>CM076574.1:1109540561-1109980311 GCA_034641835.2 Pinus albicaulis
TTTCCACTCCTTCATCTAGTGAATTAAATTTACATTTAATTTGTTTTACGTTTACAACATATGTTTTCAGCTAGCCATGACCTACACACTAACATTACATATTCACAATCTCAATACTACAAAATAAAAGAGTAAAGTGAAGGATTTTCCAATGTTAAAATAATTTTAAATACATCCTTGATGTATTTTTATATTAATATTTTAAATTATGATTAATTAGTTATAAATAAAATGTTTTTATGTCCATTTTAAATTAGAATATATGTAATGTAAATGATTAAAAAAAGAAACTAAAAATATTATTTTATAAATAAGTGTCTTTTTATATAAAAAAGTTATATATATTTCTTTTTGTAAGTCAATATGTTTCCCAAAATTTCTTCTCACTCTAGCCAAAACCCCCACCTTCTACTGTGTTGAAAATGGAAACAAGAAATCTTGAAAATGACATCAATAAAGATTTTAATTTAATTTTCCCTTAATTAAATTAGAAAAAAAATTGTTATAACACATCACATGTTAGCTTGTATGAGTTAACTAAGTTAGGATGACTTAGTTGGTTCAGTTAATTCGAGTTGAGGGTCAAATTAGAGGCATGTAGAGAATCTCCTACATTATAGGAGCCCTTGTTGAGTTTATTTTGAGTTGTAATTAATTAACTTAGTTTATCTGAGTTAAAATAAGTTTAACTAGTTATAACTAATGAAAAAACAGGAGAGAGGTCAAAGTGTGAAAATTATATTTAATTCACATGCATTTATCATTTAGATAATTGATAATTCACTCATAAATAACTCATGCATGTTAGTTATGAGTGAGACCCACTTGAGATTGGAGTTCAAGAGAATAATACAAGTTTATTTCGAGAAGGTGAATCGAATTTGCAGATCTACTCTTCAGGACCAACAACAAGATCAATATGTCTTTCTGTGAATTGAGACTCAAATATTCCCTTCAGGGTAGTTAGAATTACATAGATTAGAAGGACATGATTGAAGTAATGTTGGAAGACAATGGGCTGAAGGAGTTCATAGATAGTGATATTAATCAACCTATATCACAAAATGCCCAAGATCTGGAAGCATGGAAGAAGAATGTAGCGAAGGAAAGAAGGATTCTATTGGAGGGAGTTCAAGATCATACTGTCTCAAATATCCATGGGAAGGAAACTACATATTCTATGTGGAAGGCCTTCATAATTTTTTTTTAGAAAAACAATGACCACAGGAAGCTGGTGCTGAAGGAAAATCTTAGGAAAATCAAGATGGAGAAGGACGACTCAATACCAAAATACTTGATGAAGTTCACTCAATGTCAAGATGATCTTGGAAGTGTTGGTGTTACAATTGACGAGGATGATCTGGTGAGCCTAGCACTTCTAGGCCTTCACAAGAGCTGGAAAAACTACTAGGATTCAGTAAATGGGAGGGAGAGGCTACGAAAGTGGAAGTGATTTTGGTTCGACTTGGTGCAGGAAGAGATTAGGAGGAACACTAGAGACATGACCTCTTCAAAGAAATGGAAAAGGAATTTGTATTAGTTGGAAAAGGAAATAAAGCTAAGGGAAAGAAGTCCCAAGGTGAAGAGGGAAAGAAGAAAGAATTTTCCAACATAAAGTGTTTTCACTGTCATGAGTTTGGGCACTATGCCATGAAATTTCCATGGAAGAAGGAAAGAAATAAAGAGCATGTAGTTGCAACAACAAGTGAAGCTCTAGATTCTTAATTTGAACTTGTTTTCACTCTCATTTAATGCATGGTAATCACTGTAATGGGATGTATGTGGTATCTCAATAGCGGTTCCTTGTTACATATGAGGGGGAATAGAGATCTCTTTGGGGACTTGGAGGAGAAACACCATAAGTAGAAAATAGAGTTTGGAGATGATGGGAGGTATGGCACGACCGATATCGGTACAATTAATTTTCATAGGGAGTCTGCCTCCCCTCTTAGAATCATAGATGCGATGTTTTTTCTAGGACTAAAAAATAATATTGTTTCCATTATGGTACTAGAAGACCTAACTAAGATGTGATATTTAGAAAAGGAAAGGTTTTCCTTAGACACGTCACCATGTGACAGACGAAACAAATCAATGTGTGAGTCAAGAACCTATATGCACTTGAGGTACAAGATGCATGAAAATATTTCAAGAGCAAGGTAAAGGGTATAGACTTGGTGGTTGAGAGGGAGCATGAATTACCTCTCAACATGTAGCCTCAGAATGTTGTGGAGCAACCAAAATTGGAGAAGAATAGAGGAGGTCGAGTGGAGACATCCACTCAAGTAGAGATCTCTAGCAGGGTGGAATTTTGATCCAAGTGGGAAAAGCGAGCATATGTAGAAGAACCAATAGTCCCAAGAGTGCATAAATTTGGGTAGGTTCCATTGAGATGTTTTATCTCATGGATCATTACCTTGTTATGGGGGCCCACAATATACAATAGCAGTATGGATCAGTGGTAGTGATGTAGTGAGATTCCAGAGTGAGAGATGAAAATACTAGCAACAATAAAATACTGGGGAGTGCACTGCAAAGTTATCAGTAGTGCAGATGACATAGTGGAAAGTCAGCAACAACGCATAGTTTTCAGTATACAGTGCAGTAGCTAGTAGCAGTCAGAGACTTAGGTGACATATGCATCATACTGAACACATTTAATTCAATTTATTTTATTTTGATGATTTTAGTTGCAGATGTTGCAATCGCAACAACAACAGAGAGAAGCATTGCATGAAGTACATTCCAAAGGTACCAAATCACGATAGAGTTTAATTCCTTTCTTGTTGAGAGGTAGTGCTGAAAATGTCAACAATAAATATTGAAAATGGCATCAATAAATATTTTAATTTAGTTTCCCCTTAATTAAATTGGAATAAAATTGTAATTCCACATCACATGACAACTTGTATATGTTAACTAATTTAGGATTACTTAGTTGTTTCAGTTAATTCGAGTTGAGGGTAAAATTAGAGGCATGTGGAGAATATCCTACATTATAGGAGCCCTGGATGAGTTTATTTGGAGTTGTAATTAATTAACTTAGTTTATCTAAGTTAAAATAAGTTTAACTAGTTCTAATTGATGGGGGAATTGGAGAGAGGTCGAAGTGTCAAAATTATATTTAATTCACATGCTACGATCAATCAAATAAATGATAATTCACTCATAAAAATACATGCATGTTGGTTATGAGAGAGACCCAGTTGAGATTGTAGTTCAAGGGAAGTGTACTGTTAGTTGTATAATCATCCAAATTTACAGGTGGTGCATGGAGTCAGAGGAAGAGTCTTGATGTATTGCACAATCCTTATTGGCGAATTTCCTTGTTAATAGGGCCTATAGTACCCAAGGAAACAACACAAGGAAATAGGGATTCCCGAGGCCAAGAAATTCGTTAAGTATTGAACCAAGATTTCCTAGGAATTAGTGAGATAGATGGAGTTAGTGCAAAGGTTTATCAGGAAGAGAAAAAACATTGTAATATTCTCATATTCTCTGACTTATGCTATATAACGATAGCATGGTTTTAGTTGAGGCTTTACTCAGGTAAATATTTTTGTTGTGCGATTGAAATTATTTCTCTTTCTTGTTCATGCAATTTTACGATCGTTATTGGTTTCCTCAATTTGTAGAGTAGATTTAGCATATTACAAGATCAGTTGAATCTACATGGATTTTCTACATAATGGAATAAAAATGGCATAAGGATGCCCAATATTAGGTAGAAAATTGGTAGATAAAGGAGGAGATCATCTTGTAGAATAAGGATAATATTAAAAATATTATTACTTTAACCCATGAGGTGTAAAATAATTATTTTTTGTGGGGTTTAGTCTTACCAGGCCATTGGTTCAAATCTCATGGGGAGCGGGAGGGGTGGAAGCCACACCAGGGTTGAAGATGAAAAACACGTTATAGATTTTATCTTAGATTCTCAAATTATAGTCAAATCGATTTATCTTTAAGTGCTTAAGGTCTGATAAACCATATTGGTCTTAGTGCACATTATGTCATCATCATCATCATCATCGTCATTAATATAGAATTGGTAGGTGAGATTTATAAATATATTAGTTGTAAAATATATTTTAATGTTATTTTTTTTGTTGGCTTGACCCATGGGGGATTTGAACCTTGAATATCATGATCTACATACCCCATAGACCATGTTTTAATATTAATTAATAATAAAATATTTCAAAATTACTTATAAATAAAATATATATATATATATATAATTTTTTTAATAAGATGTACAATTTCCTTTGTTTTCAATATGATTTTCTTCTCTTTCACACACACATGATTGATGTAAATTTATCTTAATTTTAAATTTTTTAAATTTATCATAATCATGCCACCATATTGAAGATGAAAGATACTTTATACACTTTATCTTGGATTCTTATTTTATAGTCAAATCCATTTCTATTTAAGTGCTTAAGGTCCGAAAAACCTTATTGGTCTTAGTGTTCGCTCCCATATTGGTTTGTTGTCATCCTTAAAACCATTTCTGAAAGACATTCAACTCTTGGATGAGATGCTTTTTTTCATTTTGAGCTCTCATTCTTGGAATTTGGTACATCCCTTCAAATTAAGGGGTAATGTTAGACAGATAATACTTAGGATTAAGCTTGGGTTAGTTTGTATTAGGGTGATTTGTTATTAGAGTCAAAGAAGACCCAGAAATTGATTCAATGGTTTCTTGTATGTATTTATATGTATATCATGTACCTCATTCTTTGAGACCAATATTTCATATAGTTGATTTTGGTTTCCAATCTTGTTTTTCTTACAGACTCTTGACCTTCATAGCAGTTCTCAGAACAACCAAAAATTTGGTTTTAAGGTGACCAAAAACTCTGGAACAATCAATGTAGTTCCTCGAACAATTTTGAATCTGAAAGTGCTTGTTCACAGACAACTCAATCAATAAAAAATGAAATCTCTCTAGCTACAAATCTAGCTCTAACTGGTACATGTTCTGGCTCAGGCTCACTTTTAAATCACTGAATTAGACTCGCTTTGTCAAATATTTGAAACTGCATCATACCCTCAACAATTCCCCCCTTTTCAGATACGAGGTGAGAAGATGAAGTATTCTTCATCACTGTAAGGCTTGTCATCACTCTCGAACAGATCCTGCGATATGGATTATAAATATTCTTGGCTGCTTTTGACCAATCCCAAGAATCAATCCATATCAAATTTAGTTTCTCTCTTGTAGAAGTCTTCTTTCTAGAACATTTGTTTGAATGGTGATTTAACTTTCCACAATCCTCACATGGGTGAAGATAAAAACACCAATATTTCACATGTCAAACTCTATTACACTGTTGGCATCAATCATTTTGCTTTGGAACAACACCATCTTGAAATCCAACACTACAAGATTTTATAGGTCTAGAAAAATTAGAAATATGAGAAGATACATCCAAGACATCATTGTTATACCTCAAGCTAGTTATGTTTTTGTTATGTGTAATTTCTTCACATGGTCTAATAAATGTCCTGGGCAAGACAAGATTATCATAAGGAGTTTCAGCTACATCCAAATTTTCTCTTGAAATGACTTCATTACTTTTCAGTTTTTGTTTGAAATTAAGATCATCTCGATGTAATTGAGACTCAATTTGGGGAAATTCAAATGTCTCCAATGCATCATGTAAATGAAATTTAATATCAAGAAGAATTACTTTGATTAAATTTACAATTTCATCAGCAGTAGAACTAGTGAGGTTGTTCAATATATCTAATGCATTTTTAATGTGAGTCATTTTATTCAATTTGGGTGTTGTTTTCAACCGAAAATTCACCCATTTTACAAAGTAATTTTAACAAAAAAATATTACATACATGGAAAATTTAAGGGTGAATTTTCGCCCTTGGGTGAAATTAAGGGGTTTTAAATTTTTACTGGGCGAATTTTTTATATCATAGTACACTATTTCAAATCTCCCCAAACTTATTTTAATAAAAAATTAGGTATGGAGGTTAGCCCACCTTATTTTAAGAGGGAGGGTAAGAAAAGTAAATTTAACCCTTGAAATCAGAAGTTACAACCTTCCATTCACCCCAATTTACAAGAATGAGTATGTATGATAGTTATTTCACTCTCCCCATTTGGTGTAATAAATGTTTTTTTCTTTCATTCACCCGTACTTCATGGTATTGGGATTAATCTGGAGAAAATGACCGTCATTTTTTGGAACAAATGGTCATAAAAGAATTATTCATATTTACTTAAAAATTAAAGAGTCTTATTTTCATGTTTATTTAAGACTGAACAATGTTCTTGGCATCTTCCAAGTTTGCATCCACTTAGTCACAATCATATCTAATACACGTGGGTTTTTTCACAAAGTTGTAGGATTTGAATTAAGAAGTCAAGATTGAGCACACAGTGGTACATGGTTGTTCACAAAGTAGTGTAATTTGAATCAAGAAGTCAAGATTGAGCATAAAGTGGTACAATATTGTTTGCAAAGTAGTTTAATTTGAATTAAGAAGTCAAGAATCAACGTACAATGGTACAGGTAAGTCTGTGTATTTGTTCTAGGTTGCAATTCCTCTTGCATGCTCTCATTTTTCCTGTTGTTTTTTTTTTCATTTTTGGGAACCATAACAATTTTTGTTTATAAATGTATTGGGTTTTCATAATAAAATAAGTGTTGTTGATTATCTCTTCCCATTACAGAACCTGAAAACATCCTTCTATTTTTCCTTTGATAAAGTATTTTTTGTATATATAATTATTAATTTTCTAATATATACTTGTCATTTTCAAATATTATTAAGATAATTGATTTTTTGAATTTTCAACCTCGTTAAATTAAGTGATGTCTAATTCTTGATTTTCAGCTTTGACCCATTGTTAAGTCAACATCTATGAAAAAATTAAAAATCTCCATTCGAAAAAAGTAATCCCTCACGTTCCAAAATCAATACAACCCAAATTCCAACGTTTATTTTGTTACCCTTTATTTTCAATGTACACTCTATGCAAATTATATTTCTATAAATAAATGATAAAATAGTTGTTACTATTTTAATACCAAGGTGCTCACAGTTTGAAAAAATCTACCATAAGATTGTATGCTAGAAGACGCCCTATTAAAGAACAAATTTCGCTAAATTTTTAAATTTTTTATCGATTACGTTTCTACCAAGAATTGATATATTTATTTCTATTCTTGGAATAGTAAGGTGTTGGTTGTTCGAAAAAATAATCTAGACACAATTGAATGGATTCATAAAGACACATTATTAAAAACATAAATAACCAGCTATATTTAAAACCGATGTATTATTGAAATAAGGACTATCATCCAAGTTTTTAATATTGAAACGAAAGAGGTTATATTAAAATTAGAATTTATGAAAATGAATAATAAATTTTAAACTATTTACTTCAAATTAATTTCTTTAGCAAGGTGAAGATGGAGGACATATTTTGAGAGATTCTATATGCATTCTACGCCACTAGAGATGTAGTGCAATATTTATTTATTGGGTGATCATAGACATTAATGATCATTGACATGCTATTCATATATAAAGTAGCCATGAAGAGGAGAGAGATTTAACATTTTGAAGATGTTTAAAAAAAAAAATCAAAGGCATTAAAAACTTACACGTGGTGTGTGTGTGTGTGTATTACAAATCTATTAGGTTTCTAGAGGGATTAAATCTGTTATGTGCAAATATTTTATTCAAAATTTTCACTATAAATGAGGTTTTCCTTGGGAGTTAAAATCCTTGGAGCTTAAAAACTGTCTCTCTCCCTCCAAAAAATCCTAGATATACTCCCTCTGCTAGATTGAAATCCAATATAAACCAATACAAACATGTACGTGTACATCAATTTGATCACGTGTGTACAAATTTGTTGTTAGTACCAAGTATTGTAGTTAAGTTTCTAATTAAAAAGTTGATCCTCATATCCCATGGATGAAAACATATATGCAAACAAAAAGAGAATAATTATTTCTCTAAATAAGAATTTGAGGTGTTGTACATATGGAATTTTATCTAAAATGCTCAATAATCACTTCCATAAAGCAAAATCTTCATGGATAGCCTAGTTTTCAAAACCATGGGGCATAAAGGAGCTATGTCTTTTGGAATTTTCCCTTATACAATTATATTTATATCTAATTTAAAAAAAAAAAAATTAATTTCAATCAAAGGAAATGGTCTATATTTATTTTAATTCTAGCTTGGTCATGCATAATAAGTGAGTTCTTATTTTAATAAAGAAATATTACAAGGTGAATGAGTATGCTTAAGTAGATGGGGAAGAATACATACCTCCATATTCTTGCATAACATTAGCAAAGAAAGCATATGTTACATCCACAATTCATTATTCCCTAATGATATCCTATAGCCATAATATTGATTCACATAGCATGTTCATCACAAGCTATAACACTATGGATGTTTACTAGCAAACTCACATCCAAAAATAAATAGAGATAATGATACTTAGTAAAAATGTTGTAGCATCATATAAAATTATATTTACAATAATTACATTGGAACATATAACATTGATTTACCATTATGAAGAAATAGTAAACCTTTAGAAATATTCAATATTGAAGTTATAAAATACTCCAGCAAAGTGCATCATGCATAAACAAACTAAAGGAAGAACTTATCTATCTGAAAGTTGAAGTCTAGCATTAACTTAGGTACAGCAATGTTCCACCAAACCATAGACTCTATTGCACTTATTATTTTTATAATAGGCCACCCCAATTAAGGCTATGATATCATTAAGTAAAGTTAGAACATTTTTATGGAAATCATTCTATCTTAGGACAAAAAAATACCTATCCCATTGTCTCACTGCTAATTTTTTTTCTTGGTTCAAAACAACTATTTTCGTGACACACATTGCTTTCCTTACATATCACAAGGAGAATACCTTCCTTATCTACTCATTAGTCCCTCAAAATTCTCTAAGCTCTCCCTCTGTGTGTGCATAGAAGGTGTAGATACTATCCATTAACTCCAACAACATTTATTTAGTTCTTGACCTTTTTCATGTTTTAAAGGTTTCCTTGCTTGGTCGTTCAACCCACACTATGGTTTCCTCCTTAGCTTCTATCCATGGCTTCTTGATCACATAGCTTGATATATTTCTTGGATCCATTTTCAACCCAATTTTTGAATCTCTCTACATTTTCCCTCTCTAGAATTCACTTCTTTTCCAAGAAATTAGCTTTTAACCATGTGAATATCTTCCTTATATATTTTTATAATCCATACATATTTCAGTAGTTCTCATCACATGAATTCAAAATGGCCTCTATCATTCATTGATCACCCTCCTAGTAGGAATAATTACCTCTACAAATTCTTTCATGGATGTTAGCACCAACCAAGAGAGAATGAATTTACCTCTCCCTCTATTTCTTTGTCTCTTATAAATTACTTCTCTTCCATTTGATTTTCCTTCTCTATTATGTCTAGCCCGATACATATATCTTCAATGTGCTTTGCATGAGTTCATAATGGCCACACACCATTCATGTGAATGTAGAATGGCCTCCACTATTCACTTTAGAACCAAAATTAATTATGGAATTTAGGTGAGAATTATATTGGACTATGTTTCTTGTCTTAGTACAAGAATGACCAATAATGAACCATTCCTTATTTCCTTCAACTATTCACATACATGCCTCTAGTACTACATGAATCATTTCCTCTATACAATCAATTTCATACATCTAATCATGTTTTTTTTCCCGCCCCATCAACCACATGTGTGGGGGGTATAATAATGAATGAATGAATACAAAAATCACCCCGTCCCCAACACCCCACGAGACCTAATTTTCCCCCTTATTGTGGGGACATGATTTTTTTCAAAGAAAATGTGAGAAAAATCTAGGTTTTACCACTCCTCTCACAATTCCCATGATGAAGGTACTTATCCACTTGATTTCATAATTGTGGAAGGTGTACATCTCCATAACCATCACATGCATTCAATGATTGGTAGTTAAGGTTTCTATATTTTTAGTAAGGAACATGGTGATGAAGGAAACAAAGTAAAGTTTGGAAAAATGGAAAACTAAGTATTATTTGGTATGTAGAACCCCCTAGTATCATCTCACCTTTCCCATCTCCTGCTATCATAACCCCCTTTTTATGTGCTCCTACCTCACATAGCTCTATTATTTTACTAAATTCAGTAAAGATACTATTTATATTATTCAAATCACCTTGAAATTTCTTCCTCATGGTGTAAATAAAGCATGGTAATTAAAATATCCATGCCAAAAAAAATTGAACATTTAATCATAATTAACTATATTTAATAAATGGGATTCAATACTAGGACATTCTATCATATCCCCTTTGAATAACCCAATCATCAATGTTGTCTTCTCATTAACAACTCTTCTTTTCCTCATTCTTTAGTTTTAATTGCAGTTCCATCATATTTACTATCTTGGAATACCGCCATAATTCAACATTCCAACATATGCCTACGCCGAGTAATCAAGTAAGCATACCTATTATAACAATTATTAGGAAACACTTATCTTATGTGGAAGATTTATCAATTCCATGATGTAAGCATCTATGCAAATATATGTATGTATTTTTATTTAATACTTATCTATATGGATATTCATCTGTTCCATATAATGTATTCCATAGGAAAGAATTAATTTCATTATCATTTATAACACACCCTCAAGATTCTAGCCACCATCCCACATGAACTTCTAAGTTTACTCCTCCTTGATACACTCGCCCTCTAGGTTTAGATGTTCCCTTATCTACTAAACAATCCCTTTGGTGATCCATCTTGTCATGGATTTCTCATGTAAGGAGAGCATTAACTTACTACTAGACATCCACTAGTAATATATAACATGTGGCAATCAGAGGGTCCCTTTGTCATAACAATGTCCTTCTTTCAAGGCTTTCCATCGTTAATAGCCATAAAATATCATGTATCATATGTCACATACATTTACAATAGATATATTTAAAATAATACAACTTATAAGTTCAAAGGATAATTAATAAAGAATACCACATTTCATAAGTATGATATTCCTTCTCATAGTGTTTGGCTCTTGTGTGTCATAGCACCTAATATTTCTTTCTTACAAAATTGAACTTATTTTCATATTTGAGACCATTATACCTACAACCTAAAATTTTCAATCAACCAAATAAAAGTTATTATCTATGCCTATAATCCCTTCTTTCAATATTTACTACCATCGATGAGGGGTTCTCATAATAATATTAAAGAACTAATAATTCAATCATTTTCAGTTGTTAATCATACTCAATGAAATGGATCTATGATTCAATGTACATGTGTTAATTAACATACCTACCATTAAAATATGAAACTAAATATTTATTCCAATAAACTGATGTTCCAATACTCATGATCACTTCTACTCAATCCATCCTTGTCGCTTGATTTCAAAATCCTACATTTCTATATCATGTATTCCACCACAATTTGTTGGAAGGTCTAGCCAACACCTCAACACATCATATAGTAACCCCCCATCTGTACCTCATACATACTACAAGAAATTTTTTTTATCTACTATATATTACCTTAGGAACCCTATCCTTTATAGGTGCTTCACATTATTTGCAAGAAAGTTATAGTATACAACACCAATATAAGCATGGATACAAGTGGACACTTGTGTAGTACTATATCCTTCCACATCCATTGCTAATATGGTATCACACATTAGCTTTATTGGAATTCACTTTCACGTGTTATACAAATTCATAACATGATTATGTTACCCATTCACTCATTATCAAGTGACTCAATCATGAGATACTAATTCATGGTTGAATCAAAAGGATTGTAATAATTTTTCCATACCAAAAGCTTCTTCCTTCATCATAGCCTACCTAGGTATTTTTGGCATAAATGAATTTAATAATAAACAAATAAATGAATATATAAAGTATGCCTACAGGAATTCTTACTCTAATCATTTCAAATCATATATATTGGAATGCTTAATTTTCATACTTAGATAGTTTCCTTCAACAATCCTGAAATTTGTTATCCAAGATGACACAATTAAGCATTGTATTTCACATCTTATCTAAAGGCCGTCCAATGAAAAATTATCCACATTACATGAAATACCTATCTTTTGTTAAAGTATAAAATTTTCCATCCTCACATCGGCCTATAACAAGTGATTGGATCTGGGCAAGATATCTAGCTCAAGTAGAAAAGGATGATTTAAAACAGAAGATTTCAAATGTTAGTTTTTTGTCAATTTCACTGGATGAGGTTACAACTATTGATAATACTTCATGGATCTGCATGAGTATCTATATGGTGAATGACCATATTAGGAATTCAAATCTACTTGGTATTCATAAAATGAGGGAGAATTCTATACTTGAAAATATTTATGAACTTGTTATTAATAGTTCATAAATATTTAATGTTTGCAAAAATAATGGTATGTGTTGGAGTAGATGGAGCATCAATAATGCAAGGATATAGAAATGGAACTTTTGTTATACTACAACTATCAACTTTACCATATATGTTAAGTATTCATTGTATGGCTCATAGGATGAATCTTGCATTCAAAATAGTAAGTTTTAATTGATTTCAAAAGTTTAAGATCTTGTATGAGAAACTTATGCATACTTTTTTCATAGACCAGAATGATTTTCAGAGTTCAAAAATTTTGTAGACGGTGTTAAAAATGTAAACATGATATTAAAATATGCTTATACAAGATTGAACTCATTGACTAGAGCATCTCAAAGACTATGCAATGAATACCAATCATTGGTAGGGGTGATGTATGGACATCTCTTCAATGTAGACAAATATCAATATCTTCTCTTTTGATTTGATGACATAGAGACATTATTAACATTGAATGGAATTATTCCTATGCTAGATGAAATGAATGTTCTTGTGAAAATGTCTCAAATTCACACAATGTATTTTGCAGAGTACGAAAATGAAAGAAAAATAGCATGTATTTCATTGAATAATTTGTATATGATGCAAGAGTCTTTTATAGGTCTGCGATTTTCAAATTGGAATACAATCATTAATATAGAAATACTAAAAAAAAAATTGAATTTTTATGAAAAAGGGATATTATGTATGGAGGTGTGTGAATATATGGTTCCCTTTCATTATATTGATAATATAAGACAATTCACTGAAGAGTGCCCCGTGCCAAGAGACGTATTCAATAATGTTGTCATTTTTGTAATACAAAACTTGATTGAAATTGAACAATCACTATGTTCTTATGAAAATGTCTCAAATTCACACAATGTATTTTGCAGAGTACGAAAATGAAAGAAAATTAGCATGTATTTCATTGAATAATTTGTATATGATGCAAGAGTCTTTTACAGGTCTGCGATTTTCAAATTGGAATACAATCATTAATATAGAAATACTAAAAAAAAATTGAATTTTTATGAAAAAGGGATATTATGTATGGAGGTGTGTGAATATATGGTTCCCTTTCATTATATTGATAATATAAGGCAATTCACCGAAGAGTGCCCCGTGTCAAGAGACGTATTCAATAATGTTGTCATTTTTGTAATACACAACTTGATTGAAATTGAACAATCACTAGCATCATAAATAAGAGAATGATTTCCTCGATTTGAATTGTTAGATGCCATGTATATGGTGTATCCTAAATATTGGAATAATCAACGATGTAAAAACACTTTAAAATATGACTTTGTGGCTAAATTAAAAACTTTGGTGCACTATTTTTTCCATAAAGCCCAAATACATGCAGAACATATTCAGGGTTTTTTGGATTCATCAATTTTTTTTCAACAAGCCATGTGTTTTGCTGAAACAATGTGAAAACAATTTCATGTTTAGTAAAATCCTCTAGAATATGGCATGATAACAATATTATGGAATATTTTAGGAGCTAGCTAATAATTACAATAAAATATATCATAATATTTCAAATTAGAAGAATTGTGTCATCCATGATTTTGGGATCTGTAGAGAATGAGAGGATGTTTAGTGTACTATCATTTTTGAAGTCAAATTTGAGGAAAAAACTTGATAAAAAAATGGATATATTTCTAAGATTATATGTAACAAAATATGGCATTAACAACTTTCCATATAAAATAGCACTAGCTCTTTGGTGATCAAATTGTGATAGAAGGGGTGAGGAAATTATAACAAACTTCTTGAATGAAATTGATATGGAATATGAAATTGTGGAGGATCAAAATTATAGATCATATGGGAAATATTGTGTACAGAATGAAGCAAATGATATACCACAAGATTTTATCTACTCCAATATATATATATATATATATATATATATATATATATATATATATATATATATATATATATATATATATATATATGCCCAAAGGACACTTTTTTTTGTATGCATGTTCCATAGGTAGTGTAAGAAAAAAGGGATGGGATAGTACAAATGAGGTGATACCTTTTATTTGATTAAATTTTTGTTCCTCTATTTTTGGTGCAAGTTCTAAATTATTTATCACAACAACATTACTAATATATTATATTCCAATTTTACATTGCGTTTGAGGTAAGAACATGTTATATACTTTGGATTCTTTATTGTAGCATTGAAGCCACATTTACTACTTTTAATTTTTCTTAAGATTGATGTCTTGATAGTTAACTATTACTTTATCCCTTTCTTATCTGTGATAGGAAATGAAGCAACAATTTGATGAGATGAGGATTTGTTTTTTCACATAGATAGTGTCCTTGTATGAAAGGGTAAATAAGTACTTTAAAAATGATTTTACTAAGCAAGAATGTGTTTATTTTAATTAGATGAGGTTTTTTTTGTGTAGCTCTAATATCTTGGTCACTCTTAATGGTTTGTTTATTTGTTGCATTTGGATCATTTTTCCAAGTTTGAAATTTTTGGGTTTATTTTGGTTAAAAATTATGATCTCTTAAACATTGCTACTTTTTATTTTATGTTTAATTGAACCTTTTTTAAGGCATGATTTGTTTCATCTTATTTTATTGATTTAAGGGATTCGGTAAAAATGTCTTTTGTAATTTTTTGTCATGTTCATTCTCAAATATGATATTAGGATTAATATATGACTTGATTTATTATCTGGGCATTCAATGTGTTTTCCATAATAGTTATTATTTTATTTATATATTTGATTATTTAAGGAAGTATGTTATTTTATTTTTATTTTTACTTCCTTTCAATTTGTGGTGTCACAAAAGAATCTTCACCATTTAGAATCTACTTGTCTATTTTATATTTTCTTTGAAAAAACTTATTGTTTGTTAAGAAAGGAAAATGAGCTCTGCTTAGTTAAGCGAAGAGAAAAATGGTCTATGCACTAGGATTCTATGTGTTCATCATAGGAGTCCTATTATCATGAGACTGACATTCATCTAATGCAATTATACTTTGATAGAAATAAAAAAATCATCACATCTAATTAGTTGAGAATGATAGAATGTTTAGTGTAGTACCATTCTTGAAGTGAAAAATCCCTTGATGATCATTGTTTTGTGAAATATTTTTCCAGGTAATGAACATGCATAGACTATTGTTTATATTTGTGTTAGATTATTTAACTCGCCAATTGTAGCTTTTTAATGATTTTGTGTTATTACGTTTTTTTTCATCATGTAGGAAATTAAGTTTCAATGCATATTTATCTCCCATTCATTTTAATTTTTATTTTGTGCGATTTCAAATATTTTTTACCAATTCAATAGTATTAGAGTTGTTAATCATAGAATAAAGTGCAACAATGACTACAATAGTTATGATCCAAAAAGTAGGTGAAAAACCTACATATTATGATGAAACACCATAGTTTAAAGTTGTTGGTTTATTTGAACTCAAGGAATTGGAGAAGTATCTACCTTTAAGAAAAGTGATGTATAAGAAAACAAAAGAATTTGATGTAAATATTCACGATTTTGATATTGCTATTCATAGACCTTATTTTTGTGTGAAGCCTATAAGATATGAATTACATAGAATATGACAAGATTATCTAGATACGTAAAGACCAAGTTTGAGCAAAATAATTTATTTAGTTCAACATCACACACCTTTGGGGGTGCCTTTGAAACTAATTTCCCCTTGGGATGTGATAAGACCTTTGTGGTAAAACATGATAAAAACATGCAAAATGATTTGAAATAGTGTATAATAAGAACCTAGAGAAACATTACCTGTGATTTTTCTTTTCCAAAACATGGAAAATTGGTATATCATAGTTTAACTAAATATTTTTCTTCTTATTATATATGTTTCTATACATTTTTAATAAATCAATAATATTCTACAAATTTTTCTAATTTTTTAGAAGATTAACCAAGAGTTTGAAATATTTTATAACCTAGTGTAAAATTCACCAATATTTAACAAAATTTTATAATTTAGCGAAAGATTCGCCAAAACATTATGTATGTATATTATATTAATGAAAAAATAGGCTATACGTTTTTCTATAAACCATCGGGATTCACCCGTTTATTATACATGTAAATTTGGGGGGTTTCTTAAAAATTTCCCTGATCAGATAATAAATAATGACATGCTAAAATAAAAGTGAAAATGTTGCAGACAAAATGTCCTCTTCTTATGATAACTTCCAAAAAAATATCTTCCAAAATTCTCTTCACAAATATTTGAACTTGTGACCTTATGATATTTAACATACCAAATGAGATCTTCTAACCAAAATTTCTTTTCTTTCCTTGATTTTCTACTAAAAAAATTTATAACTTAAACTTCACTTTATATACACATGAAATCGCATAGTCAATTTTTTCATATACCAAGTAGCCAAAAGATTCTTCAAACAAATCCTTTTCAAATTTTCAAATATGTGAAGTACTCCTCTAAAAGAAAATATAAATCCCTTTCTCCTTTTGTTTTAAATAAAAATTGGCTTAGTGATTTGATGGTGGGCTTCAAAAATAATCCAACAGAGAATTAGGTTCAAATATCGTTATTTCCACCACTTTTAACTCCAAGTTAATGAATTTCAGAATTAGCCACTTTTACTTTTACTTTCTCATTTCACCTTTATTTAACCATTTTATTTTTCTCATTTCACAGTTCTTTTATAATTTTCTTTTTCTTAAGCATAATAAAAGAAATGAGAAAAAATTTATTTAATCAAAATTTTGATACAATTTCCATTCACTTGATACTTACCAACTTTTTCTCCTATTAAAATTCACATTTATCTATTTCTTTCTCTATTCACTTTCAAATTTCTGGCTCTGCTTCTCTCTTTTTTCACTTTCACCTTTCTGGCTCTACCTCTTTCTCTGTTCACTTTCACCTTCCTGGCTATGCTTCTTTCTCTGTTCACTTTCACCTTTCTAGCTTTGCCTTTTTCTTTGTTCTCTTTCACCTTTTTGGCTCTGCCTTTTCTTTATGCGACAACACTATTTCTCCATTACAAACTTCTCCAAGTAACTGGTTCTTCTTTCTTCAACATAAATTCCACTTATCTATTTTCCCTTTCAATTAAAAAATGCACCAAACTCTCTACATGTTCCGAGTCATCTGTCTTTTTCACAATGCCATAGAAGGACTCCTCAAAAGGAGTTCAAACTATGTGAAAATAGAGGTGCCTAGGAAATCCACAAAACAAGTGGCTCAAAAATTTAATCAACAAAATGGATAAACCTCTGCTTTGATACCACTATAAGACACGCAAGATTGGAAACCAAAATCAACTATATTAAATATCAATCTCAAAGAACGATATGCATAGTGTACATATAAATACAGATAAGAAATATTTGAATCATTTTTTGGGTCTTCTTGGACTCTAATAACCAATCACCCCAATACAAACTAACCCAAACTTAATCCCAAGAATAAGTATATTAATAATAATAATATAGATTGTAATGTTATTTTTTTATTGGCTTGACCGATAAAGGATTTGAACCTTGAATCTCATGATCTACATACACCCTGAACTATGTTTTAATATTAATTAATAATAAAATATTCAAAATTAACTATAATTATATTTATAAAATAATAATAATAATAATAAATATTAACAAATAAACTTTAAATAAAATATTAGAAAATGAATTATAAATAAATATTTGAATATTATATATATTAATTTTTTTTAATAAGATGTATAGTTTCCTTTGTTTTCAATATGATTTTATTCCCTTACACATGTGACACATGACTGATGTAAATTTATCATAATCAATTATAAAGTTTTGTACTTAAAAAAGCTTACACATGGAGGAATTTGATCTTCTCTATACGGAGTAAATTTATAGTTAAGCTAAATTTATGCTCATTACAATAACCAAAAGAAATTTGATACAATTAGAAGTTCCTCCTTATTGACTACTAATAAATCATTTGAAGTGATAATTTTTCTTAAATAAAAATAATAATAATTAACTTAGAAAAAATTAGATTTCATTGATTTTTATAATTAAAAGAAAAACATATTTTAATAAAAATAATTTTAAAAATATTATTTGTTTCTAATATTGAAGGATTCCCATCCACACAATTATTTAATTATTAAAATTTATAAAAATATGTATAGTTGAAAAATATTTAAAAATAATAAATAAATATATAAAATTTTGAAAATGTTACCAATTTATATTTATATTTATGTATATATATATATTTTTCTTTTCAAATTAATTTATAGAGATAATTTTCAAATTGGATGGGATTTTTATTGTATGAAAATTTTCAGAATTTGGTGAGGACTATCTAGATGCAAGTTAATAATATTATTATATGGTTAGGGTTAAAAAGTAACTAATTTAGATCCATCTTAACTTTAGATCTACCATGTCCTCATAGGGATACAATCTCTCTGCATATTATGGTATTTCCATCTCAAGATATTTGATCCCTCTAGGCCTTTGGTAGATCCAGAATTAAGATGGAACTAGGTCGGTTTAATCTACCCCTTTAAAAAGGCTATATTCTACATGATTACCATGGGTAATACCATATTTTCTCATAAACCCGGATATCAAACACCATTGGTAGCTCGACCAAGTCAAGTTTACTTTAACTACTCAAGAAAAATTAATAAATAAAAATAATAAGAGATTTTTTTATTTTAACATATGGTTATTTTTGTTTTATTTTGAGGGAATTAAAATATTTACATTCCATTACATTAATGTTTTTATCTAATTTTAATTTTAATTTTATTTTTATATATTTTGAACAAGTCAAAATGATTACAAGAGAGGACAATACAAGATGCTACAAAATCTCTTGCATACTGGGTTGCAGAGTGCCTCTCCCCATAAAAATAATTACTGTAAAGTTTGTAAATATATTAATTGGCGAAAATATATAGAAAATTGTAATGAAAAAAGGTTTTATATTGAACTTTTTTTAATTAAATAATTCAAAAATGTAATATTTTGGTTTTTGATGTTTGGATGTTTTGGACTTAATTGTAAAGAAACATAGCCATCCTAGATCCATATTAACTCCTTATCTAACAAGTGTGTAGAGGGATCAAATCTCTTTTCACTCTAGAAGATGTTTGCATGTCAAGAGATTTGATCTATCGTCCCTTGGTAGATCCAGAGTTAAGATGAACCTATGATAGTTTAATTATCAATACTTGATAATTATAATTATAATTTTATTTTATTTTATTTTTATTTTTATTTGACGTAGTCAAAATGTTTTAATTAATAATTATAATTATTAATTATATTTTTATATTTTTTAATTTTTTAATTGCATGCTATTTTTATTTAATTTCACTTTGTCAAAATGTTTACATAACATAACATAAAAAATACCTTACAACAAGTCTTCCATACTGGGTTGGAGAGCATATCTCGAGGCAATAATGGTTGGAGTAAAGTCATATAAATGACCATATGTAAATATCATGGATAAATTTCCTATATGACATTAGGGCCCAGACTTGAGTACTAAATTTCTAGGCATATATTTTCAACAAATATGTTTTTGATATAGCACAAGGTAGATTTTCCATGGTAGCCTCGAGATATTAAATATTATTTAAAAATTTAATATAAAGTTTTAAGGTTGGTCGAAGATAAGCATGAGAGGAGGAACAAGTCCATTAAAGGGGAAAAGGAAAAGGGGTCCAAGGGGTTGATAAATATCCTAAGTTTACATGTATCCTAATAATCATATTTTTAGCATGTGAATTATTAAAAATATCGACCACTGATCATTGAATGTTAGTGGTGATTGTTGGGGAAAACCACTTTCCATAGTTATGAGAGCATGTGAGTTGAATAGTTTTGAGGGGGGTAAGAGTCTCCGTCCCCATATGAATTCAAACCTTGTGTATACATGAACCATCTCTTTCTCACACATTGTATTCATGTAATGAGAATTAATCATTTTCATTCATTCCATTGGATTGATTCCTTAATTCATTGGATTCTATGGAGATTATAATTTGAATACAAAAGTGACCAAGGACAACAGAGGAACAAAACATGGTAAGCCTAAAATAGATATGGAAGGCTATAAAGGAGAATAAATGGTAGATGAATAGGAAAAAATATTTTTCGAATAAATTGTTGCTTATTGTGTGCTCAATAGCCAAGGTATGATGCAGATCAGTTTTGGGTACGTGTTATATTATTTCCACGATTAGTAGCATGCGCGGGGGGGATGACATGGGGGGGCGATAGGCCACCTTGTACGTTGTGCCATGCGCAGTAGGGGGGTCACAGGGGGGATGGAAACCCCCCCTGTTCAGGGTCTGGGGTAGCGCCCTGTGAATTTTTTTTTGGACCCTATATTTCAGTGGGTGGACCCGCCCATGGTTTTGAGCATGGATTTGCACATGGTTTTGGGGCATGATGGTTTTTGGCCCCTTGTATTTTGTAGATCTGGTCAAGGGAACTTAGGTTATGTTCTAATCTAGGGTTAATGGATTGGGGTTTATGAATGCTTCATCATTGTTGGCTCAAGGGGTCTTGACCTAGGTTCGAAGGTTAAGGTTTTCCAAAAAACCCCTATACTACTGGCCCTTTTGGTAATGCCCTGCTTGTGCAAGCCAAAGTCTCACACAAAGCAGCATGGGAGGGTGCTGGAACTAGGTTTTCACACCCTGAGAGAGAGCAGGTAAGTCAAACCGGTCTGCAATTATCAGATCTACCTAGCTAGTGGTCATTCGTATGAGTTTCAATAAATAACTAGAATACAATTTATCATATCTAAACAAAAGACTCACATCCACGTGCATACTATCAGCTGTAATCATAGAACATTATATTTGTAGCATATTAATAGATCACAGATACATTTACCATAACACATACAGTTCGCAACTTACTAACAGATACATCATCATATAACTCAAGTCCGCATCAACCATAACCAGACAGATCTAGATAACGTCAGATATCCACAATACTTTCACACATCTATATCATAACCTAAAAATCCTCTTACATTCCCCAATTTACTGCCTGCGCACACAGCCAACAAGGTCCGCACACAACGGGACAGAGGATCTCCACGCACACAGCTAGCAGGAGTCCTAACCCAAACAACCCTACCACAGATCTAACAGTTCGTACTTCGCATCAATCTATATTCATTCCTACATATGACTCACAAAAGATTCATCTATTTATAGCGATTTAGCCTACGCATCCAATGGTTCGCAAACCATGGTTTGCGGACTCTTGGTCTGCCCTTGACCATTTACAATGAGTTAGGGGCTTTGACCCACCCCAAAACCCCTGCGTTAGACTAAAAAATACAAAATTATACAAAAATGGACAAAATTCATAATCTTTGGGAGAACCTGCTCCAACATTCCCCCAACACAATCTTGTGACTCATCCTGAGTCACTGTGCTGGTGGGGCTTAAACCTGCGCTTGCAATACTCTGATCGCCTTAGCTAACGGAGGTAGGAAGCCTTCGCTTTGGAAAACTGCATTTTGTGCAATGTTGACCAACTTCTCATATAATGGTCCTTCAGTCATGGTAATGACACTTTCCAAAGTTTGTTTTAGCTGCTTGATGGAAACATCCACATCCTGTGAAAGTTTGAGAGCTTCATCAGCCCACAGCTTCAATCGGTTGCCAAGGATCTTCTTCTTTTGCCAAAGGTCATCAATATCTGCTTGGAGCGCTTGGCTGGTGCGCAGTCGTTGCAAGCGCTGAGCAGGTACCAAAGTGGGCAAGGTGGCTTTGATTGTCTCGAACTCTTCTTCTTTTTGCTGCAGGTCTTGGTTTATCCCTCACAAGATTGGATCACGCTGGACCTTAGTCCATAGTTGCATGAAAATTTCCAGTAGCTGGGCTTCCTACACGATCTTCCCCATGATGAAATTCATAGCTATGGTGACCAACGTAGTTCGCTTGGCCCAGACCTCCAGAGGTGTTTCAGGCTGTAACTTAGCTTGCAGATCTGCGATTTGCTACTCCATGCGTGTCTTAACAACTTGAAATTCATCTTGGGAGGCCTTGAGTGTTGCAACTAGTTTTTCTACTTTTTCCTGAGGGGTGGCTGATGCTGGGATCTCTGCGGGAACATCTGCGTAAAGTCGGTGAATTGTGTCTTCGAGTTCTGTGTGCTTCACAGTGGCGAGGCAAATTCTTTTCAAGGATGGCTTGTTCCGCTATGCCTAGCTATTGGTGCACTTGTTGGTCTCGATGGTGGATTTCCTGAAATACAGCGGTGTGGAGACCCTGCAAGGCCTCATGGGATAGCCGAGCTAAGTTCAACTGGACTGTTGTACTGGCCTATATTTGAAGTCCTAGGTCATGTGGGCTGAGCACCAGAGCTGCGCTAGGGAGAGAATAGAGGCGACTGTCATCTGTAACTAGTGCTGTGCTACTGACAGTGGAGGGTGGGCATACCAGGGTCGCACTAATCTGAAATGTGTCTATTTTTAATTGTAGCGCTCGTAGCTTAGCCTAAATTGTGTCGAACATGGCCCGCTGCTATTTTTTCATGGTGGCCCATCTGTCCTTTGCGACCAGAGTGACTACATTAGCGATTTTTTCCAGGTCTTCGTCAGTCAATGTGATTGTTTTGTCCTGTTTCACTCGCTGAGATCGCTACTTTTTGCGGGGCGTTCCGACCGGCTCGCTTGTGCGCTTCGTGCTGTGAGATGAGGCAGGTCTGCCTGTCTCTAGACCTTATGTACCCAAACCAGTTTGTGAGTCCGTCTAGGTCTCCTCCTCGACTTCCTTTTGCTGTTGCGCATCCTTTTGGGTGGCCGCACTGGTGTCTTGTATGGTACTCTTGGGTGTACCTCTGATGTCCAGGACGATGACAGGGGGTTTGACTTGGGATGTGCTAGTGCTTCCAATGCCCTTCACACTATTTTTGAAGCCAATTTTCCAGTTAGGGGGCCAAAGTGCAATGACGTTGTTGATTTCTTCGTCCATCACCATGTAAGGAAGCGAAGTCCAGGTTTTTTCTTTGTGCGCTCTGATCTGAAAATTATGCAGAGTGACCTGAAATGTGGCAATACCCTTTTATTTATCATACACGACAGGGGACAACCGTGGTCAGGAGTTAATAGCTGCAGCCATGCTACTCTACAAGAGGACCAAGAACATCTGGTTGTCCTTGAGCCGTTGTGGATTCGTGGAATCCCATAAGTGTGCATAGTGAGCCCCTTGGCACATGTCTGGGGTAATCTCAAGGAGGAAAAACTCTGTAGGAGCTTCCCAGGAAACTACTGCTATAAGTAATAGCAACCAAGAGTAACAAAAGGTGCAACCCTGCTCTTGGGATTCACGAACGTTGGTTAGAAACTCATCGCACAAATACTTTTCCTAGTTAAAACATATCCCTTTTGCACATTGGCCGGCTAACTGAATGACATAGGCTAGAACAGAGGTGACCTGACACTTCCTCATCATTTTACATGCTAACAGCATGGTGCCCAACTGCGTACCTTGATCATTGATGGTCTTGATGAGAAATCCCCAAGTATTACGGTCCACATGATACTTTTGGCACACAAACTCAACAGTATCCACCTCATATTTCTTACCCATGTGCTCCAAGGGGTTTGGACTGCTCATGGGGAGACCAGTAATCCGATGCACGAGCGGAGCATCAATGGGGATCTTGTCTTGGATGTACAGGCATCCGTCATGAATTAGCGCAAGAAATTGTTGTGCGAGCCAGTCTATTACATTTTAGTGTCCAAAGTGGGGCATCCTAAGCAGATTTAGGAGCCCAGACCACGCCAAACCACATACCCAGTGTTGGGGGACAAATTTGACCCCATAGGCGCCATGAAATGTATCAAGGTATAATTCATGTGCGAGCTCAAGGATGGCCTCAAATTTGGCCAAATCATGGTCGTCAAACTTAACTTCATGAAGGCAACCAAAAGGTTCACCTATGATGGGGACCTCCGCTGGGGTTAGCGACATTTGTAGGTAGGTGATCAAGCCATTGAGGTGCTTTGTTGTGTGCGTCGATGCCTTGCATGGTCGTATGAAGGGGGGCAGGCAGTTGATTGGCTCAGTGGGCTGGGCCTCCTCCTGAGCAGCCCTCGGGGATTTCATGTTTCATGGGGAAGTATAGGGCTTTCTTGTGCCCCATTTCATAGGCTTCAGGGGCTTGCCTGAGCCCTGAGATTTTTTTTTCCTTTCCTGGTGGTAGGACTAGGGGTGGAGAGGATTTCTTCAACTTCGGACTCGACCTTCACCATTTCCTCAGTGTCTTGGTCTACAGAGGTTACTGGCTCTGAGAGTTCGGTAGGGTTGGTGGCCATCATCTTGGCGCGAAATATGAACTCAAGGTTACTACTGTCAAAGGGGGCAGGCTTCTCAGACATTAAACGATATGCTAGCGGCACATAATTTCTTACAACACAACTTCGTCCAGGAAAACTAGGGTAAGTACTTGCTATTTGAGCAATATGGAATTTGTGTCTGATCTATCTCAACTATTTTATAGCCTTGGGTACCGCCAAACAGTAGGGTAGACTTCGTGCGGGACTTACCATCAAGTAAATGGTAAAAAATCTCCCAAAATCGCCTCATTAAATACCGGCCGCCCGCTCCATCCAGCAGTAATTTTTTGTTTTTACCCAATTTGACTGTTTCAATGGCTAGTTTTTTCACCTGGGGTGCATTCAGCATACCCCTACGATCCCAGCATACCCTGCACTCTGGGAAATCCTCTCGCATTCATGGCACACCAACTTTATTCTGCGGGGATTCCTACCAACTGGACTTCTATGTTGCCATAGAACAACCTTCAAGACCACTTGCGCCGTCATCTTATCTGCGTAGTGACCCCATGTTATATCTTCGTAGTTTACATACTTCAGGCCATCGTTGCGTAGTACTTCATGAGGTGCGATGTTGATAAATTCCACAGCTTGATGCACCAAATCCTTCTTTTTTAGTATCGAATGTTTGGTAGGTACTATATCTGTGGTCAATAATGGAGATATTTTGGTAAAATGCGCATCCACATCCCTACTTGCGGACAACTGCGTATCAGGAAATCATTCCTCACCTATCTCAATTCGGGACAAGTGATGCCGCTTCGCACTCAACTTTCCTAGATTAACGATGATTTCAATGTCATATTCCTGAAGTAGTAGCCACCTGCAGACGTCGCCCCCCAACACAGTTATATTCCTCAGGTGTTCTAAAACCCAATGATCTATAACCATTTGATAGTGGCATCCTAACAGAGGGCACTGATACTTCTGTAGCTCATAGGTCAGGGCCAACACTTCCCTCTTTGTGGTGGCATAGTTGCATTTCACACCAAAAATTGTTTGACTAGCACATGTGATTGTGTGATTACTATCCCCGCTGCCAAGCTACGTAATACCTACTTCACGGGCGATTCCTAAAATATCCTTATGAAATATCGCGACCATCCTAATCCTGAGGTGTTCAAAGCTCTTTTGGTGCACGTCATCCCAACTGAATGAAATATCATGCTTAAGCAATGTTCTCACGAGTTCAGTGATCAGTGCATATCCTCGACTGGATTTTCTATAGTAGCCCATATGTCCCAAGATCTCTCGCAACAGCTTCGTAGTCGTGGGCTTTACCTGTGTGACTGGTGCGATGAGTGTATTACCGATCTCCTCCCTCACCCTCTGCGTATGATAAGGCTGCTGTTCTTCCAGCTGCACATCTGAGTTGAGAGTGACGTGCGTACTGCCCAAGTTCCCCATGACCTTCTTAGGTCCTGAACACTTATCTGGATACTCCATGATTATTTCCGTCATCTTGCCTATTGTCCCATCATCCCAACAGTTCCTAATTGTAACCCGCTTGGGTGGTACTGCCAGATTTACATCAACGCTTCGTGGTTTTAGTGGTTTCGTACTAGCCGCCTCATGTATTGGAGGTCCTACAACTATGCATTCCTCCCCTGATGCTATGATCGAGACCTTGCGCAGATCTACATCACAATATTCCATGGTGGCCTTGTGGAGCTCGACATTATCCTGAATCTATATTTCCCACGTGGGTCCTCCTCTTACTGTGTTGGGGCTAGATTCACCAATCACAATAGTGTCGAGAGTCTACAGAGCTCCCTCAAGCACCTCCAATCCTCATGTTAACCCAAATTTCCCCAAGAATTTGTCTCTTAGGGTTGTCCACTAGCGGGTGCGCTAACGTAGCTCCGCATCGAGATACCAGACAACAGGAATTGGTCCCAAGGCATGAATAAACAAGTGAACCCATTCTTCTATAGTACGATCGCACCATCGTTCCATCCAAGCGATAAACTATTTGCACAGATTTCCTGGGCCCTGGAATCTCTTGACATGCACATCGGTTGGAGGTTCAAACTATAGTACCATCATATCCCAACATTCCTCCCATTCCTGGAACACACCCTTATGTGTGTCCCACCAATTTGCAGGTGTTGTGCGCAGAGCCTGGTTAAGAGCCCATAGTCTTTGTTCTTTGGGAACCTCAGCTTTGAAGGTTCACAAAAATTACTTTATACTATCAGAGCCATCAAAGTAGGGTAGTTCTCTTACCTCGAAAGATATATATCGGAAGTCCCTGGTAATTCATAGGCAGTGTAGTGTAGAGATTTCCTGTAGTCGGTTTTGCCAATATTCTAATTCTTCGTCGGAGTCAGAGACACATTCGTTGTCCTTCTCCTAGCAAGGCATACCGTTGGCCGTGGGGTTGATCCAGTCTTCGTCCTTCACAGTTAGCTTATAGATGTGGTCCATCCCATTTTCCTCATGCGCTGGCTCAGTATACCTTTCGCTTTATGCAGGGTCTAGTGGTACAATCACCCGAGTTCCCTCTCTTTCAAACACCATGCTTTGTTTCTTCAAGTTGATAATTCCACCCATATCAATGGCCCAATCCAATCCCAGGAGGGCTGGGTAAGGGTCCACATATTCTACAATCTGAATGACTTCAAAGTCAGCTCATACCTTATCCCCGACGATACCTACGACCATCTTTGACAATCTCCCTAATGGTATGATCTTCTGTTGATTATCCATGTGCAAATGGATAGTAGACCATTCCAATTTAGGCTCTCCCATTTGCTGCCAAGTCTGATTAGGTAGTACATTCGAATTTGATTCTAGGTCTAGAATTACCTAGTCCATCTCATAATCACCAATCTGCACAGTTAATCGCATTTCGCGGCCAGTGTGTCTCTTCTGTTCGTAAAGTTTTTTCACATCCTTAAACTTCGTGACTGGGGCTGCTTTTCCTCAGGGACAATTTTAAGGATGGAACTTTATCTTAAAGTTTAAAAACTTGGTGAATCTTACTAGTCCCCAATATATAAATTGTAAAAATTTTAATGATATTTTTGTAAAAATATTTAGGTTTCTCATTATGTATATATAAAAATTTGGCAATTTATAGGGTAAAATAATTTTATACTATAAAATTTAGGCGAATCAATTTTCGAAAAAAATGGAAATTGGCGAATCTTTTTTTTGGAAAAAACATGGAAAATTAGCCCACCTGCAAATATTAGCACCTAAAATTTTCCCTTCTTTTCCTGTGCAACCATTGAGTAGGGCGTGGAGGTTTTCTACCACCTACTGATGGAGCAACAGCTTCATACATTCCTGCAAGAATGGTTTGACCTCATCTTCGACCCCATTGTTTGGAGTCGATGTCTCTTTTTGAGCACAGTCTTGCCGATCTCCGACGGAGGTCTCCTGTTCCTTCTGGGAGCCCACACCTTCTGGTTTAGTTGCTTCTTTATGGATTAGAGACTCCGTCTCAGCTCTTTTCGTAGACCCTCCAGTGGCCATACCTCCGAGTGTTATTACATTAATTCTCGGATCATATTGACAAGGTTCCGCCTTCACTCGTTGTACATTCTATGTAGGAGTCTGCTGATTTTCCTGTACCTTGGCCATCAGAATCAGGTAGTCCTCGATCACATGGTCCAAATGTCTGCAATATATGTAGGATTTCCGAGTTGGGTTCATGTAGTCCCTCGTAAAGTGACCTATTTTACCACAATTATAGAAGATTAATTGGCCTCTACCCCTGCTTGCGCTTCTTACTCGTCCCCCTCCCCTGCCCCATGGCTGGGGATCCTCCTGTACCTGCAGGGGATCTAGGTGATGAGGGGTCCGACTGTACCCTATATAGGTTGCCCCAGTCGGTCATTAGATCATATGTCTAGTAGTTTTGTTCATCATGTTCTACAAACCTACAAAACCTACACCATTTCTGTTTTACTTCGGGGATATATGCGGCAAGGTGGGGGCAGTGGTTGGTATTCATGTGCAGGCTAGAAATGTGGTAGTCATCACACCATAGCGTCAGCCCACTTGGTCCCACAACTTCCTTAGGGCGTAGTAGGCTGGATCCCCCGACCTGGATGTAGTCAGCAAGTAGTGGACAATTATCTTTTGTGTGATCATTCATCCTGCATCGTATGCACCATCTCTCAAGGCTGCCCTCTGTTCCTTGCTCCTTGCATAGATTTTGAATCTCCATGTTCATTGCTTCTACCTAGCCTTGTATCTGTTATACTCCTAACTAGGTATCATCTCTTGGCGTAGCTTCTAGTTTCATGGCAACCTCCAAGGCCTTCTCCTATGTTTCAATGGCTTGGTGACCCATAGGTATGCACAGGTGGGGCAACAACATAGCAATGAACCACTCCATGTGTTGCCTATCATCATATTGGAATCCTCCTTCTTTGATCACTTTCTTTAATCATTGATCAACTTCCCATACGGACTCAGACGTTCCTTTCTTGAAATCCTTCGAGTCATTTACTATATGAGAATAGGACTTAGGTTTCTTGAACTGTTGTTTTAATGCATTCTTAATTTCCTCAATAGTTGCAGTCGCATGTTGTTCAATGTATCGCATGTACTAGTCTAGGGATCTCCCTTCAAAAGCAAGGGATAACTGTGCCCGTTTCACCGCATTGCTTACTACGTTCTGCGCAGTCCATACCGATCTTGCGACAAACCAGAACCGATCCATGTCCTTGTCGCCCACTCCTTTGAAGGTAGGTAGCTTCATGTGCGCAACCATATCGTCTTCCGATGGGGGTGGAGGTGAGTTTTTATCCCTATGAGGGGTCAACGATGACATCGAAGGAGGGCTATGTGTAGAAAAATTTCCTACTGGACTATAGACAAATCGATCCCCCTCTTAGTTAGTTCTATAGTACTTACCACCGCGCTTTGTGCCCTTGCTCTGGTCAGAGCTCATTCACTCTGTATAGCTACACAAAATGCTTTTTTCGCAAAACAAGATCTTAATCAGTAATGGAAAAGTCTTCAAAAGCTTACTCCGAAAACCCTTGAAGAACCTTTGCTCCGCTTTTGAGTAGGATACAAATTGATCGACTGAAAATTCAGTCACAAATCCTTCTATCACACTGTCGCCCAATGATCTATCGTGCGAGTAATGGTGTTTTCGGTTTCTTGTAGCTGCAGGATCCGTTTTGGGGTCCACTGTGTGACCTGCTCATCTTTCCAACACTTCTGAAATTTGACCAACCTTGCGAGCCACTCCTGGAGCTTGATCACAATTGTTACAAAGAATATCTCATAGATCTTCGTGAAAATATACTTATTTTTCCACTCTTCAGTGGTCAACTTCTTACTGTAGTTTTCTTTTACTGCGAATTCTTGAAATTGCTTTTCAAACCATTCATCGATTTCTTTTCTTTCAGGTTTCCAATATGGCCTTTGCATTACCCTATCTCTCTCAAAATTCTCCAGGTCCCGATAACTGAAGCATTTGTTGGCTCGAGGGGTCCTAACCCAGGTTCGGAGGTTAAGGTTTTCCAAAAAAACCTATACTACTGGCCCTTTCGGCAGTGACCTACTTGCGCAGGCCAAAGTCTCCCCTGAAGCAGTATGGGAGGGTGCTAGAACCAAGTTTTTGCACCCTGAGAGAGAGTAGGTAAGTCAAACCGGTCCGTGATTATCAGATCTACCCAGCCAGAGGTCGTTCACAGGAGTTTCAATAAACAACCAGAATACAGTTTATCATATCTAAACAACAGGCTCGCATCCACATGCCTACTATTAGCTATAATCACAGAACAATATATTTACAACAGATTAACAGATCACATATACATTTACCATAAGACAAATAGTTCATATCTTACTAATAGATACATCATCATATAACTCAAGTCCACATCAACCATAACAGAACAGATCCAGATAACATCAGATATCCATAATACTTCCACACATCTATATCATTACCCAAAAATCCTCTTACATTCCCCAATTTACCGCCTGCGCACACAACCAATAGGGTCCGCACACAGCAGGATAGAGGATCTTCGTGCACACAACCAACAGGGTCCACACACAGCAGGATAGAGGATCTCTGCGCACACAGCCAGCAGGGTCTGCACACAGCAGGACAGAGGATCTCCACGAACACAGCCACCAGGAGTCTGAACCCAAACAACCCTACCACATATCTAACAGTTCGTACTTCGCATCAATATCTATTCATTCCTACCTATGACTCAAAAAAGGTTCATCTATTTATAGCAATTTAGCCTACGCATCCAATGGTCTCTTAGTCTACCCTTGACCCATTTACAATGAATTAGGGGCTTTGACCCACCCCAAAACCCTTGCATTAGACTAAACAATACAAAATTATACAAAAATGGAAAAAATTCATAATCTTTGGGAGACCTTGCTCCAACAGGCATGTTTATATATGTGTTGTAACACTAAAAGGAAAATAATGAAAAATCAAGCTGGTAGTCTCGATTTAAAATCCACGGGAAAATATCTGTGTATATTTGTTTTATGTTTTATTATGTCACTATTGTTTATTTTTTATATTGAAAATCTCTGTATTCCTTTGCAGATAATTTATGTACAGGGTTAAAACCCACAATCAGTTGATTCGAAAGGTAAACAATAAATTGTACTCCTATACATACAAAAAAGCACTTGATGGAATTCTCCCTTTTGGTGTAATGAGGGGTGGGATGGCCCATTATAGTAATAATAATATACTTATGGTTTTCAATGAATGTAAAGTGCAATAGGTCCATTATTTTTTTCATTAATTAGAGATCACTATGTATCTATAATGAATAAGTGTAATGTGAAATCATGAAAGAAAGTCCGTTGGGTAGTTAAGAAGTTGTTATGATGAAACCTCTCTAGCTAGTCATAAATAAGGAAGGATTAGTCCTTATGAATCAAGTATTATAATATATTATATTGGATTTTATCTCATTAGGATATTATCTCCTAATAATACAATTGAATAGGAGTAGATTCCTCCCATAAAAGTATCAATGTATGGTATCCCCCTACATTAAGGTTATTTTCATAAACAAATCATTAAGAATTTTTGAATATGTTTTTTGTAAATCAACTTCAAGTATTAATGATCACTACAATTGATATTGAAACTCTTTATTAGGCCAAAAGAAATATTTCTTTTTTCTTTTTAATAATTTTCAAAGAAATAATAGAGCTATAAAATTTAGGTTCATTCTTGTCACTTTTTATGCAGAATATGAATAAGTTAATACATATTATTGGCGCACGAGATTTTTACATACCTGATATTTGATATGCAATGGAAAAAAAAGAATCCCTTGACATTGACCCTTTCATCAACAACCACATAGTGAGTGAAGTCTCACTCGAGATGCTAATGGGTGACTGTTGAAACCAGGTTTCCATAGTCTAAGTGGATTGTATTATGGCTGACGACGAACAACCTCTAAATGATTCATACTTGGAAACCTTCATACTATCGCACACTGAAAAGAGAGTGTTAAGTACCTTGACACATTAGACAACACAATAGACTGATACAAGCGCGTGCAGTAGATGAAAATAGGAAACAATCTCAATCATCAAAGGTGAAAACAACAACAGACCCAAATTAATCTACTATCGACAAGCAACATTAGTTGTTACTGTAACCATTTAATGGATATCCTTCACACCCATTCGTAAAGGTTCAGAATATAAAATATCAACTTGAAACACAATAATCCCTTACCACGTCATTATCATAAACATTCATATTATCAACCACTACTACGAAAATTCAGACTATCATAAGTTATAAAAGAAACTAGTGCATAAAAATAGCATAAAACATTCAAAAGATGCACAAAATAAATGGAGAAACTTATCCATCCAGTGAATTGTATTAATATTAAAAAATTAGGTGTTGCGCCCAGAGTTAAATTCATTAATCAATAGGCTCATCGACCCTCCAAAATAACACTATGTACCGATAGGAACTAGACAATAAACCCACTACATAAAGACCAAACTCATACAAAAGTAATTGGATATTCATTACAATACAAATACGTAGTAGCAATAGACTGAAACTTTATACCCAAGACTTAAAATAAACAAACACAAACATCAAACAATTAGAGACAAACTTTATAGCTTAGTCTTTTTTGTGCTCAACCAACATTCATCATCCAACAACCAACATCCAACGTGTTCTCTATCCTCAGTCCTTCTTATCTTCGCCTGCAAACCTATCAAACCCTCTTGACCTCTTGCTTGATCTCTCCAACTTTCCTACAAGTCATTAGGATATTTCCTCGTCCTTCCTGACTTGTCCCATGCATACCACCAACCGTTCAAAATATCCTTCCCACCGTTCAACTCCACTCCACCCCTTCTGCTCTTTTTACAAAATATCTCCAGCCTATAATATACCATGATAAACTCAGTTGGCTTCACTCTTCTGAAACATCCTAACTGCAGATATTATTCTATACACGCCTCCCATCCTCAGGGACCATTATTACCCTCTTGCATGGAATCAATCTGTGTTTTGCTCTACCTACTAGCTAGCCCCATGTTGTGCTCCAACCCAAACTTTTTCGCTCCTTATCCCTACTGCGTAGCCCTCTCTTACAAAAAAATAAAAAAAGAAGGTTTGGGCTCCAATAGGTCCCCAACACAAAAATGTGGCTCATCCTTGAGCCACTCAATCCTTCTTTGTCGATGAAATATTTTCCTTCACATCCTTCTATAAATTCTCCCATGCTTCTACCTAATCTTCAACCTTAGATTTCATGTGCTCTATTTTGGAGGCCAGTTTCCAAGTGACAATGTTGATGTCCTCATTGTTTATAGTCTACACGGTTTTCAACAATTCACTACACTCATCAACTATCATTAAAACCTGATCCTAAATATCTAGATGGGGCTTTTGTTCTTCGTCGAGTTTATATACCAACTCCATGAGTTGTGAATTATCATGCATCACCTTTCTTCTATTTGTGGGGTTCATAATTCCTACGATTTGATTAATTTGGTGAATTTGAAGTCCTCTTTCTGTATCTTCTTGGTAACTTGTTTGAAAACTAGAACCTTTTACAAATAATTCAACATTTTACCACCTTGTTCTATCATATCCTAAAAATTCCTTTCATATTTAGCCAACTTATCTTTCTCCTATCAAACTAACTCCCCACGTTGTTTTTCTTTGAACGACATTTATGGATATTTATTGGCCTCGACCCCCGTCACTTGCTCCTTTAGTCCTTGTATCACCTTTTTAACTTTTGATACTAACCCTTGAGAGGGGGTTGCCACATCAACTGACCCCTCGATGCATTATTCGTAGACTTGATTAAGGGCAGAGCACCACTCTAGGTTACCCTTTGACATCCTCTATTTTTCCCCATGCAACTATTCTTCTACTTTTTGTTTCTGCTTCAAATATACCTATGTGGTTGTGAGCCTTTCTTGTAGTGCCTAGGATGCATGATGTTGTAGTTGTGTCAAGTGTTTCAAACCCAACTCTGATAGTACTACATTTACCTGCATTGAGATAACCAAATTTTGTTGCACAGACCCTTTCCAAGCCTCTACAATAGTGCTTGGCATATGGCATACCCTCCTAGGCTACTAGAATGATGAGTTGACGATGGTGTGTGATCAAACCTGGGGCTCAAACCTATATTCCCTAGAGAGAAAACCCCCTAATTCTGTCATAACTGAGGGAAAGGTGAATTTAGCATTTACTTATTTCAACAGTTGTTGCAATTTATCAAACTTAGTTTTTGTTGCATCTTCAAGCTGATCTCCAATGCGCTTGAAATAATCTTTAGTAAACATTGTTTGAACTGGGGAAGCATGGGTAACCTTTTGGTTTTTTTTGGACTTTTTTGTTGACACACTCCCTGTGCTAGTTCTTAGTACCCTCTTCTTCCTTGTCTTCAACTATTATCCTAGAGTTACATGTTATTCTTGCTGCTCTTGCTTTGGGTCAACCGAATATTGGGCTTCTTGTTATCCCTGACATGAAGGAGTCCTAGTCATTTCTTCCTTGTTTGAGATGTTTTCAACTTCTGAGGAGTCTTCCTTCAGTAACCTCCACATAGTATACCAACCATCAATTATACCCTCGATTTATTCCGTTGTCAACTTGTAAGGTGCCTTCCACCAACAATTCTCTCAAACTCTTCACAGCTAAATCCAGATGTGGTGAGGGTTGGCCTTGAACTCCACTACACCCTTGAACTTCCTCACACTCTTGGAAAGTAAGTTTTGTGTTTCCTTGATGACCTTACATATCATATCTCCATATAGACAAAACATGATTATGTTGATATTTTTGTGTTCTAGTTCATTAGAAGCCCATAAATTCTGAAATTCAATAGTTGTAATTGGTTTAACTAGGTCAATCATTAGCTGGAAGGTTTATGGCCTTTCCCATTCGACATGCACTATCAAAATTAGCAGCCATGCATAGTGAAATTATGCATTCAATTCATGGGTGTCTAGACAATATTGATTCAACTCTTTCAACAAGAAATGAACTCATGCAAATTGTTCACCTTTGGCATATCAATTTGCTATGACAGTAACCACAACGGGGACCTCATTTACCCAAAACTCACGTAGAGAACCTGATAGCTTGGTTATTTATAATCAAAATTAGGAACCCTTGGTTCCCTCCCTTGGTCCCAAATGTGTTGGTCATAGTTTCATTGAGAACCTTATCATTAATAAGCAATCTAAGGTCTTCTCCTTCCATTGGAAGACCAATAATACTATGGATTAAATCTATAGTGATGGGTAACGACCAGTCGAGCCAATTTTTTTTTTCATGTACATAGGCTAAGGGAAACTTGGAAACAAATGTCACCTCATCTCCCCATCCAAAGCGTGGAATATGAAACAGATTCAAAATGCCAACAAGTTGCAAACCTTGGTTCAAGTCCTTTGGTTTTAGGTTAGATACATTGTGTGGATTTGACACCACTTACATATAATATTGAAGGTTAGGATGCCGAGAGGGTTCATATAAATCATTATCTGAGTACTTGATACGCTCCATGAAACTACTCATTATCCCTCGGTGAAGCAATCATGGTGGAAGAGGAGACATTCAAATTGTATATTTTCATCTTTTAGGTGTTGAAATGGTTGCTTACGGCTCTGAAAATGGTAGCGTATACTTTGGCTCAACTTTGCAAACCACAAATGCCACAAGTATACCCTTTTTATACTCACCTTTGAGATTTTATCCCATGGTATTGGTTCAAATCTTTTCTTTTTCGGGTATGCCTTACATTTCACTTCCCACTTCCCCTTTTCCTTCTGTTGTTCCTTGAGAAACAATTCCTTGCTGTGTAAAGGAATCCATGCTCAAGACATTAAAGATTATGTCACAAACAAGTGTATATCTGTCTCTGTTTATTAAACCTTCAAATATTAATAATATAATCTCCAAATATCAAACCCCTACAAGTTCTGCAATGCCATGTTCTCTTTATGCTGAAGTGAATGAATGGAAGAAAAAGAAAGAAAAGGATTTCAATTTGATATGTTGCTTAAAACAGAATCTACCATTATAAAACCCTGAAGAAGTGAGCAACAATAAAGTTAAAATAGAGGAGCGCCCATTAAGGATGTTTAACTCTTAGATACACAGATATCAAGAGACCTGCAGCTCAAATCACTCTATTTTATTCATAGATATGGAAACGAAATGAAAACTGGAAAAATATTCAACATAGATAGAATGAAGGAAACTTGCAAAACTTTTCATTGATTCACTATTTTTTAGTACAAAATTAGGCTTCAAGGTCCCAAAACTCGGAACCTTCCTTTTCCTTGCAATTGTCTTTAAATACAGTAATACAGAACAGTTTCCAGTAATGAAACTGATTCATTCTAACAGCTTTAACTGACTCTAACTGCTTAAACTAACTACTACTACGGAGGCATGTGCCTCAAATAAGTCTTATTACATTTACATGATTTCACTAAAAACATAACTCCAATCTCATATTACCCCCGTCAACAAGGCTCCCATGTTGTTCCAATTCAGACATCACACCGTAATATTTCAGTGGGTATGATATATGCAAGTCTTGGCATATTCAAACATTATATGTAACATAATACTTTGGCCATTAAACCATACATTAACTCACGTAATGTCGCTCCACAACCATTATATATATCCCCGACTTATATATTGTGTTCGGACCTTGGAAACGTGGTTGTAATGCTTTAACATATTCCATCGAACTTATATTAAGACCAAAATACGTCGAAACCCATAGTTAAACCAATTCATTTATATATATAATTCCCATCGGGCCCCACAATTTAACCAAATGATCCATCCACGGAACACACCGTACCTTGCTAACCTCTGGGCGCTTTTATTAAACTTCTAGCAACTACAACACGTGATCACTGTCCGATGTCGAACCTTCAGATCAACGGTCCGTATACATTCCGCTCGGCGTCCAACGTCGATCCTTAATGCGCGAAATCACAGTTTAAACGGTGGTATTTGAACAGTGGCCTAGCCACGTGTCACGAAGTCTATGGAATCGCTGCAAATTTATCAAAACCACTTTCCGTATAAAAGTGGTGCGAAAATTACCACCCTTCGGTTCTAAACCACCATTTTTGTTCCTATGTCACGGTTCCGCCTCTCCAGATTCCGTTCTTAGCTTTGCTCGGGTTCCACTCCTGATGCTCGGTTCCGCCAGGGTTCGAAAATTTCTAATCAATGTGAACTGGTGCTCCTGAAATAGTTGCGGTCTCAACCGCTGCTGGTGGCTGAACGGCTGCTTGTGGCTGAGAAGCTACGCATGGCTGAGAGGCTGGAGTCCCCTTTGCTTTGTCTATGGAAAATGTCTTGCACCTCTTCCAAAGTTCGCGCTGAGTTGTTGGAGAATTCTTATGACTAAGATACTCCAGTTTAAATGAAACATCCTGACTGTGAGTAAGCTTTTCTGAGAAAAGTATTTTGACCATCCAAAGAAAATGGAAATGTCGAAATGACGTGCTCAACACTTTCGGAAGAGGAGGAAAGCTGTCTCCCACCTTGTTTGATGACGTCACTACGGGGGGTCCGAGAGTACGGCAGAAAACTTCAACCCATGCCCCCCGTAGTGAATCTCAGCCGTTGATCACGGCTTGCCCAAGATTTGACCAGTCAACTACGGGGGGTCCGGTTTAAATAATTACCGAGCTGCTTTCTGCCCCGTAATAACTAATCCGGAACCACTTATCTGCGATCACCAACTCCGCTCGGGAAATTGCTCGCAGTTTAAGCTTGAGAATATTCATATTACAATAATGCTTTATGACTGCTTTTTATGTACATCATGCTTTTATAAAAACATTGCATTTGTTTTTTATGCTAAAGTATAAAAATTTCATACTATAGCATATTTTTCGAATTTCCAGATTTTTTGATTTTCTAAATAAAATATAAAAAGGATATGCAGAGAATGATCCAAAACACCTTCGGTAGGGATAGATGGTGTGTTGGGCACATCTTTTTCTCTTCTGCTATTTGAATTCCTCCTTTCATAATTCCCTATCTATCACTCTCTTTCTCAACTCCCACTTTTTTTTCCCTTTTTTTCTAGTTATTTTACTTCACTTCATTTCTTTCCTCCTATTCATTGTTTATGATCCCTTTATCAATTACTTAGTATCGTTCTTCTATGTGCATTCATCCACCCATTCAACCTTGCACTCCTGAGCCATTATTCTCTCTTTCTACCTTAACCTAACATGATTTTTTATTACAATAAAGTTTTAAAGGATGAATATGTTTACTAGTTCTGAATATGATCTCTTCGATTACAACTACTAGTTTACCAATTTAACTACTAGTAGTTTACCAGTTTAAATACTACCTAAAAATCATATTACTGAAAGTGTAAAAAAAATTTGCAGATTCTCCCCCCAAACACAAGCTTATTGACCAGGTACTTTACAGCAAAGTGGTTAGTATAAAATTTTAATTTGTTACCCAAAAAATATGTCTAAAGTTTTGGAGGGCATAAATTATCTCCAACCCCACTCTTTCTGTGAGTCATGGTGTAGTTCTATTCCATCATCAATAGCTTGGGACTGAAAAAGGTGATAGGGTGATCAGTGTCTCCTTCTCATGGTTGATCCAAGTGTATAAATATATAAATAGATTCAACTGATCTTGTAATGTAATAAAAAAAAAATGAATCAATTCTACAAATTGTGAAAACCAATTTCAATCAGACAATCACATAGACAAGTAAGAGAAATAATTATCAATCACACAACACAAGATGTATCTGGGGAAAGCCTCAGCTAATAACCCCACTATCTGTATATTTCATAAAGTCAAGAACATGAAACAATACAATGCTATTTCTCTTCCCGAGAAACCTTTGCACTATGTCGACTGTCTCACTTTGATCTAAGTAAGTTTGGTACAATATTTAACTAGTCGCTTGCCCCTTCCTGACCAACCTTGCTTACATATTCCTAGGCTAATTGAGCCCCTATTAATTAGGAAATTCCAAATTAATTATTTTTCAATACATACAAGGCTTCTTGATGACCTCATGCATGACCTATACAATTTTCTAATTATACAATTGATAATTATCTTCCCTTTAACCACAATCTCAATTGGGCCTTCCTGAGAACTGACATGCAACAAATATTTATAGTGAATTATCAGTTAAATTATTGATCACTACATGTGAATTAAATCAGATTTAATTCACTGGACCTATCACTTTCTCATCTCTCAGTTATAACTAGTTAAACTGGTTTTAACTCAAATAATTGAGTTAACTAATTACAACTCACAAAAAAGTCAACTAGGGCTCCTAAAAAGTAGGAGAAACCCTACATGCCTCTAGTTTGACCCTCAACTCGAATTGATTGAGTTAACTAAGTTTTACCAACTTATTTAACTCGTACAATTTGTCATAATATGTGGAATTGCATTTCACTTCTAATTTAATTAATGGAAAAATAAATCAGAAGCCCCCTTGGGGTGCTGTTGGGGTCCCGTGATTTAGCAGATTGGTAGACCAAATGCCCAGGGAAAAATCAGACCAGTCTTTGGAGTCCTATGATCTAGCCTTCCTAGACTCAAAGAGGGCTCTCTCAATTTATATGCAAAGGATGTGAACTTGTTTGGTTCAGATGGTTGATTTTAGGCTAGTTATTAAGTGTAGGGTTTGTTGTTTGTTTTGGTTGGGTAAGATGATCTAACATAATAGATAGAATGAGGAAATATTCAAAGTCATTGGGCAATGGAGTCTATAAAATTCATGAAAGTTTCATCAATAGATCAGGAAGCATCACAGGGAAAATCTAACTTGGTCAATGGATCTTCAAGGTTTTTAAGGGCAATGAGATGGACATCAATTGTGAGAATAAAAGTAGGATAAAGAAAAATTAAGAATCCTTTATCATGTACCTTTAACAAGAAGGGACTTAAATATCATAATCATAAAGAGGCAATCAATAGATAGGGCAAAACATAAATTCTTTGATTCAACTTAAGCAGATAATATTCAAGACAAACATTCCAATGAAATATAGAAGGTGAGAAACTCATTTAACTTCTAGTGATTTCACCTTCAAGAACATAAAAAATTTAAGACACACATATAACTGTAATCAGAGAAGAGGGAACACCTAAACATCTTTGATTATAGCTATGAAGATCTCCAAAACAATTATTTAAGCAAGTAAAAAGGGTATGATCGAAACAAAACCTCTTTGGCAGACCTAAGTAATGGTACTTTAGAGAGAGACTTCAAGAACCGTGTTTTAGTGACATCAAATAAGTAGGGCTAGCCATAAATCATGTTTGATACCTACCATATTAAATCATTCATGAAATAAACAAGCTTAGGGGGTCTAGAAAGCAATTAAGAATTCTCTAAAATTTCCTAGCAGAGGAAAACATAAAGACAGTGAGGAACAAATAGAGCTAATGTGCCTTTGAAAAAATTTCTTAGTCTAGATCCTTTGTTCTATTGTAGTATAGAATGATGTAAACATAATGAAAAAGGAAAAAATAGTAACAAAATAGAACCACTTCACCAATAACCAAGCTCAGGGATCTTGCAAGAAAGCCTCCTCCATCAAAAAACAAATCAAGGTAGTCATAAACTCCAAGACATCAATTTCTTTTCAACCTCCAAAAGACTATGTATTACTTCAAAGAGTCATCAAATGCCAACAAGATAATGAGCTCAAATGTAGTATTTATTGGCAAATGAGGAGGTGAAGCTAAGTCGTAGGGTTTGGGTGTCATTTATTACAGATTTAATGACTTTTCTGCCTTGAAGACTATGAAAGGCTCAAGGTAGGAGTATCTGAAGATATTTCTCTGAATAATAACTTCTATCTTAACTTCTGAGAGAATATCTGTGAAATTTTTTACTTTAAGGCTTATTAATAACTTTTACAATAACTCTTTGGTAGATAGAAGATATCTCTGACTGAGTGAAATAACTGTTTAATGCTTTATTGAAGGAAACAAAGCATTAGGTGGCAAAAATATTTTTGAAAGAAGTAAGTGCTTGTAGGTGCAGCTAATTCGAATCTGCTTTGGGTTAATTCGCCTCTTGTTTTGTCTTTAATATTTGTCTTTAGGCCTTGAATATCCGTTCATATTATGTTTTTTCTCTAATCTATTTTAACTATGCTTGTTCATTAACCCTTTTGATTAATCTTTCTGATCTTCTGTTTTTATCATTTAACCCTTTAACTATCTATCTTTATCCTTTAATCTCTACTTTAGCTAGCTAATATTCTATTTTTTTTATTTTGATTAGTGATTAGCATTTTCATCCTTCAATCTTCCTTTCTTCATTGTCTCTTTGACTATATTTGTTTGCTGCGTGCAGGGAATGCTTTTTGTCGTGGTAGGAGGGTTACTCGACCATAGATGATCATGTTTCATCAATGGTTTGTCTTGATACAAGACCTCTGGCCACTTTATCATTCAAATTAAACTCTCAGATCATCACCCAGAGGTTGATTTGGTTGTTTTGGATCGTTGGAATGATTTTAGGCATTCTGCCATTAAACCTGCACGCAAAAACAACTTGTTAGTTTGAAAAACTGCGGGGAGGGCGCTGGCTGCATTTTCTTGTGGTTTTGGGCTTATTAGAAGGGTTTGTAGAGGATGAAATGGCTTGGGAGGAAGGGTTCTAAAGTCAAAACTAGGCAAAAGTTTGAACAGAGGCGAGAGGTGTAATATCCCCAAATTGGGACTGCTAGCGAGGCATGCCTTTAAAATGCATTTTTCAGGAATGTATGCTATAGGATTGGAAAAAAACACTTGGATCCCTTAGATATGACAATATAAGACCTGAATCCAAGAGGGGTTCAAAAACAAATCCTTCTAGGTGGGTTAAACAGGTCTCCCCACACCTAGTGAATTTGGAAAATGCCCAAAGAAGGGGCTGTAGCAATACAAAATAACTCTGCTGGAAAAATAATGCAATTCAGCCCATTATTTGTAGGAGATAAATATAATGGTTCATTAACCACTTATACATCAGCAAATCAGTTTTGTAATAAGGCCCATACAATGTACAAGAGAAAATTAGAGAACTTTGATGAAGAATTCCTCAAGAATGAGGGGCTGCAGCAATGTATTGGCTATAAGAAGGCTTGACAACGTTATATTATGAGCTGAAGTAGATGTACATTACATATCAGATCTAGAACAGATTTGTGTACAAAATTTTAGATCCATATCATATCTATACACTATAAGAGTTACTCTACACATTCCCCTTGGGGTTTTGAGCAAAACATGAAATACAACAAGTAGATCTGAGATCTAAAGTTTCAGATCTATAGTAATATTAAGAAATGCTATAGCAAATACAATAGAAGTCATATCAGATCTGAATATGACATGGATCATAAATCTAATCCATGGATCACCATAGTGAAGGGAAGAACCCCAAACACCAGAGATCTCTCCTCCAAAAGAATGTCCAAACTCCCCGCAACTTCCTTCTTGAAAATAACGCAGTTATGGGAGAGAAACTATGCTGTTGACTCTAAAAATGGTTTGGCCTGATGCCAAGATCCGATTATGCAGCTCCAATGATCTAATACTCTCTTATCAAGAGGATAGAAGGCTCTCCCACTGAAAAGAGGCACCATAATGGTCTAGATCTGAATAGATCTAGCCTCCACTTGCTGCAGCTTACAAGGAAAACCAAACCCTCTACAGGATCTACGTTGTAGTTGGAAGATGTAGCTTGGCCAAATGCCTGATAGTGGACAAGATCAACAAGACTCCTCCAAGAGCTACTCAATGGAAGAGGTGGGATTCCTGATCAGGAACACCCTAGTGCTAAACAACACTATTCTCAACTAAACAGCAAGAGAATAAGAAATGTCTAAACAGACAATATCTTCAGAAAATCATAATCATGAATAACCTCCTTTTGATGTCCTCCTCTTCCTTTTATAAGTTAGAAATCCTGCCAAACCCTAAACCATCTCAATGATTTAGCTCTGTTCACATGTGTAGCCTCCAACTAGAACTGCGTTGTGCATCTAGGAGGTTCATTGCATCTAGACAACGCTGATGATTTGGTCTCGGTTGACTTGGTCAACTGATCCAGCCTCTTTCACACTTAAGTGTGCTTATGCAGATAGCTCAGATTTAGCCCTGTTCACATTGAGCATTGATTTTATTTAAGATTCACACCTCAAATACAGAAGTTGTTGACTTAGTCAAACTTGAATTTGTCCACATGCAAAAAGTCTCTTTTCACACATGAGGGTGTGAAATCTAGCTTCTAGAATGATCCCCTTTCATACCAAGAGGCTTTTTATGCTAATTTAAATGAAGTATGGGTCTCCTTCCCCATTTATTCATCTACTAAGTGAAAAAAATCAAAATTTAATATTCCCATTAGCTGCATGCTAATGTAGGAATATTACAGGAGGGTTTGAAAAATGGTGCAGAGGGATAAGTGGTTTATCGCATGGAAAAAATGAGGTAAGCGGTTTTTGGGAGGGGGGAATGGGATACGGTCCAGAGTACGATATGTGACAGGAAAAAACTGCCCATTTCATGTGGGTCGCAGGATTTTAACCCCAACGCAATTATATATGCGATATGCACCGGGGACTGTCAGATCTCGGGGTGAGAGATCAAACGTGTTTTGGAGGCAGCAAAAAGGCAGTAATGTCAGCGGAGTTGAGGACAGGTGGCATGTGTTTATTGGGTGGCAGGTTTAAATGGAGAATGGGCATGGGGTGTTTAATAAATTTAACGAAAATGCGTTAATTTATAAGGTTTTGGAAGAGGCGCTGGGCATGGTGGAAGGCGGGACCCAGTTTTAATAGAATAAGGTTCAGGAGCCTTTTTATAAGGTTTTACGGGGTTTTATAAAATAGAAAGGGCGGAGGTGGAAGTTATATAGACCGGGGCTTATGGATAAGCGAGGTCAGGGTTATATGAGCACAAGGGGGCTGGGGCTAGAGGTAAAGGGGCTTAGGCCTATATATCATAAGGTCGGGTCTATAACATAAAAAAAAAAAGAGTTTTTATATATAAAATAAAATGACTCGACAGGCTTAAGTTTTGGCTTTAAACAATGTAAAAGGGGACTTTTACATTGTTTAATAAATACTAAGGAAAATGAGGAATAGGGGTTTCTTTTAGGAAGATTTATGAAGGGAAAAATGGGTTTTTTAGACGAAAAAGGGAGTGAATGAGAGTGTGGGTAGGGGAGTGAAAAATGAGATTAATAGGCCCAGAAATGAAGTCCTTTTGGAGTAGTAAGGTGAACTTTAGAAGGCAGAGAGGGAAAAATATAGTGAAATAGTTTGATTTAGGATAATGAAGGCGGTGAGATTTCTAAAACTCACAATATTTCAAAAATTTTGTTTTTAGAAATCTATGACCATAATTTAGTCATCTCCAGAATAGAAAAAATTATTGATGACTTACAGTGGCTCCACTTGGGGAGGGTAGCTCCCTTACTGGAGGTGTCCAGAACTTTCAGATATCAAATCTAAAAGTTTATGAAGACCAATGCCCTTTCCATTGGGTAGATTTTTCCTTATTTTTATTTGCTGATGTTTCTTTGAAGTTGTGATCTCAATAATCAGAAAAACATAATTATTTCAACTTTATTTCTACCTACCCAACCTACTTGGCCTAACATTTTTTCTTCTTTGAGTGCATTTGAATTGGCAAACTCTTGACATTATTTTATTTTTGAAAACAAAAAAAAATATCTACTTCTATTCTTATTTCTTCCAAGAGTTCAGATTATGCTGGTGAACTCTTTTATTCTCTACCTAGACTCTTTGACTACCAATATTAAGTTGTTTGCTAGACTTGATTCTCTAAACTATTGACATGAAATTGAAAGCATGGTTCAAATCAAGATTAGGCAATCCGACTTACCATGATTTGTGGCATTGGAACAAGCTGCACACAAATTATTTTTGCAGAAATAGTAACTAGAAAAATAAGGGCTGTGATCTATTATTTGCTATGCATCCTCATCTTTCTCTTTGGTTCAATTTTGAGCATATGGAACCAATATCTTTCATTCCTAATCTATCTTTTCTGACAAGTCAAGCTTGAAGAACTTTGATAATAATTTTTACACTAACTTATCAACATAAATTTAAAACATGTTCAACCATTATTAGGCTAGATGACTGAACAAGATCTTCTTTTTTGAACAAGTAGTGGCATTTAAGCTTGCACACTTTCAACAATACTGTTTTTTGGGTATGAGGTTGTACCTCTTTTCAGATCTGCCCTCTTTTCCTTTTTCTGTTTTTCTAAAATTTTTGTTTTTATGATCTCTTATCACATAGTGTTATGTATAATGAATGAAAAATTTGAAGCTAGGATTCTTGACAAAAATAGTGTTTGAGCATCCTGACATTGACAGGACCTCCAAATAACTCTTCTCCATTCAGGCCTTGTAAAAAGAAAGCACTATGACTCCTAATTGAATGAATTATATAAGGCCCTTTCCACAAATTCTTAAATTTACCATGTTTACCTTTGTCTTCCCTCCTAGAATCCCATTTCAAAAATGTGTCTCCAATTTTGAAATTATTGGCTTTGGTCCTTCTATTAAAGATCTTCTTGATGCTTTCTTGTACTGCTTGTGTCCTTTTATAAACCTCCTCTCTTGTCTGCTATAGATGAATGGTTTGGTTCAGCCTCCTTTGTAGATCATTTTCTTCTGATTTCACTTCTTGGAGAAGCTTTATCACCGGGACTCCCAAAGATGTTGGGAAAATGGCATCCATGCCATATACTAGTTGATAGGGAGACATACCAATTAATTTCTTGGTGGTTAGTCTATCAGCCCATAGTGCATGTACCAGCTTGCCATGCCATGCTTTATGATTTTGTTCCAGAAGCTTATTGATGATATTGACCAAGCTTTTGTTAGAAGAATCAGCTAACCCATTACCTTGAGGGTAATAAGCTATGGAATGTCCTAATGTGATGTGATATTTATAAAAAAAGTAGACCATTATTTTGATGTAAAGGCAACATCATTATCTTTGATGATCTTTCTGGGGCAACCAAATCTAGACATGATGTTTGTCTCAAGAAACTTGATAATGACTGAGTCAGTGACATTCCTAGAGGGGGTGGCTTCTATCCACTTAGTGAAGTAATCAGTAGCAGTGAGGATCCACTTATGTTGTGCAGATGAGGTGGGGTGAATATCTCCAATGAAGTCTAGACCCCATTGTTGAAAATGAGCTTCAATAGTAATTGGATGCAAAGACAAAGGTAAGAGTTTTCTCTTGCCATCAAAAATTTAACACTTATGGCAAGTCGTGACTAGTTTTTGAGTGTCATAGAAAAGGGTGGGCCAATAATATCCAGCTCTAAGAATCTTGTTTGTTGTGGTTTTCCAGTAAAGGTGACCTCCACACTCTCCCTCATGCAGCTCATGCATGATTTTTCCTGCATCATTCTCAACAAAACACTTAAGCAATATGCCAACAGAAATTTTCCAATATAACACTATCTAAAATGCAGAATTTTAAGGTTTTTTGTTTCAGGAATCTAGCTTTTTTCTTTGATAAAGAAGGAGGAGTATTGACATAAAGAAGAAAATATATGATATCAGCATACCAAGATGAATTCAGAAATATTTCTTCAATGTATGGAGCAGTGAATTCTTCCTGTTCTTCTAAAACATCAACCATATTTATATCTAATGCTTGGAAATTTGATTTAGCCATAAGTTTTGCATGTTCTTGTCCTTTAACTAGCTTGGTGGGTCTGATTTCTAAATCATACTCTAAGATAATAGCAATCCATTTTCCCATTTTACCATCAGGGCCTTGATTTAGAATTTCATTGACAACTGTATGTGGGACAAAAGAAATGATATGAGAGTGAAAAATGTAAACTCAGAAATATTTCAATGATTTTATCAAGGCTAAGGCTTGTTTCTCCATGATGTTATACTTTAGTGGAGCTTCCCTTAATTCTTTACTGAAAAATACTATGGGTTGTTCTTGCCCCATGGTATTATTTTTCAAAAACACTGCAACAATGGTGTGTTCATATGCAAATGAGAAAATGTAGAAATCCTTGGTAAAATTAGGACTGATAAGAACTAGTGTTTGAGTAAGAAATTGTTTTACCAGTTCAAATGACTGTTTTGCCTTTGAAGTCCATCTCACTCCCATCTCCTTTGTTGCAGAGCATCTAAAATAAATCATATACTTGCACACTCATAGATATGCGTGTTCCCTATTTATAAAATCTTCAACCGAAATTTCCATATTAGTCTACTTAGATTCAACTCAAAATACATATGAAGAGAGATCCAAACAAAAAAAAAGATACTTGCTTATAATAATAACAAGAAAATTCCGCTTCAAATCTCGCCCTTTACATGAACTCTCACACCATTTCTCTCTAAATATCTTTGTCCTCCATCCTCACACAATCCTCATATTTATAGATAACTGTGGATTAATTTCAATCCATGATTTCCTCCACCAATACCTCAACCAAATCCTAAAATATATTTATCCCTTCTTTGACTCAACTAAATTCCATTTAAGGAATTCCTAATCCCTAAAATATCTACCTAATCCAACTCCACTCATATTCTCAATTAATTAAGAAAATATTTACAATAAACCTCACACTCAGATTTTCCTCTCAATTTATTTTTAAAATGTACATAATTTATAAAATAATTAAGAAAAACATCACCCCCTAAATCACACAAATAAATAATGAAAATTAAGTAGGATGCTCTTGCAACATCCTTTTTGAGCATGTTTGTAATATTCCTTAGAAGTTCAGCAAGGTTGGGAATCAATCTTCTCAAAAAGTTGATCTTCCCAATGAAAGATTGTAACTCCTTGATATTTATAGGATGGCTGATTTGCAATATGCCTTCAATACTTTTGGGGTCTACTTTGATTCCTTCTTCAGAGATTATGTGGCCTAGGAGTTTTCCTTCCTGGAGACCAAAGAGTGTTTTCTTGGGATTCAAAGATAGGCAATATTTCCTACTTTTTTCAAATACTTTTATCAAATGGACTAAGTGCTCTTTATCTATTTTAGAGTAAACAATGATGTCATCAAGGTAAATGACTATAAAGTATCCTATGTCTTCTAAAAAAGCTATGTCCATGGCCCTTTGGAAAGTGGCCCCTGCATTCATCAAACCAAATGGCATTTTACCATACATGAATGTACCCCAAGGTGTGGTGAAGGTAGTTTTGTGTTGATCACTTGGGATTAATAGCACTTGGTTGTAGCCTAAAAAACCATCTAGTAGTGATATTATTTTAGATCCAACCACCTTTCTAAGTATGTGATCCATCTTAGGCAAGGGATAATTATCTTTCAGGGAGGCCTTGTTCAGATTTCTAAAGTCAATGCAAAGCCTAATCTCCCCAGTCTTCTTCCTAACTGACACTAGGTTGGAAACCCACTCTGAGTATCTAAGGGGAACTATGATCCCAACACCATACATATTTATAATATCTTTCTCAACTAAAGGTAGTAAAACAGGGTTTATCCTTAGTTTTTGTTTGAAAGGTTTTTGATTTTCCTTAAGAGGAATTTTATGTTGAATAATGCTGGTATCATATGATTTAAGGTCCTCATACCCCCATGCAAATGCATCTCCAAAATCTTTGAAAAGCTCAAGATATTCCTGGTTTATGTGAGGAGGAAGAGTGTTAGATAGCTTGATCATTTTGGGTTCCATCATGTTGCCTATGTTATATTCTTCTACATTAATTCTGTAGGCTCCATCTTTGGTTTTTTAGCTACATCATTGAAATAAAAGAGCTCCTCTAATGGTGTAAGGCCCCTTGGTATAGTATCATCTTTACATTGTAAAACCTCAAGGTCCTTTTGGTCTATATTTTCAAGTAATTCTGCCTTATAAAGATGTTCGAACTAGTTTATATCAGCAGTAGAGGACAACTCTGTTTTGTGGGCTTGTTTTTCAGCAAAACAATCTTCTTCATGGCTTGAGATAGGTGTTGGTACAACAAAATCATTTTTAGATTGAAGAAAATCCTCAATGTGTTTATAACCTTCAAATACTTGCCAATAGTTTTCATTTTCAGGCACTGTAGGCCGAATTTTTACTTTGACAGTGAATTGTTCATTTACATGGGGTATTTGGCAATTGTTGGCAGCAAAGGCAAGTTCATTTGCAAGGTTATTTTGAGCTCTAGGGATGAAAGTGAGTTCATATTTCTCAAAGGTTTTCAAGAGGTCTAGGGCAGCATTCCTATATTCTCTTAATCTTGGATTTTTAGCTGAATACACCCCTTTTATTTTCCTAATGATCAGCTTTGAATATCCTTGGACTGATATTTTCTTGGCTCCTATGTTTACAAGAAAATGTAAGCCAAGGAGGAGGGCTTCATATTCTGCAATGTTATTAGTGCATCGGAAATCAAGTTTGTAGGAATGTCTTTTATTTGTATTATGTATCCATACACCATCTCTAGAACCAGCTTTTCCATAAGAGCCATCAAAGCTCATGTTCCAAAGTGTTTCTGTTTCATATTCACTGTCATGTTGCCGTTCAAGGATGCTAAAGTTTGAGCTGTTATGTTCATCATTTGAGGACATATTTGACTGTTCTAGTGGGCTTAACTCTTTTTCATTTTCATTTTCTTGTTTTCTTATTTCATCTTCATTGAACAAGATAAATGAATCAAGGTATGAATGAGTGGAATAAACATGAGTGTTGTTTGGCCTATCTAGGCTGCTTACCATATATTTCATTTGAGATTCCTGGTACAATCTCCTTGTTTGGTTAAAGACTAGGATGGTAGCATAAGACATATCCATATGAAGGCTCCCTTGAAGTTTGGCTTCCCATGATCTGGATAAAAGCATGCCATACTTTGGGGGAATATCAACAACTACTATGTCTATGACTAGACCTTTGGCAAGTATTTGTGCCATATTGACACATAAATCCTTGATTAGGCCCAAAAATTTGACTCTACTTGAATCAAAAGAATACAGGTCTTTGTAAGGTTTAGTAATTTCTAGACCTAATCTCTCCATCACCAATTTTGGCATGAGTTTGTGAGAGGCACCAGAGTATAGCATGTCATTGTGCAAGATTTTATCATGTATGTTCAAATTGACATAGAATGGGGGGACAACTCCTCCTTGATATTTTCCTTCTACTTCAGGACCAAACAATAGTTCTGGTTTATCATCAGTCAAGTTTAAGGTATCAGTATCATTTCCTATATTTAAAGCTTTCAAGACTTGATTTTTATATACATCCTAGGTTACTAGTTTAGCAAGGGGTGTGCTAATTTTGACCTTGGCAATCTCTCCCTCAAGGCTAAAAGGTGCTAGTTTTTTTGACATATTTACATCGGTTTTTTCACACATAGTATTTTCAACAGTTTTTATTTGTTGAGTTTTATTAGGACTGTCATTTCGAATAGATTTTCCAGGGCCACTAGCAGAAGTACTAGGGCAACTTGGGTCAAAAATTTGTTGGCTATTTTTGTCTTTATTCAGATCAACTTTCTTAGCCACAGTGTTGGTACTATTAGCTATCTTTTTAGGAATATTTTCTGAGGTTTTCCTAATAGAAGTGTTTATGTTATTATTCTTGGGATTCTCTTGGTTATTTTTGCTCCTAAGGTCATATTGCATATGGACTTACATTGTGGAATTTTCAAATCCTAATTGGTAATCTTCAGAATCCTCAAGGTTGGTTTCAGTTTGGTCTGAGGAAAAGAATCCTTGTTCTTCTTCAGTAAGAAAAACATCACCCTCACTGTCAGATCCTATTAGATTTACATGATTTTCTTCCAGCCTCTCGGTCTCCCTTCCTTCTTCATCTACATAGTTGTCTTGGAAAGGAGGCCTAATTTGTTGGTCATTGTCTCTTTGTCTATTTTGAGGAGGATCTCTTTTGAAATTTGGATTCCTATTTCTGTTTTGGGGATTTTCTTGATTCTCCCTAGGAGGTGCTCTTTCAGTAAAGTTTATCCTTTCCATCATTCTTTCCATTACCCTTACTAAGTTATCAATTTTGGCATCATATGATGAGGTTGAGGCCATAGCTTCATATTTGTATGTAGCACTTTTTTCTGATTTTAAACTAGCTCTTTTTTCAATCAGATTTGCTTCTACAATTATAGCTCCCATATGCATGTCTTCTAAAGTTAAGGGGTCTCTTTCTCTTAGCTGATAGGCCATGTCTAGGTCAAAACCTTCTGGAAATTTTGCTAAGGCCAAGCCTAGTGGGGGTTTCATGCTTGGTGGAAGTGCATTGTAAACACTATTGAATCTAGTGCAGTAATCCTGGACACTTTTCCCAGCATTTGTTTTAAGGCTGCTATATTCAGAAAGAATTTGGAGAGGGTTCTTTTTAATATCCCATTTGTTTATGAATGTTTGGTATAGAGAAGGGATATCATGTATGCTATTAGGAGTTAAGCTTTTAAACCATTTTTTGGCTTCTCCTCCTAGGCTTTGGGAAAATATCCCAATATTAATGGTCTCTTCTTCTATTTCCATGTAGTCTAAGGCATCATTCATTTTATCTACATGTTGTTGAGCAGTGGTAGATTCAATTCCGGTAAAGTGGGGAATTCTGGATTGGTAATCATTTGGCAAAGGAACCAAAGGTTGGGGTAACACTAGGGGGGCATACCATGCTGCCATGATAGGAGAAAATGGAAGATTTACAAGAGGTGGGTTTGTGAGAGGGAATTTGGGATGAAATGGAGTGTTTTGAACAATGGATGTGTGGATAGGTGTGGTGGAAGTACTTGGACCAGCAAACTGATTCTGATCAGATTTGGTATGGAAAGAGATAAAGTGATGGAGAAGCTGAAAATCAGGAGGAGTGGAAGGAGAGGCTTCTCTACTGGAACTCTGGTGCAAATCTGTGGGCTCAAGGTCAGTCTGGTTAATATCACTATGTGACTTGGTTCTAAATATATTTTTTTTTTAATGGTGCAAGTCAAACTGAGGCTCTTGCAAGGTTGTAAGATGTTCAAGAATAGAGCTTGATCTATGAATAGTCCTAACAGTAGTTGAATCTGCAGTTTTGGAGGTTTTCCACAAAATATTTTCTGGGTTATCAACTATGGTAGGAGGATTTCAGTTTGGATGAGATCTGGTATTGATCCTTTGTGAAGCCAGATTTCAAACTCAAAATATAGAGAGGCTGAAAGTTTAAGACTATTTTTCAGAAAGGTTGACCTCTCTTAATGCTTAGTAAACTTACACAGTATAGAACTAGGCTTGTATACTTCTTAGGGTTGTTTTGACATAATACTAAGGAAGTCTAATGAGGACTAGTGAAGTAATAGGCCTACTGGAGGCTAGTGGAGTCGTCAGGTGGATGTTTTTTGCTGTTTTGAGGATATATGTGTATGGTACACCACCACTAACTAACACAAAAAAAATCTAGGTATGTTTTTGGGGTTTTATGAGTTTCTCTATTTATCCCTAAGGTTTGAATGAGTGTCCTATAGATGAGTCATCACTTTGCTAGGATGGTGAAACAACTAGATTCTACTCTTTGGCTATCAGTTGATTTTCTAAGTTGAACTGAGGGTTATATGAGTATTGAGAGGTATTCAGGAAACTATGTACTCATAATGTTCCAGCATGATCATCATTATGTTAGTAATGTAAATGAGGTGGTATATTTACTAGATTTTCTACTTGTCAAGGGCTTCTGAAGTTCTAAGGAGTACTTGGATTGTCACTAACTCATAAGGTTCCACCATGATCGCCATTATGTTGGGGTCCCGTGATTTAGCAGTTTGGTAGACCAAATACACAGGGCAACATCAGACCAGTCTTTGGAGTCCTAGGACCTAGCCTTCTTAGACTCAGAGAGGGCTCTCTCTATTTATATGTAAAGGATGTGAACTTGTTTTCTTCAGATGGTTGATTTTAGGCTAGTTATTAAGTGTAGGGTTTGTTGTTTGTTTTGGTTGGGTAAGATGATCTAATAGAATAGATAGAATGAGGAAATATTCAAAGTCATTGGGAAATGGAGTCTATAAAAGTCATGAAAGGTTCATCAATAGATCAAGGAGCATCACAGGGAAAATCTAACTTGGTCAATGGATCTTCAAGGTTTTTAAGGGCAATGAGATAGACATCAATTGTGAGAATAAAAGTAGGATAAAGGGAAATTAAGAATCCTTTATCGTGTACCTTTAACAATAAGGGAATTAAATATCATAATCATAAAGAGGCAATGAATAGACATGGAAAACCGTAAATTATTTGATTCAACTTAAGAAGATAATATTCAAGACAAACATTCCAATGAAATATAGAAGGCGAGAAACTCATTTAAATTCTAGTGATTTCACCTTCAAGGACAGAAAACATTCAAGACATACATATAACTGTAATCAGAGAAGAGGGAACACCTAAACCTTTGATTATAGCTATGAATATCTCCAAAACAATTATTTAAGCTAGTACAAAGGGTATGATCGAAACAAAACCTCTTTTGCAGACCTAAGTAATGGTACTTTAGAGAGAGACTTCAAGAACAATGTTTTAGTGACATCAAATAAGCAGGGCTAACCATAAATCATGTTTGATACCTATTTTATTAAACCATTCATGAAATAAACAAGATTAGGGGATATAGAGAGCAATTAAGAATTCTCTAAAATGTCCTAGCAGAGGAAAACATAAACATAGTGAAGAACAAATAGAGCTAAGGTGCCTTTGAAAACATTTCTTAGTCTAAATCCTTTGTTCTACTGCAGTATAGAATGCTGGAAACATAATGAAACAGGAAAAAATAGTAACAAAATAGAAGCACTTCACTAATAACCAAGCTCAGGGATCCTGCAAGCAAGCCTCCTCAATCAACAAACAAATCAAGTTAGTCACAAGCTCCAAGACATAAATTTATTTTCAACCTCTAAAAGACTATGTATTACTTCAAAGATTCATCAAATGCCAACAAGATAATGAGCTCAAATGCAATATTTATCTGCAAATGAGGAGGTGAAGCTAATTCTTAGGGTTTGGGTGTCATTTATTACAGAGTTAATGAATTTTCTGCCTTGAAGACCATGCAAGGCTTAAGGCAGGAATATTTGAATATATTTATCTGAATAATAACTTCTATCTTAACTTCTGAGAGAATATTTGTGAAATACTTGACTTTAAGGCCCATTAATAACTTTTACAATAACTTTTTGGTAGATAGAAACTATCTCTGACTTAGTGAAATAATTTCTTAATGCTTTATTGAAGGAAACAAAGAATTATGTGGCAAAAATATTTTTGAAAGAAGTAACTGCCTGTAGGTGCAACTAATTCGAATTTGCTTTGGGTTAATCTGCCTCCTGTTTTGTCTTTAATCTCTGTCTTTAGGCCTTGACTATCCGTTCATATTATGTTTTTTCTTTAATCTATTTTAACTCTGCTTGTTCATTAACCCTTTTGATTAATCTTTCTGATCTTCTGTTTTTATCATTTAACCCTTTAACTGTCTGTCTTTATCCTTTAATCTCTACTTTAGCTAGCTAATCCTCTATTTTTATCATCTAACCCTTTAAGTGTCTGTCATTATCCTTTAATCTCTGATTTAGCTAGCTAATCTTCTGTTTTTTGCTTTTGATTAGTGATTAGCCTTTTCATCCTTTAATCTTCCTTTCTTCACTGTCTCTATGATTGTATTTGTTTGCTGCATGCAGGGAATGCTTTCTGTTGTGGTAGGAGGGTTACTCAACCATCGATGATCATGTTTCATCGATGGTTTGTCTTGATAAAAGACCTCTGGCCACTTTATGATTCAAATTAAACTCCTGGATCGTCATCCAGAGGTTGATTTCGTCGTTTTGGACCGTTGGAATGCTTTTAGGCATTTCGCCATTAAACCTGCACACAAAAAAAACTTGTTAGTTTGAAAACCTGCGGGGAGAGCGCTGGCTGCATTTTCTTGTGGTTTTGGGCTTATTGGAAGGGTTTGTAGCGGAGGAAATGGCTTGGGAGGTAGGGTTCCGAAGACGGAACTAGGCATAAGTTTGAACAGAGGCGGAAGAGTTTGAAAAATGGTGTGGAGGGATAAGTGGTTTCGAAAAACCGGAAGTGTTTTATCGCATGGAAAAAATGTAGTACACGGTTTTTGGGAGGGGGGATGCGATACGGTCCATAGCTCAACGAGTGGCAGGGAAAAATCACCCATTTCGCGTGGGTCAAAGGACGTTAACCCCGATGCAATTATATATGTGATATGCGTTGGGGACCGTTAGATCTCAGGGTGAGAGATCAACGACTGTCACACGTTTTGGAGGCGGCGAAAAGGTGGTCAAGTCAGGAGTGGAGGACATGTAGCATGTGTTTATTGGGTGCGAGGTTTGAATGGAGAATGGGCTCGGGGTGTTTAATAAATTTAATGAAAATGCATTAATTTATAAGGTTTTGGAAGGGGTGATGGGCATGGTGGAAGGCGGGACCCAATTTTAATATAATAAGGTTCAGGAGCCTTTTTATAATGTTTTACAGGGGTTTATAAAATAGAAAGGGCGGAGGTGGAAGTTATATAGATCGGGGCTTATGGATAAGTGAGGTCAGGGTTATATGAGCACAGGGGGGCTAGGTCTAGAGGTAAAGTGGCTTATGCCTATATATCATAAGTTCGGGTCTGTAACATAAAAAACAAAGTTTTTATATATAAAATAAAATGACCCGATAGGCTTAAGTTTTGACTTTAAACAATGTAAAAGGGGACTTTTTCATTTTTTAATAAATACTAAGGAAAATGAGGAATAGGGGTTTCTTTTAGGAAGGTTTATGAAGGGAAAAATGGGTTTTTTAGAGGAAAAAGGGATTGAATGAGAGTGTGGGTAGGGGAGTGAAAAATGAGATTAATAGGCCCAGAAATGAAGTCCTTTTGGAGCAGTAAGGTGAACTTTAGAAGGCAGAGAGGGAAAAATATAGTGAAACAGTTTGATTTAGGATAATGAAGGCGGTGAGATTTCTAAAACTCACAATATTTCACAAATCTTGTTTTTAGAAATCTATGACCATAATTTAGTCATCTCCAGAACAACAAAAATTATTGATGATTAACAGGTGCCATTTCTTGTTTCCATTTCAACATTCCCTGTCAATAAGAAAGGAATTTTCTGTTACCCCGATCTTGTCTCTGTGGAACTCGAATTCGTTTATTAACAGTGCCTTTGTCAATATGTCTTCATCCTGCTCCTTTATGGGAATGTACTCTAATGACATAATCTGTTGATCAGCGGGTGTCATTGATGTCAACCCAAGTAGCACCAGGGGTTAACCCAATATTCCATGGGAATTTTGACCTACCAAATTAATATATTTTGCGTCAGTAATGATTTTTATGGTTTCTACTTGTCAATATGTTTCCATTGATATCTGGCACGCCATGTAATTCTTCACGGTTTGAGAGATATTCATGTTTGAAGTTTGTACCCCCAGTTAGTGGGCTAAAACCCCATGGGGTTGGGGCATGGGTCATTGAAAAGTCATAATTAATATTTTTTAAGCTCCTAAAATCCCTCCCACATTAACTTGTTGAAACCCCTCTCAACTTCAGCATTTATATAAATTGTGATCGTCATTTCCTCCTTAGGCAAGGGATTTCACCATTTGAAATATGTCATCGTGGAATTTTTTCTATAAATTTTTTTCTACGAAGGTTCAGAAGCTAAATTTTTGATGAGGTGAAGCCAAAATCCTGAGGAAGCTGCTGTAAAAATTTTAGATCAAAGTACCCAACATTTTTTGAGATATGATCTGTGGAAGTCAGGGTTTTTTCAAGCTCTTGAAATTCATCTCAAAGAAGTGACCTTGGTAAAATCGTCATAACTATCTCTCTGAGTATCAGATTGAAATTCCTTGAAAAGTGGCCAAAAATACACAGTATGTAGTTTTCTCTCTATCAATTTTGGAGCCAAATGAAGAAACAATGACATGTGGCATGTTGTACAAGTGTGCTCTGCTAAAACAGTCCATAATTAGGGCATTGTGAGAGATCGGGTATAACTCTCTCTTGAGGAATCAAAATTGGGTTAGACCTGTGGCATTGGAAAGAAAACTCAGAGGAATACTACAGGACTGAAAATCAGATATTGAGGATCTGAAATAACAGAGATACACCAGATTCAATATCGAGCTCCTAGAAGGCAAGAAAAAGCTAGATCATATGTTGTCAAGGGTTGCAAAGGACCAGACTTTCTACGACAGCAAAGAAAAGCAAGGTGCAACAAAGGGTAGCATGACAAGAGCAGCAACCAAGGTACATAATAGCAGCAAGAAGTTCATCATATGAAGTCTTCAAGTGGGCAGCACTGCATACAATCATTGTAAAGGTATCATTGTACTTAGTCATTGTAAATACATTATTGTACAAATTGTACTAGTATCTATCTGCCAAGGGTTGAAGAGGCAGTGTTGGGAAGTCTAGGATCATCATTAGGTGGTTGTGTCAAAGTTGGGGTTATGGTCTAGTATATCTTCTTCTTCTACATCATTCTATATCATTGTAAAGTGGACCATTTTCCCTGGTATGGGAGTCCATTCTTCTTTTATTCTTATATAGGGTGGTAGGGTGGTGCTAGGGTGAGTTGTAGCTCATTGGGTGTTGGGGCATCCGTTCAGTTGACTACTGAAGAATCTCGGGCGTTGGAGCGTCCATCCAGTGGGAGCTGGAGAAGAATGCTTTTCTAGATTCTAGGAAGTTGGAGCTTTATTTTCAATTGGAGTTGAATATTAAAGAATTATTAGAAAAGCATTAAGTGGTTTTTGTCCCGAAGTGGGTTTCCACCTTAAAAACTGTGTGCATTTGTGTTCCTCTTGTTTACTGCTATCATTGTACAAACACTGATAATAATTGAAGATTAACTAATGCTCTAATTGAAAGGAATACTGATTCACCCCCCCTCTCAGTATTTCCAACAATTGGTATTAGAGCTTGGTTCCTTCAATAGCAGTTTAACAACTGGAAGGAGGTCATGGAGCATACCAAGAATGGTGTACCTCTATTCAATGAAAATAATTATGCACTTTGGAAAGGAAGAATGGAGGTCTATCTCTTGGCACAAGGTTACGAAGTATGGGACATTGTTCAAAATGGATTTACATCAACCGCGGATGAACAAGGTAAGAAGAATTTGGTAAATGATGCAAAAGAAAAGAATATTATTATCAGTGGAGTTATTGAATCTACTTATCATAAGGTGTTGGGTTGTAAAACCGCCAAAAATGTATGGGACAAGCTTGAGAATATATATGCAGGTGACTCAAATGTCAAAGAAGCAAAGCTTCAAATCTATAGAGAAAAATTTGAGCAACTCGGAATGAAAGAAGATTGCAACATCGCTGCATACTTCCAATACGTTGATGAAATAACTAATACTCTAGAAGGATTGGGAGAGCCAGTTGACGAGAAGAATATTATACGGAAGATTCTTAGAACGTTACCAAGGAGATTCAAATCAAAGGTATCGGTCTTAGAATACAGTGCAAATCTGTACAAAATCAGCAAAGAGGAATTACATGGAGTTCTCATAGCATATGAAATGAGACTTGATGAAGAAGAGGGTACTTTGCATCTAGAAAATGCGTTCGTTGCATCTAAGAAAAACAATAAGGATAAACAACCTTCAATTGAAAAGACATGCACATGCAAGTGTGAAGAAAAGGGAGATGATGAAGAAGGTCTTTCAGATGAAGAATATGCTTACTTCACGAGAAAACTAAAAATTGGTAAGGGACAATTCAAAGGTAAACTTCCATTGATATGTTTCAGCTGTAATGAGGTTGGGCATTTTGTAGCAAAATGTCCAAATAGAAGTAATGGCAACTCAAAAGGAAAGAAAGGCTTTAAGAAATTCAACAAGCAAGGAATTTTCTCTCTAAAGAAGATAGCTCATCATCCGATGAAGACAATGACAGTGAAGAAGAAGCCAATGAGAGAGTATCGTTTATGGCCAAGCATAATAAACCCAAGTACAATAAAAAAGAGGTATCAAACAACGAAGAAGAAGGATGGACCATAGAAGAATTTTATGAGGAAGCAATCAAGCTTATAAAAGATCTCAAGGTGGAGAAGATCTGTTCCAAAACTCTTGAAGAACAAGTTCAAGTTCTCAAAATTGAAGTTGAAGAACAAAAATGCATTGAAGAGTCACTTCAAAAGAAGTTGGAAGAAAGCAGCCAAGAAAGGGAAGAATTAGAAGCTGAAGTATTCTCGCTGTGTGAGGAAGTGAAGAAAGGAAAAACTATCCAAAACTATGCCAATAGCTCAAGGGCATTGAAAGAACTCATCAACAATCAACAATCTTACAACGAAAAAACTGGCATTGGTTACAAAGAAGAAGATGCGGGACCTTCTACAACAAAATACAATGAACCTATGAGATCTGACATACATGTAGACTTCATTGAAAAATATTCACAAGAACAGCCTTGGAAGACAATTCCTCGATGAAAATTTCCATCCAAGTACCAACATATTTTTTATGGCTACTGTTATTCATGTGGAAAATTTGGTCATAAATATGTAGAATGTTGCACGTACCCTAGGAACGAATACAATTCCAGGAGATATGTCAAATATGAATCTCCCAGGGCTCAGCAAAACATCAATAGATTTGAACAATTAAGAAATAATATTGAATGTTACAAATGTCGAAACTTTGGACACATAGCCAAAGACTGCAGACTTGAAAATCCTTCAGAAGAATCTTTGAAGCCACAGAACGAACGAACATGGAAGAAGAAGAAGAATGATAATTGTGCTCTCGCTTTCAAGGCTCAAAAGAACAAAGATGTGTTGTATGTTGATAGCGGTTGCTCAACGCATATGACTGGAGATAGAAATAAATTTGTATCTTTGAAAGAGAAGAAGGATGGAACCATGTCCTTTGGAAATTATGGATATTCAAATGTTATAGGATCAGATACTGTCACTTTCGAAAGCAAAGATGCTCTAGCCAAGAATGTTCTATTGGTTGAAAACATGAATCACAATTTGCTCAATGTTGGACAAATGTGTGATCAAGGACACACAATACTATTCAACTCCACGAAATGTGAAATCAGGAAAGGCGTGTATGGTGAAATTGTGGCTACAGCAAGTCGAGCTCCAAACGACATATATGTTCCGGATGAAGCAACTAAAGCATGTCTAATAGATAAAGAGGATGATACAATAAATGGTAGCAATGATGATCGACTAAGTAAGAAGAGTGCTACAAAGGTGCAAAGTGATTTCGAGATGTCCTTACTTGGTGAGCTGACATACTTCTTAGGGCTTCAAATATCTCAGCAAGAGAAAGGAATATTTATATTTCAAGCCAAGTACATCAAGGAAATGCTCAAGAAATTTAAAAATGGAAGATTGCAAACCCATCCTTACTCCAATGGTAACAGGTTGCAAATTGAGCATAGACGACTCATCCAAGGATGTGGATCAAAGGTTGTACAGATCTATGATTAGTAGTCTTCTATATGTAACAGCCTCCCGACTAGATGTTATGCAAGCAGTTGTAAAAGTAGCAAGATTCCAAGTAGCACCAAAAGAATCACATATTAAATATTCACCAGCATTGGAATATCTTCGCCAGAAGCTTGGGATTCTCCCAAGTTCTCATTAGATTTTCCTTTTTTAGAATATAAAGGGGGAGTGGAAGTGTGTACAAGTCTGCAGGATGGTTGTGTGTCAGCGCGAGTGGAAGTGTGTACAGGTCCGCAGGATGGTTGTGTTTCAGGGGGAGTTACCCTTTTCCATTGATGTCCAAGGGGGAGAGAATGTTGTAGGAAGAGGTTTCATGATCGCAGGGGGAGTACTTGTGTTTCCATCAATGCCAAAGGGGGAGATTTTTTATTAGCTGTTGTCACTTATGTCAACCCAAGCAGCACCAGGGGCTAACCCAATATTGCATGGGAATTTTGACCTAACAAATTAATATATTCTGGGTCAATAATTTTTTTTATGGTTTCTACTTGTCGAGATGTTTTCGTTGATATATGGCATGCCATGTAATTCTTCACGGTTTGAGAGATATTCATGTTTGAAGTTTGTACCCCCAGTTAGTGGGATAAAACCCCATTGGGTTGGGGCATGGTTCATGGAAAAGTCATAATTAATATTTTTTAAGCTCCTACAATCCCTCCCACGTTCACTTGTCTAAGCCCCTCTCAACTTAAGCATTTATATAAATTGTGATCTTCATTTCCTCCTTAGGCAAGGGATTTCGCCATATGAAATAGATCATCGTGGAATTTTCGCTCTAAATTTTTTTCTACGAAGGTTTAGAAGCTAAAAATTTTATGAGGGGAAGCCGAAATCCTGAGGAAGCAATTGTAAAAATTTCAAATCAAGGTGCACAACATTTTTGGAGATATGATCTATGGAAGTCAGGGTTTTTTCAGGCTCCTGAAATGCATCTCAAAGAAGTGACCTTGGTAAAATTGTCATAACTCTCTCTCTGAGTATCAGATTGAAATTATGTAAAAAGTGGAAGATAGTGCACAGTATTTAGTTTTATCTCTATCAATTTTAGAGCCAAATGAAGAAACAGTGACACATGGAATTCCGTAAAAGTGTGCTCTACTGAAATAGTCCATAATTAGGGCATTGTGAGAGATTGGGTATAAATCTCTCTTGAAGAATCAAAATTCAGTCAGACCTATGGCATTGGAAATAAAAATCATAGGAATACTATAGGACCAAAAATTAGATATTGAGGATCTGAAATAACAGATATACACCAGATTCAATACTGAGCTCCTAGAAGGCAAGAAAAAGCTAGATCATATGTTGTCAAGGGTTGCAAAGGACCAGACTTTATACGGCAGCAAAGCAAAGCAAGGTGTAGCAGAGGGTAGCATGACAAGAGCATCAACCAAGGTGCATAACAACAGCAATAAGTTCATCATATGAAGTCTTCAAGTGGGCAACACTGCATATAATCATTGTACTTAGTCATTGTAAATACATTATTGTACAAATTGTACTAGTGTCTATCTGCCAAGGGTTGAAGAGGCAGTGTTGGGAGGTCTAGGATCATCATTAGGTGGTTGTGTCAAAGTTGGGGTTATGGTCTAGTATATCTTATTCTTCTACATCATTCTATATCATTGTAAAGTGGACCATTTTCCCTGGTACGGGAGTCCATTCTTCTTTTATTCTTCTATAGGGTGGTAGGGTGGTGCTAGGGTGAGTTATAGCTCATTGGGTGTTGGGGCATCCGTTCAGTTGACTACTGAAGAATATCAAGTGTTGGAGCGTCCATCCAGTGGGATCTGGAGACGAATGCTTTTCTAGATTCTAGGAAGTTGGAGCTTTATTTTCAATTGGAGTTGAATATTAAAGAATTATTAGAAAAGCATTAGGTGGTTTCTGTCCCGGAGTGGGTTTCCACCTTAAAAAATGTGTACATTTGTGTTCCTCTTGTTTTCTTCTATCATTGTACAAACACTGATAATAATTGAAGATTAAATAATGCTCTCATTGAAAGGAATACTGATTCACCCCCCCCTCTCAGTATTTCCAACAATAATCTGCCGCTGGAAAGAATCTTAGAGCTGGTGATACCGAGTATCAATATGCTTGGACCTGTCATGGAAAAATGGATTAACCGAGATTTTGATGCAACTCTACTTATCACAATAAATCACCGTCAGATCCATTTTTCGACCAAACATACCAAAAAGTATCTTCCTCATAAAGATGGGCTCACATGTTGCCTGAATGGACGCAATGTACTCTGCCTCTGCTAAACTGAGTGCAATTGATCTTTGTTTCCTGATGTACGAAGAAACTACTACTGATCCTATGATGAAGATGCCCCTTGATGTGATCTTCCTTTCGGATGGACTCCCTGCCCAATCAACATCAGTGAAGCCTTGAAGCTTCACTCCCTTTGTCTATCTATACCATAGCTCATACTCTATAGTGCCTCTGAGGTACCTCAACACATGTTTTCCTGCCTTCCAAAAGAGCTTGGTAGGCTTGACCATATGTTGAATAAGATGCTTAATCGCATAGCATATGTCTAGTCATGTGTTCACCAAATAAATGAGTGAACCCACAAGCTGCCTGTAAACAATAGCATCTACTACTTTGCTCGAGGTAGCATCCTCCTTCCTCCAGTTTCCTGCCAGAGGAGTCTCCATGGGTTTTATGCCCTCCATGTGGAACTTTGTGAGGATATCATTGGAATACTTACCCTGATATACAAATAGCTCTCCATCTCTTTGCCATATTTCCAATACCAGGAAATAGTGCAAGAGCCCAATGTCCTTCATCTCAAATTCTCTTGCAAGATAATTTTTGCAAGACATGATGAGTTTCTCATCATCTGTCTGTATCATATCATCGACATAAAGTACAATAATCAAAATCTTACCTTCTACCACAATATGATAAAGGTTTGCATCTTCTTCACTCTTTTTGAAGCCCAACATGATGATAATTTTCAATCGTGGTGTACCAAGCAAGAGGTGCTAGCTTCAACCCATACAATGCTCTCTTGAATCTCCACACATGTGAATCCCTGTTGAAGTTCTAAAAACCTTCTGTCTACTCAATTCAAACCTCTTCCCATCTCACCCCATTGAGGAAGGTTGCCTTTACATCCATCTGATGTATCTTCCATCCTGTCTGCGTTGAGAGTGCAAGGATGGATCTGATTGATGAGTACCTTTCAATTGGTGAAATAGTCTCATTGTAGTCAATCCAATCTACCTGATAGAAACCTTTGGCCAGAAACCTGGCCTTGTTCTTCTCCACACTCCCATTTTTTGCTTGCTTCACCTTGTAGATCCACCTGGATCCTACAACTAGCTTCCCCTCTAGTCTTGGGACAACTTCCCATGCATTGTTTCTAATAATGGAGTCATACTCCTTAGCCATGGCATCAACCAAAATTGGTTTCTACACTTCTTCCTCAAAAGAGGAGGGTTATCTCTACACCTTCGCTCATAAGAGCCATATATCCAGTGTACCTCTATGGGTAACTTCTCTACTTGCGTTGTGATGTGGGTGCTCCCACATTCTCTCTAGCATCAAGAAACAACCTGCTAGCCTCTATGTTGTGCTTCCTTCCCTCTCGAGATGTCTCTGTATGAGTGGGTGCTTCCACTCTCTGTATCTCTGCTTGTGGATGCTCCACATCTTGAGGTTCTTCTTTTGGATCCAAGAGCTCCTCAACTACATGCAACTGAAGCTCCCTCTCAAGGGAAATTCGCATGACATTCTCTTCATCGAATTTCAAATCTCTTCTAACCACTCTCATCATGTGTGCTGGAAATTACACCCAATAGTTTTGATGTGTATCAGTGTACCCCACAAATATCCCTAAATCAGTTTTTGGCTCTATCTTCTTCCTGGAATCTTTGGTCACATGGAAATAAACTGATGAAACAAATTTTTAAAATACGACACATCTAGTCGCTTATCTGAAGAATATTCCTTTGGTGTACTCATCCCAAGTATCCGATGAGGAATTTTGTTCTAAAAAAATACTTTGTATTACATGCTTCCACCCACAAATGCAACGATAGGCCTTGATCATGTAACATAGCTTGTGCTGCTCACATAATAGTTTTGTTCTTCTTTACTACAACCCCATTTTGCTGTGGGTTATGGGGTGCTCTATATTCCTTTTGAATTCCTTTTGAAGCACAAAATTTCTTCAAATCGTTAGAGACATATTCTCCACCAGTGTCAGTCCTCAGATCCTTCACCTTCTTCCTTGTATCTTTCTCGACAAGTTCCTTGAACTCACAAAACTTGGAGAAAGTATGATATTTCATCTGCATGAAGAAAATCCAACACTTGTGTGAAAAATCATCTAAAAAATCACATAATACAAGTGTTTTTTTGTGGAAGCTGTCGAGAACGGTCCACACACATATGAGTGAACTCTCTCAAGGATCACTTTTGCTCAGATTTCCTTATCATGAAAGGTGAATTTGGTATACTTCCCTAATGTACACCCTTTGCATTTATCTCGTTACGCAAGTGCACCCTTTGGAAGTCCTATAGAAATATGCTGCATGATATTCAAAATGCCATGCTAGTAGATGGACCAATCTTCTATCCATAACTCACTGATGTCTCAACTCTCCACCTTCTCTGCTTTCGTGCTGAAGGCAATACAAAATTTTACATCCAATTTGTAGAGGTTATTTACTCAAACACCAATATTTTTCACTTTTCCCGTGGCTTTGTGATGATGAAACACCTTTCATTCACCGAATATCACATCATAGCCATGATCTTCCAACGTAGCAACATAAAACAAATTATTCTTTAAGCCAGGAACATAGATGAAATATTTTAATGTGAGAGGATTACCTGACTCCCTCTGAAATGTAACTGTACCTACACCAATAGCATTATACCTCCTGTCATCTCCCATCTCGATGTGCATCTGGAGATCCTTCTCCTCAAGCTATTGAATTCCAACATGAAATTGCAACACCTACACTAGTGTGGGACCAATATTTCCTAACAGCACCTACATTAATGTTTGTTAAATTTGGTGCAGTGTCTATATTAATTTTCCCTTAATTAAAATGGACAATAAAATGTAATATTATCTCATGATCACTTGTAATAGTTAACTGAGTGTTAGGTCCCTTTATTACTAGTGTAGTCCCTTATTGTTGTTAGTGTAGCCCCCTTATTGTTATTTTTGTACCCTTGTAACCCAAATATTTTTATTATTGTGCCCTTACATTATTATTGTTAGGTTGGCTAGGATTATATTGTGACCCCATGGACTCCTATATATAGAAGGAGGTTTTGTCATTTGTATCATCCAAGAATTTTGTAGAAATTTAATACAAAATATGTATTTCCTGGATTCTCCTGATCTAACAATTATATGCCACTGTTAAATACAAAATCACTTCTACAAAATCTTTGCGGAATTTAAAACACAACTTCCAATAGCAATATCATGAAGAAAGATCAATCACACATAACAGAGATAATTTTCTGGGAAATCATAAAGCTAAAAACCCCACTATATTCTATTATGTATTATATCATGGATCATAAAACTGTTGGCAATATGATGCAGAGTGTTGTCCTTGATGGAAACCCACTTGATGAAGATGATGGAAACCTACTTAATGAATTTGTTCTTGATGCTTGATAAGTTTATTAATGATGTAAATCTGATGTTCTACAAGTAGTACAGAAGTTGCAGAAGAAAGAAATATCAGTATGTGCAAGAATAATGATGAAAAAGGTGTGTTACATGGCATATGCGGGTTTGTCAAGGAGAAGGCGCGTATGCACACGGAAAAGTACATGCCAAGTCGCGTATGATCAAGTGCGCTCTAAATGTGTAAAACCAGGGGTTACTACCATGGTATTGACCCATTTTATTGAGCGCTGTATTGTCTATGAGATCCCGTCTAGGAATACCATCGAAAGTGATGTGGTTTTGGCTCATGGTATTGACAAATGCTAAATCTATATAAGGAGAAGAGAATCATTGTGCAAGGGTGTGAAAGATGTCTGGGTTTGAATGAATAATTCACTCTGAAGTATGTCTGAATGGAAAGGGTAACAGTTTGATGATAGATCTGATTCTATGATGCACCTATGAATAAAATGATGAAGTGGGATATCTAGATCTGAAATGTATTTGTATCTTCTAGATCTGTTTATGGAATATTTAGATCTGAGATGAGGCGAACATGTATCTGAAGTAAAGGGTAAAATATGAACTGTAAATCTGATCTGAAGAAGTATGGCCCTATAATCTTTGAAGATCTATATGCTAGTTTGCAGTATAGAAAGCGCATATATACGCGGGTTGAATTCAGAGAAAGCGCGTATGGAATGTGAAACTAGTTCTGAAGTATGTGCATATGTATACACGATTTTATATGCATGAAAGCGCGTATATACGCAGGATCAGTGAAAGGAAAGCGCGTATGAAAACTAGGGTTTGCTGAAGTATGTGGTATGAAATGTCTGATCTGTTCTGCTGTATTACTGCTATCTTTCTTTGATGTATTCATACAAATCTGGGTTTTCTGAATATTGATTATGTTGCTGACTATGTTGAGAAAATATCAAGTTGTTGATTGATTGGTTGATGATTCATTGAATGAATTGATAAGGGAATAAGTTTTAGTTTGATGTGTGATTGAGCTTAAATGTGTGGAGTGGGTCCAGTCTGGAAATATGATGAAAAGTGGCCTGCAAGTTGTGATCTATTGAAGCTATTGGATCCAGTATGAAAATTGATGAAATGCGGTCCATGGTGGTGCTGAGAGTTGTAGCCTTCAGTCAGGGGGTTGTAGCTCCCTTCCAGGTGAGCTGGTAAACGAGAGCAGGGGGTTGTAGCTCCCTTCCAGGTGAGGCTGGTAAACGAGAGCAGGGGGTTGTAGCTCCCTTCGGGGAGAAATTTGGTAAATGAGAAGGTTGTAACTTATACCGCGGTGGAGTACCGTCTTCTGGTATGAGTCTGCGCCAGTACATGGTTGTAATTTTTTTTCTCTATAATAAAATATTGAAGGCTGAGACAACGGCAGCGGTGGTTTTCTCCCGACTTGGGTTTCCACCTAAAATCCTGGTGTTCATGTGTGTTGCTTATGTGTGATGGTTTATTCTGTTATTACTTCACATGCTTACTGTTTATTGAACATCTAATGAATGAATGATGGAATGATATAAGTGAAGAATTATCTGTATAATAAGATTGTTGGACATACGCATGTTTTATTAAGTATATCCGCGTGTATACGTGAGTTGGCTTCAGGAAAGTCGCGTATGTGTTTTGAAGTAAGAAAAAGTAAAAAGTTTTGAGTAAGTCCTAAATACTGATTCACCCCCCCCTCTCAGTATTTTTCCCAACAATTGGTATCAGAGCAGGTCCTTCTACAGAAGCTTGATCGCTTGAAGGAGATCCGTCACAATGGGAAAGAAGCAAAAGAAGAAGGCTACTCAAGGAAAGGAGATATCTCAGAAAACATGTGCAGCAGAAAATGAAGAAGATGAAACAGGTAGTGATTGTTGTTCTTGTGATATTCTTCTTTGTGCAAGCAATGGTGAAGACAATGAAAGTAATGCTATGGACCTAGAAGAAGTTATCAAAGATCAACAAAGAATATTTAATGAGAAGGAATCTGCCTACAAAGATTTGATCTCTAGATTGAAAAGGATGTACGATAATGTATCCAATCGAAGTAAAGGACCTGAAGCAGAAATCATCTCTCTTAAAGCAGATCTGGAAAAATCAAATAAGAAGAATGAAGAACTCATCTCCCTGAAAGCAGATCTCGAAGCATCAAATAAGAAGAATGAAGAAATTTTACAAACTTTTGAAGCACAAGAAAATGGGTTGAAGGAAGAGATTTTAAAATTGAATGATCAGGTAGAAGAAGGAAGAAGGAAAGAAGAAACCATGAAGAAGCAATGCCAAAGTTTGGAGGTTGAGGTAAATATTTTGAAAGGTAAATTAGAAGAAAAAGATAAACTCTTGAGGTTTCAAGATAGTACTAAGATTCTGGACAATATTCTTAGTAATCAAAGGTCTCCTGCTATTAAACTTGGTCTTGGTTTTCATGAAACTGTTAAAGGAGAATCTAGTTCACAAGGAAATTCAAAGGATATCAATGCAAAGCCTGAAGTGTTGAAAGAAGCAAAAGGTCAACCAACAATCATGAACTCTCAAAAGAAATAATTCCCTCCTTTGATCAATAATGTTGAATGCTTTAAATGTCATAATTATGGGCATGTTGCAGCCAATTGCAGGAGCAGATTGCTTCAGTCACAAATAAGCAGATTCTACATAGAAAGGTACTCAGGTGTCTTCAAGGGGTATTGTTTTTCATGCAATAAGTATGGTCATAAAGCAGCTGATTGCAATAGAAGAAAGAATAGAAAAACACATTATGATCCATATGCCTACTTTTCTGGTCACATAAGATGTTATGCCTGTAACAAGTATGGACATGTAGAAAAGGAATGCAGGATGAATAGATCTAAGAAAGTGGACAATTTCCAGCACACAATTAGAAAGTTCAAACAAAGTTGGAAAAAGAAGGAGGACCGGTCAGAAACGTAGGGAATATTGACCCTACTGCAGTCATCCGCTTCTAAATCTTATTTCTCATAATGACTGCAGGAATGATGTGAGATACATTATAGAGATTAGTAATGTATCATCACAGAGGGAGCAATGTATGATGATTCTTATGGTTGTTTTGGTAGTTCTGGTTATGCTTATTTCTGACAGAGGATTTGATGTGACAAGAAGAAGACAGGTACAGGTAGAAAAAGTTTAGGGGAAGATGAAGGAATGTAAAATTTTCTATATTTCACTTTCCATACGCGGGTTTAGTGAACTAAAGCCACGTATACACGTGAGTTACAGTGGAGATAGTCGCGTATGCACTTTTGATAAGAAAATTTGTATGACAGCTGAAGATCAGGAGTACAGGTTCAGGGGGAGCATCAGTCTGACTATTAATGATTGTATCATTGGCACTATATCTATTTATTTCTCAGTTCTAAATGATGATGACATGATACATGGTTTATTATGATGAGCTTATGGATGAACCCTAATTGCTTTTTGCTGAAGAATATTTTTGTTTTCACACATGGATAAAATAAAAGTCTTGTGATTCAGAGATACGAATAAATCATGCAGAGTTTGTTGCTGGTTGAGACCTCTTTTAATTATTACACATGTTACATCATGATCCTGATAAATCTTGAAGATCTTGGTGATATCAGATCACATTGCTTGACGTGTATGGTTTATTGTAGAAGTTGTTCTGGTATGATAATTCCTCTTGGGAAGAATATGTTAATGCTGCAAAGAGTTTGAAGGCTTGGTTACTAATGTGCTTATGCTACAACCATTGAATGACACTTGAAGACAAAACTACATTTTCCTACCTATCTGATTTCATATATTCCAGGGAAGCATTCAAATATCTCAGAAAGAAGCTGAAAATTGTCTCTGCCTCACAGAGGATCAGATCTGGTTAAAATACAGAAGATGGAATTGGATATGCGGATTTCCTGAAACATAGTTGCGTATATACACTAGTTCATACACAGAAAACCGCGTATGTGTGGTTGCTGACAATTTTTTTCTGGGTCAACATTTCTTCAGCAACAAGTTGTGGTGCTGTTTGGTATCTCTGATGATGTATGGTATATCTGGTGATGTTTCAGCTCTCATAGTTCTGTTTCACTTTCTGATATTTGATGAAGATGCCTTGATGATCTGCTGTTGAAAGTGTTCAGGATGCACAAGCTAAGGGGGAGATGAAGGAGTAAACTGTTGTACATTTTCAGGGGGAGCATTAGCCTTGCTGAGCATAATGCATTGTTGGCATTATGATGATTCTGAAATATGATCTTTCTTGAGGTCTTCTTGGTAGTGGTCATAAAAGGTCATATTTGTAATTTGATGAAAAGGTCATGATGAGATCTATGATGTAAAATTGTAATATTCAGTCATGTAAGAACTTGTTCATTTTGTAAACCCACTTGGTTGGGTAGTTGAGTCAAAATGTGTAAACCCACTTGGTTGGGAAGTTGAGTCAAAATGTGTAAACCCGCTTGGTTGGGTACTTGAGTCTCTTATGTAAATCCACTTGGTTGGATATTTGATGTCAGTATGAGTCCTTGGTAATAGGAAGGTCATAGAGTCATGTACTTCATTGGAAAATATGTTTGAACATTCAGCATGAACTCAGGGGGAGCATGGTAACTTCAGTATACATCAGTTCTACAATGCTACATGAAGGGAAAAACCTTGTGTTGGTTTTGATCCGCCCTTTGCCCTTGATGTCAAAGGGGGAGAGTGACATGGTTTTTGAATAGGGGGAGAATATCATTATGCTTAATGTATCTATCTGTTGTGATCAAACACCATCGTGGTTGCCATCAAGTCCAAAAGGGGAGATTGTTGGCAATATGACGCAAAGTGTTGTCCTTGATGGCAACCCACTTGATGAAGATGATGGAAACCTACTTAATGAAGTTGTTCTTGATGCTTGATAAGTTTATTAAAGATGTAAATCTGATGTTCTACAAGTAGTACAGAATTTTTAGAAGAAAGAAATATCAGTATGTGCAAGAATAATGATGAAAAAGGTGTGTTACAAGGCATACGCAGGTTTGTCAAGGAGAAGGCGCGTATGCACGCGGAAAAGTACGTGCCAAGTCGCGTATGATCAATTGCGCTCTAAATTTGTAAAACCAGGGGTTACTACCATGGTATTGACCCATTGTATTGAGTGCTGGATTGTCTATGAGATCCCGTCTAGGAATACCATCGGAAGTGATGTGGTTTGGCTCATGGTATTGACAAAGGCTAAATCTATATAAGGAGAAGAGAATCATTGTGCAAGGGTGTGAAAGATGTCTGGGTTTGAATGAATACTTCACTCTGAAGTATGTCTGAATGGAAAGGGTAACAGTTTGATGATAGATCTGATTTTATGATGCACCTATGAAGAAAATGATGAAGAGGGATCTCTAGATCTGAAATGTATTTGTATCTTCTAGATCTGTTTATGGAATATTTAGACCTGAGATGAGGAGAAAATGTATCTGAAGTAAAGGGTAAAATCTGAACTATAAATCTAATCTGAAGAAGTATGTTGCCTTATAATCTTTGAAGATCTATACGCTAGTTTGCAGCATAGAAAGCACGTATATACGCGGGTTGAATTCAGAGAAAGTGCGTATGGAATGTGAAACTAGTTCTGAAGTATGTGCAGATGTATACGCGGGTTTATATGCATGAAAGCACGTATATACACAGGATCAGTGAAAGGAAAGCGCATATGAAAACTAGTGTTTGTTGAAGTACGTGGTATGAAATATGTATATGATACATTCTGTGTGTCTTTTTCTTTGTATAGCATGAATATTCTGTCTGGATGCGGTTTTAGATTTTGATTGCTTGTATTGCGTGTACAGTTGAGAAAAGATCAATTTGTTGATTGATTGGTTGATGATTCATTGAATGAATTGATAAGGGTATAAGTTTCAGTTTGATGTATGATTGAGCTTAAATGTGTGGAGTGGGTCCAGTCTGAAAATATGATGAAAATTGGCCTGCAAGTTGTGAATCTGTTAAACTGACTGGATCCAATTTTTAGTACGATGAAAACGAATTGTGGTGGTGAGGGTTGTGTGTGGGTGGAGGTTATAGCTCCTTCCAAGAGAAATTTGGTAAACAAGAGCGAGGGGTCGTAGCTCCCTTCCGGGGAGAGAAATTTGGTAAACGAGAGCGAGGGGGTGTGCGCTCCCTTTCGGGGAGAGAGAGTGAGTAGCGAGAGAGAGAGCTGTGGCCACGGACGGTCTTACTGCGTGGTATGAGTCTGTGCTAGTACATGGTTGTAAGATGTTTTCTCTATAATAAAATATTGAAGGCTGAGACAACGGCAGCGGTGGTTTTCTCCCGACTTGGGTTTCCACCTAAAATCCTGGTGTTCATGTGTGTTGCTTATGTGTGATGGTTTATTCTATTATTACTGCTCATGCTTACTTTTTATTGAACATATAATGAATGAATGATGGAATGATATTAGTAAAGAATTATCTGCATAATAAGATTGCTGGACATACGCATGTTTATTAAGTATATCCACGTGTATACGCGAGTTGGCTACAGGAAAGTCGCGTATGTGTTTTGAAGTAAGAAAAAGTAAAAAGTTTTGAGTAAGTCCTAAATATTTTGAGATTCACCCCACCTCCTAGGTATTTTTCCCAAAAGAAACAATTACATACAAAGCTCCAATGCAAGAGCTCTCAGTACAATAGCTAACTGTCTCACACTGTCATACAAAAATTGGAAATTTCCTTAGCCAATTTACTGCCTCCAGAAAGCCTGCCTCCACTGCGTAATCCTTGATGGTAAAGAACCCTTGAATAAATGATTCTAGCCTACCTTGACTGCAAAATCCTCATAGGCACATCCAATGTGTGTGTGGTTGCATGTGTGCAACCACTAATGTCACAACTTCTAGTCAATTTGTCCCTTTCACCTACATCTCAACTGGGTCTCCACTGGATCTGACATGCATGTAGTTAATAGTAGTAAATATTCAGTTACATGTGAGGCCACTGATTTTGAATTGTTTAATAATTAATTCACTTGATCTCTCACTAGTGTATCTTCATTTACAACTAGCACAACTAAGTTTAACTCACTTAACCAAGTTAAACTACTTTAAAACTTTCATAACTACACTTCCAATTCTGTTACAACTTTGAATCACTCAGTTACAACTAATTCCACTTGCATGTCCCACCAACCAACCACTCAACTCAAAATTCCTATAGCTAACTGATTTGCCACTTCAGTTAACTATTTCCAAGTGCTCATTGAGAATATATTATTGTTTATTGTCCAACTAATATTAAGGGATAATAATAGCTGACATGCGTCTATAAATAGACGTGCAATCTATAAATAGAAATTTCACATACATCTATAAATAGACCTAATCTATAAATAGAATTTTCTCATGCATCTATAAATAGACATCTACCTAAAAATAGGCTGTGTGGGCCCCACCTAGTGTAGGTGCTTAATTTTCACTAGGATCAAGGATGTTGTTTCCAAATGCCAATTTCACTATTTCTTGTTGAAAACTTCAACACTCCCTCTCAAAAAGAAAGGAATGTCTTTTGATGCGACATGCAACTCCATGTATGTGCCCTGCAACCTTTTTCATGCACCATGCAACTCCATGCATGCACCTTGCAACCTTTGCATGCAAAATTTCCGGAACTAAATAGCCTCCAAACAACTGAATCTGTATAATGCATCTGTCATCAAATTCTTCTGACTTCTGCTGGTACCAACTGCACATGTCTTTTGGATCCACTACGTTGTTGACCTCTGCATCCATGCACTTTGCACTTGCTGTCAACTATGATCCACACTCTAGTATCTGACACTGTAACTTTGATTTCATGTCCTCATGACATCTGACTGCATCAATCCAATTGATCCTGCTACTGTTGCTTTGTTGGCTCCTCGTAGCTAGGTTTGATTCATGAGATCTAGACCATCTCAATGAATCCTGCCCATAAATTTCTTAGGATTATTCATGCATGTCACCCCACCTCTCACCTAGTGGTATAGCTACATGCACTCCCTCTGCCCATCTGGCACGAATTTTTTCTTCATGAGTGGTTTCTCCCACTCTATGATCCTCATCTTGTGGTTGCTCCACATCCTGAGGTTCACTCTTGCCTTTATGAAAATGAAGCTCCCTCTCAAGCGTCAATTGCATGGATTTTTAAAACTTCCCAATAGTAGGAATCTCTGTAGAAATCCCATCTACATCAAGTCTATAGAGATTCTTAACTCGAATCCCAACCTTCTTGGCTTGCCCTGTTGATTTGTGTTGCAGGAAAACTTTTCCTTCACTAAAGACAACATCATAGCCTCTATCCTCTAACATTGCGACTAAGACTAAATTTTTATTCAAACCTGGTACATGCATTACATTTTTTAAATGAAAGAGGTTACTTGATGCCCTCTGAAAGGTAATGGTACCAATCCCAATTGCACTGTACCATCCTTCGTCACCCAACTCAATATGCATCTGGAGATCTTTCTCCTCCAAGTCACTGAAAATTTTCTTATCTCATGTCATGTGAAAGGAAGCACCACTATCCAAGTACCACCCCAATCCCAATGCACTTGACACCATGCATGCGATGAATGAGAAGTCAAGCTCAAATTGCGAGGCAAGAGCCTCACCATCTATAGCTCCAATAGCCATCTTGTTCTTCTTCTTTTGTGGACAATTTGTGGAAATATGTCCATGCTCGTGACAGTGAAAACACTTCACTTTGGACATGTTGTGCTCCTTGCCATCTTCACTGACCTCAGATTTAGAATGGAATGCAATCCCCTTCCCCTTCTCCGGCAGCCAAAGCACAATCCTCTTCATCATCATGCTTTTATGAAGAACCATCTCTGGTGTTCCACCTGAACTCCTCATGCACCAGATCCGACCACAACCGTTTCCAATCCGGTAAAGTTTCCCGTCCATTTCCAAAGTCTTCATAACTATGACAACTCTTAGGAAGTCCTAGGAGAGAAAAAATCACCAAATCATCATCAGCAACACTTATTATTACACTCCCAAGCTCATCCTGACATTTGATAAACTTTGTTAAGTATACCAGAATAGTGTTGTTCTTTTCCATCTTGATCTTCCTGAGTTTATCTTTGAGCGCCAATTTCCTATGGTTATTTTTGCTTCGGAATAAATCCATCAAAGCCTTCCACATAACATATGGTGTGGATTTCCCATGGAGGCTTAAGACAATGTGGTCTCATACTCCCTCCAACAGAATCCTCCTCGCCTTTGCCACTTTCTTTTGCCATGCATCAATATTGGCAGCATCTGATGAAGTAGGATTAGGAACATCATTTTAAATGAATTCATTCGAGCCATTATATTTGAGCACCGCCTCCATCTTGTCCTTCCAAGAAATGTAGTTTGAGCTTCCCTTCAGTACATACTCTAGCCCCAAGCCATTGAAATCCATTTCGATGTTAAATCAGCTGTAGCACCAAGAAAGTCTTTCTGAAAATTCAAATTCTTTCCACCAACAAACTAAGCTCCTACTTCACAATTGGAATCTCCTTTGCTCTGATACCATGTATAAATTTAATAAAAAATATGTATTGCCTAGATTCTCCTAATCTAACAATTATATTCCACTATTAAATATATAATCGCTTCAACAAAATATTTGCAGAATTTAAAAACAATACAATTGCCTATCACATGAAACAAAGAAAAATCACACATAACACAGATAATTTACTGGGAAAGCATAAAGCTAAAAACCCCACTATCTTCTATTATGTATTATATCATGGATCATGAAACAATTACATACAAAGCCCCAATCCAAGAGCTCTTAGTAAAATAGCTAACTGTCTCACACTATCGTACAAAAATTGGCAAGTTCCTTAGCCAATTTACTGCCTCCAAACAACCTACCTCCACTGCGCAATCCCTGATGGTAAAGAAACCTGAATGAGTGATTATGTCCTGAATTGAATACGAAATCCACACAGGTACATCTAATGTGTGTGTGGTTGCATGTGTGCAACCACTAATGTCACAACTGATAGTCAATCTGTCCCTTTCACCTACATCTCAACTAGGTCTCCACTGGATTTGACATAGTTAATAGTACTAAATCTTCAGTTGCATGTGAGGCCACTGCTTGTGAATTAATTAATAATTAATTCAATTGATCTCTCACTAGTGTATCTTCAGTTACAACTAGCACAATTGAGTTTAAATCACTTAACTGAGTTAAACTACTTTACAACTTTCGTAACTACATTTCCAACTCTGTTACAACTAAGTCCACTTGCATGTCCCACCAACCAAAAAATCAACTTGAAATTCCTATAGCTAACTGATCTGCCACTTTAGTTAACTATTTCCAAGTGCTCATTGAGAATAGATTATTGTTTATTGTCCAACTAATATTAAGGGATAATAATAGTCAACATGAATCTATAAATAGACATGCAATCTATAAATATAACTTGCACATACATCTATAAATAGAACTCATCCATAACTAGAATTTTCTCATGAATCTATAACTATAAATCCACCTAAAAATAGCCTATGTGGGCCCCACCTAGTGTAGGTGCTTAATTTTTACTAGGATCAAGGATGTTGTTTCTGGATGCCAATTTCACCATTTCTTGTTGCAAACTTCAACAGAAAGGTGACTTTGGTATACTTACCCAATGTACACCCTTTGCATGTATCTTGTTACGCAAGTGCACCCTTTGGAAGTCCTGTAGAAATATGGTGCATGATATTCAAAACGCCATGCCAGAAGACGGACCGATCTCCTATGCCATAACTCATTGATGTCTCATCTCTCCACCTTCTTTGCTTTCATGCTGAAGGAAACACAAACTTCTACATCCAATTTGTAGAGGTTATTTACTCAAACCCCAATATTTTTCACTTGTCCTGTGGCTTTGTGACGACGAAACACCTTTCGTTCACTGAATATCACATCATATCCATGATCTTCCAACATAGCAACATAAAAGAAATTATTCTTTAAGCTAGGGACATACATGAAATCTCTTAATATGAGAGGATTACTTGACTCCCTCTGAAATGTAACTGTACCTACACCAGTAGTGCTATACCTCCTATCATCTCCCATCTCGATGTTCATCTGGAGATCCTTCTCCTCCAAGCTATTGAAGTCCAACAAGAAATTGCAACACCTACACTAGTGTGGGACCAATAGGTCCTAACAGTACCTACACTAGTGTTTGCTAAATTTGGTGTTAGGTCCCTATATTACTAGTGTAGTCCCTTATTGTTGTTAGTGTAGCCCGCTTATTGTTATTGTTGTACCCCTGTAACCTAAATATTGTTATTATTGATTGTGACCTTACATTATTATTTTTAGGTCAGCTAAGATTATATTGTGACCCCATGGACTCCTATATATAGAAGGAGGTTTTGTCATTTGTATCATACAATAATTTTTCATTTATGTAATGTAAAGGAGGTTACCCGCTCAAAGCATCTTATTTCTAAGGCGTTGATCTCTCTTTTCTTCTATTTTAGGACTTGGTTTCATAACATTTGGTATCAGAGATTTGGATTCTAGGGTTTCACTACTCCAAACAGGTCATCATGGAATTTTTGCTATAACATTTTTTCTACGAAGGTTCAGAATCTGAAATTTTTACAGAGCGAAGCAGAAATCGTGAGGAATTTCGTGTAAAAATTTCAGATCTTGGTTCGCAATATTTTCGGAGATATGATCTTTGTAACTTAGGCTTTTTCAGGCTCCTGAATTTCACCTAAACCGGTCATCGTGGAATTTTCACTATAAAATTTTTCTACGAAGATTCAGAAGTTGAAATTTATACAAAGCGAAGCCGACATACTGAGGAACGTTGTGTTGAAATTTTAGATCTTGGTTCATAATATTTTTGGAAATATGATCTGTGGAAGTTATGGTTTTTTCAGGCTCTCGAATTTCATCTTAAAGAGGCGACTGTGGGAAAATTGTCATAACTCTCTCTATGAGAATCAGATTGGAATTCTGTAAAATGTGTCCGCAATTAAACAAACTGTAGTTTCCTGTGTATTGATTTCAGAGCCGAAGGAGGAAACAATGACACGTGGGCTGCCATACAAGTTCACTCTATTGAACCAGTCCATAATTAGGTCATTGTGGGAGATTGGGCATAAATTTTCCTTGAAGAATCTAAATCAGGTAACACCTATGGCATTAGAAAGAAGATTCAGAGGGATACTACAGCATTGAATTTTAGATATTGAAGATCGGAAATCATAAAGATAATTCAGTTTCAATACCGAGCTCTGCAAAAGCAAGAAAAATGTATGTATTTTTTTTCTGAATTGCATAAGCCTTGTTTGAAGAATCAGTTTGAATTGATTCCAAGGGCATATTGTAAAATAGATATAAGTATTGGGTTCTAAAATTCCCCCCTAAAGAGAATTCAACACCCATTAAGACTTCAGAAGGCTCTACTATGACTCATGAAGACAAAGAAGTGCAACATGACATATCAAAATTACATGAGAAAGTGCACCAAATTTCACTCTCGCAAAGAGAAACAAAAAATGAAATGGAAGTTTTGAAGAAAGGCATGGAATATAAGATGGATGGTTTGAAGAAAGGCATTGAATGTTTGAAGAATTGTTAGAAAATTATATATTATGGAGCAATGCAACACATAAAATATGCGGAAAATACAAGCACACAAAACACATAAAACCAGAGAGACACAGATATACGTGGTTCACCCAGTTTGGGCTACGTCCACCCCGAACAGCCAGTCCTTCCTTTATATTATCCAACAAAAAATGAAGAGACAAAACCTACAACAGATCCGCTGTAATATCCTCTGTTCTCTCTCACAGTCTTCTTCTCTGTTTCTCGCTCCGAGAATACACTCATAATACACAACCGCAATACAATGCCCTCATATATAAAAGGGGTTTCCTTCTAGGGAAAAAAACCCTAATCTAAACATAACTTCTACCGTTAAATCATTTGCCTAATGAACGGCCCAGATTGACTAGAAATTACTATGCTTTTAAGGCAATTTTACATACGGGCGCAGCTTGGGGACGCACGGGCCCGCAGGGGGGCTTGGCGGCTAGCCTCACTGGGACCCACGGTGGCGATTAATTCTGGTGACGTTGCTGCCTTTTAGGTATAGGATCAATGTTTCGCCAGTACAAAGTAAACAAGATAATCGAGCTCACACCCAACAATCTCACTTGGGCCCGGTTGTAGCAACTCACTGCATTGCTTCATTTGTGGACAATGACTCTCTTTGGACTGGTGGTTTCTCTCATCTTCATCGTCATCCTTGAAGAACAATCAAAACTAAGCATGTTCTCATTTTCTCCCTGGTTACAACTTTTGTTAGCATATCTGTAGGATTCTGGCTAGTGTGTATCTTTTCCAGCTTCAACTCTCCATCTTCCAATACTGACTGTATGAAATGGTACTTGGGATGTATGTGTTTAGTCCTAGAATGAAATGTTGAGTTCTTTGCAAGATGAATAGCACTTTGGCTATCACTGTATAGTGTGCCCATATCATGCTTCTTACCAAATTCATCCATAAACCTTTGTAACCAAATCATTTCTTTACTAGCCTCTGTAGCAGCAACATACTTGGCTTCTGTTGTTGAAAGTGAAACAACACTTTGGATTTTTGAAACCCAACTAACAGCTATTCCACCTACATTAAATACATATCCTGTAGTGCTCCTCCTTTTATCTCTGTCGCCTCCCATATCTGCATCAACATATCCCTGTAGAGCAATGTTTGAACCACCAAAGCATAATGCTTGATTTGTGGTACCTCTCAAATATCTGAGAATCCATTTTACTGCCATCCAATGTTCTTTTCCTGGATTGTTCATATACCTTCTTACAACTCCCACTGCATGTGCAATATCAGGCCTTGTGCAGACCATTGCATACATTAAGCTTCCAACTGCTGATGCATATGGAACTTTAAACATATAATCCATGTCTTCTTGGGTCTTTGGGCACATCTCCTTACTAAGTTTGAAATGGCTAGCAAAAGGTGTACTAACTGGTTTTGCATTCTGCATATTAAATCTTTTCAACACCTTCTCTATGTACTCATTCTGAGACAATGTTAATTTGCAATTTTTCCTGTCTCTAGTTATCCTCATACCAAGGATTTGTTTTGCAGCTCCCAAATTCTTCATTGCAAATGAGTTTTCCAATTTTCTTTTGAGCACATTTATTTCCTGCATGTTAGACCCTGCAACAAGCATGTCATCTACATACAATAACAATATAATATAGCTGCCATCAATTTTCCTTTTTAGATAAACACAATGATCAGAGTGACATCTAGTATAACCTTGTTCAGACATAAACTTGTCAAATTTTAGATACCATTGCCTTGGAGCCTGTTTTAAGCCATACAAGCTCTTCTTTAACCTGCACACCAATTTTTCTTTCCATACCACCTCATATATTAGTTTAACACATGTGTATATCTCTTCCTCCAAATCTCCATGGAGAAATGATGTCTTTACATCTAATTGTTCAAGATGTAAATCTTCCACTGCTACAAGACTTAAGATAGTTCTGATTGAATTCATCTTAACAACAGGAGAAAATATTTCATCAAAATCAATACCTTTCTTTTGCAAACCCCTTCACCAAAAGTATAGCTTTGTACCTCTGTTTTCCTCCATCTTCTTCCTTCAGCCTGTAAACCCATTTATTCTGCAATGTAGTTTTACCTGTAGGCAACTTGACTAAGTCCCAAGTTTGGTTATGCATTAAGGAGTCCATCTCTTCATCCATGGCTAGCTCCCACTTCTTCCTGCTTTCAACCTGCATTGCTTCTTCATAACATTCAGGTTCACCAGAATCAGTCAGCAATAAATAATATAATGAAGGAGAGTATCGTTCAGGGGGTCTACTTATCCTGGTAGATCTTCTAACACCACTTTGAGGTGTTTGAGGTGCCTGTTGCTGTTGTGGTGGTTGCTGCTGCTGTGGTTGTTGATTATTATTATTTTCAGGCACCTTTACTTTTTCAGTTATCTCATCAAGAACCACGTATTCCTTGCTTTCTTTTTCCTGTTTCTTTTCCTGCAACTGATTCTTATACAAGACCTTTTCATTGAATATTACATCTCTGCTCCTAATGATTTTGTGATTTTCATAATCATATAAACGATAACCAAAATCATTAACACCATATCCAATAAAGGTACATTTCTTTGATTTTTCCTCAAGCTTTGTTCTATTTTCTTTATTAATATGGACAAAGGCCTCACAATCAAAAGGCTTTAAAAAAGAGTAGTTTACCTTTTTACCTGTCCATGCTTCCTCTGGAATACCACCATCCAAGGAACTTGAAGGCCCTCTGTTTATTAGATAAACAGTAGTATCTACAGCATATGCCCAAAATTGTAAAGGCAATCTTGCATGCAATCTCATGCACCTTGCACGCTCCATGATTGTTCTGTTCATCCTTTCTGACACACCATTTTCTTGTGGTGTTCTTGGAACTATCTTCTCTCTACGAATTCCATGCTCTGAATAGTACCTATCAAACTCTTTGCTGCAATATTCACCTCCATTGTCTGATCTGAGACACTTTAACTTCTTTCCTGTCTCAATCTCAACCAAAGCTTTCCATTCTTGAAAGTATCAAATACATCAGATTTATTTTGAATACAATAAATCCAAGTTTTTCTAATTGCATCATCAATAAATGTAACATACTAGTGAGAGCCACCAAGAGATGATACCTGAGTAGGTCCCCATACATCTGTATGCACAAGCTCCAATTTTTCTCTCTTCTTTTCTTTCCCAACTCTGAGAAATCTGACTCTCTTTTGTTTTCCATAAATGCAATTCTCACAGAAATCCAAATCAACATTCTTCAAACCTAGCAACAAATTTCTTGAGTGAAGAATCTTCATTCCCTTCTCACTCATGTGTCCGAGCCTATGATGCCATAATGCTACATCTGCTCCTTTGGAAGTTAAAGCATTAACATAGTTAGAAATACCATTGCATAAATACAATGTACCAACCTTTTCACCTTTTGCTATTACCAGCGCTCCTTTGGTGACCTTCCAAGTTTTATCTCTGAAAGTTGTCACACAACCTTCACTGCCTAACTACCCTGTTGAAATCAGATTTTTCTTCAGATCTGGAACATGCCTTACCTCATTTAGTAGCCATTGGTTTCCATTCTGTTGTTTTACAAGAACTTTACCCATTCCAACAATTTTATAGGGTTTATCATCACCCAAACAAACTTGTCCAAAATCTCCTTGAACATAGTCATGAAAATATTTCTTATCAGGTGTGGCATGGAATGAAGCCTCTGAATCTACAACCCAAGAATCAGTAACATTTTCGAAAGAAAGAATCAAAGCATCTTGTAACACATCACCTGTCACATTTTCTTCATGATTGTTTTCTTGCTGTGTGTCTCCTTCTTTTCCCTTCCGAGATCTACATTCTTTCTTTAGGTGTCCTTTCTTTCCGCAATTCCAGCACACTATCCCCGATCTGGACTTGGATCTGCCTTTCCTTGATTTACTGCGATATCCCGAGCTCTTTCCTCTTTCCATTCTTCTTCCCCTAGACTCTGCACTCAAAGCATTACTTGATGTCTCACCAGAGCTTTTCCGTCGCATTTCCTCGCTAAGGATGGCACCAACAACATCATCAAACTTTAAAGTACTAGATCTAGAGACAGAGTTACTAATGGCCATTAATAAACCATTCCAACTCTCTGGCAATGAGCACAAGAATAACAGAGCTCTAACTTCATCATCAAAGTTTACCCCTACAGAACTTAACTGACTGGTAACTGTATTAAATTCATTTAAATGGTCTGCAACAGATCCACCTTCCGACATCTTCATATTAAATAGTCGTTTCATAAAAAATACCTTGTTTGAGGCCGAGGGCTTTTCATACAGTTTCGCCAACGTCTGCATCAAACCCTCTGTTGTTGTTTCCTTCGAAATATTGAAGGCGACTGACGCCGCAAGACACAACCGTACTGTTTCGAGTGCCTTTCTATCGAGAATGTTCCATTCGCATACATCTGGCAAGCAGGTGGCTTCTTTCAAACTCAATGGTGGGTATAGATCTTTACGATACGAGATAGTCTTCCATGTGTCTTCACGGTGGAAGTTTTGGCCATTGAAATTTTCTAGGCAGCGGCTTTACCATCTTCCGCCATTGCCCCCACTCGAACCAGGAACCCTTATTTCCTGCAAGTTTATTAGCCAAATATACCTTCGGCTCTGATACCAGTTGTTAGAAAATTATATATTATGGAGCAATGCAACACATAAAATATGCGGAAAATACAAGCACATAAAACACATAAAACCAAAGAGACACAGATATACGTGGTTCACCCAGTTTGGGCTACGTCCACCCCGAACAGCCAGTCCTTCCTTTCTATTATCCAGCAAAAATGAAGAGACAAAACCTACAGCAGATCCGCTGTAATATCCTCTGTTCTCTCTCACAATCTCCATCTCTATTTCTCGCTTTGAGAATACACATATAATACACAGCCGCAATAAAATGCCCTCATATATACAAGAGGGTTGCCTTCTAAGGCAAAAAACCCTAATCTAAACATAACTTCTACCGTCAGATCATTTGCCTAATGAACGGCCCAGATTGACTAGAAATTACTATACTTTTACAAGGCAATTTTACATCTGTTTTTAGCTTTGGGGGCGCTGCCCCCGAACCCCCGCCAGGGGGGGGGCTCCGAAAAGCGCTGTCGCCCCCCCCTAGACCCCTTATGACAGCGATTAATTATGGGCGGCGTTGCTGCCCCTTTTAAGGTATAGGGATCCAATGCTGTGATACAAAGTAAATAAGATAATCAGGCTCCACACCCAACAAGAATGACATGGAAACTAAGATGGATGGCATGGAAGTTGGCATGGAAGCTAAGATGGATGACATGGAAGCTAAGATTGATGGACAATGGAAAATATGAAGAATGATCTAAAAGCAGACATGGCAAGTTTGATAAAGTTGATACAAGAAATGTTTCATAATGAAAATAATATAGTAGAGAAAACTCATGATGAGAAAAAAATAAATGTTAATCATGATTTCATAAACTCTAATGTTGGATGGAAGACCCACCATATTCCAAAGATCAATATGAGGATTTTTGATGGCAAGGATCCCGTAACATGGATACTATAGATGGAGCAATATTTTGATCTCAATAATGTGAAAAACACACAAAAGGTACACATTTAAATTTTATATTTAGAACAAAATACATTTGTATGGTATCGAAGGCTTTTCTCCCGTAAAAAAATTGTCACTTGGTCAGTTTTTACGGAGGAAATGATAGCACATTATGGGGATAGAAAGAGCAGCACTTTTTTTAGCCAATTGATAAATCTCAAACAAAAGGGTTCAATGGTGGAGCACATTGAGGACTTCCAAAAATTGAATATAAGGGTAACTGATATTCTAGAGGAACATAGGATTGATGTCTTCATAGGGACTTTAAAGGATAACATCCAATATGAGGTTCATGTTTGGGAACCTGATTCATTGGAGAAGGCATTCAGGTTGGAAATAAAAATTGAATGTAAAACTATGGCGACAAGGAAGCCTAACACTCACATCTATAAATATGGAAGTGTTGCTACTCCTAGACTTCCACAACCTACAAGGTTGACACCACAACAATTGGAAAAAAAAAGAGAAGAAGGGCTTTGCTACAGTTGTGATAACAAATACACTAAAGCTCATAAATGTGCTGAGAAGAAATTATTTTACATAGATTGTGAAGAGGAGGAAGAAAATGAACAAGAAGCTTCAAAAGAAGAGGATATACACCAGGAACCAACTCTAGAAGAAGAAGAAATGAGTCTGACCATATAGTGTAATGCATTCGCAGGAATTACCACTCAAACTCTCAAGATAAAAGGACATATCATGAAGAAAAAGGTAATATCATTGATTGCTTCAGGTAGTACCCATAATTTTATTAATTGTGAGGTAGCCAAGGAATTGAATTGTTTCCTATACCTAGCACCAGAATGTCAATTGATGGTTGCAAATGGAGGAACTATAAATAGCTCTGGAAAATGCCATAATATCAAGCTAACCATGGGGGAATATTTATTGAATATTCCAATTATTTCCATTCCAATGGGAGGTTATGATGTTGTACTAGGAGTACAATGGTTACAATCTTTGGGGACAATAGCGTTTAATTTTCAAGAACTTTTCTTGAATTTTTTTTTTGAAGGAAAGGAAGTTGAATTATGGGGTATTGCAGGGAAGTCGGGAAAGATAATAAGCTCTAATTCCATGAAAAATCTTCTGAAGAAAGAACAACAAGGCGTAAGTGCAAAATTATGCTCATTAGAAGTTCCAACATCAAAATCATCTATTTCTCCAGACCTCCAAAAAATTTTGGACAATCATTCCAAGGTGTTTGAAACTCCCAAAGGACTCCCACCTATTCGTAATCATGATCATGCTATTCATCTGATTCCAGGAATTGTTCCTCCAAACATCAAGCCTTATAGATATCCTTACGTCCAAAAGAGAGAAATTGAATGTATGATTGCAAAAATGTTAGAGGTTGGTATAATTCAACCTAGTCAAAGTTCTTTCTCTTCTCCAGTAGTATTGGTGCACAAGAAGGATGGATCATGGCACATGTGTCCATATTATAGGGAGCTCAATAAGCTCACTATTAAAGATAAATTTCCCATTCCTGTGATTGATGAATTATTGGATGAATTACATGGAGCAATTTATTTTACCAAGTTGGATCTTCGTTTAGGATATCATAAAATTAGAATGAAGACTGAAGATATTCTGAAAACAACTTTTCAAACTCATGAGGGTCATTATGAATTTTTGGTCATGCCTTTTGGCCTTGCCAATGCACCTTCTACATTTCAAGGGTTGAAAATTCGGAGGGGCAAATTCCTTTGTTACATTGAAAATTCCCGATGTGATCGTTTTCCGTTATGAACACCCGCGATGCGATTTACAATGTTGATCTGTTTTTCAGATCCAACGGTGGAGCACCAATCGCACTCCCCGCCCAATCACAATCACAAATCTTTCCCATCGCAACATTTGTTTGAAGTCCCCTGATCACTCATCGCAAATATTTGCGATGCGATTGATCGCATCGCAAGTCCTTCTCTCCGATTGCTCCGATCCTCCGATTGACTGGATTGCATCCCGTCTTCCGATTGCCCGATCGCATCATGTCTTCCGATTGCCAAATCGCAAGTCCTTCCCTCCAATTCCTTGATCGCTAATCTTCCTCTGATCCTTCGATCCTCTCCCCCCCGATCAATCACATCGCAACATTCGAAATACGCGTTGCGATTACCCCCGCTCCCGATCTCCGATTGTGATTGACCTGCTGGGCCCATCGTACCATACTCCGCCTTTTCATATAATATAAGGTATTTCCCTTTGTAAATTGGAAATTTGTATTATTTTCATTTTTACAAAGGGTTTTCCCCAATCGCATTGGAATTTTTGTGTTTACCACTCCGCCTCACTCCTGACTCTGATCCCCAATCGCAATTTATGTCGGTCCCACCTTGTACGCTTGTTCTCATTGCATTTTCGTTTATTTCCTTTACATTTCTGCTTATAACCAAACATTTGTGTTTTACATTAAATTTTAATGAATCGCCCTCCGCCATGACCAAGTCCCACATTCGTGGCTCCGCTTCATCGTTTTTCTGTGTTTTCCTTTGTAATTCGCTCAAGCATTGATCTTTGGGTTTTTACACTAATAACCATTTCTTCCACCACCGTTCCTCGGGCCTCCCTAGCATTCCTTCGCCACCACTACTCGGGTCTGTAATAGGTCTATTTTATTATGCAGATAGCATAGAGATGGCCATTTCAGCATTTGCCAGTGGACCAGTAGAAGAGATTCAAATGGGGTTAATACCTAATATTGATGTAATTAATGTTTAACCCCACATTCAAAAGAAAGGACGCAGTCGAAGACCAGAGCACACGAAACAAAGCTGTATCTATGTTTAATGTCATGTAGAGCACCGTTTCTCCAAAAGGACACCTCCTACAGAAGTCTCCATGTCTCCTCGGGCCCAGAAATGGTTAATTTCACCGACAGAAGATCATTAAATACTGTCAGGACTATAGTTATGGAGGTATGGAGAGGTCGTGGACTTGAAACCAGTTCACCAGTTCCAGAAGGCTAGCGCAGAGTTCCAGACACCAGAAAAGACTCTAGAGAAATAACAGAGGTCAAGTCTTGACCTGAAAGAGGCTTCCCAAGCAGCTTACAGAGTACACACAGCGATGCAGACTTCCATTAAGCAAAGTAGGCATGAACTCTCTCTCCACTCTGTCTTAATGAGATCCATTTAATATTCATCTACTTCTATTATTCATTCTCCTATATGAAATCCTAGAGAACATGTTGTAAATGTTGTTTTTCGGCTGTTGTCGTTGTAGTTAGAGGGATTTAGTTTTGACTGTTAGAACAATTTGGGAGAGAGTAGCAGAGTAGTTTGTATTGTAGTAGGCTGGGAGAAGTTTGGATTGTAACAGCCATTGAGCTCAGTGTATGTGACTAGTTTTGCATCAATTAATCAAAGCACATTTCACAGGATCCTGGTCTATTACTATTGGTGATGTTTTTCTAACTCTGTTTATTACATTTTCATACTGTTTCATTTTCTGCTGGCTTGCATCAGAAATATGGCATAGGATTTACCCTTGTTAGGTACCCTATGTCTCTCCTTTCCTTGCCTTCAATGTTTTCTGCTAAATGTGTTATCTAAGGGTTGATTTTAGTTAATTTAACCAGTGTAGTGGATGTCATGGTGTGCTAGCTGATGTATGAATTAAATGAATCTGTTCTTAGATGTTCTTGTTGGGTTTGAGCTGGAAGATTTGGGAACACTGGGGATTTGAGCTAGCCCTATCCACTAGGATCCTTGTGCGACCAGCTGGCCTTTCTAAGATCTCTTTGTTAAACTCATCTCTGTTTTCCCTTGGAGCATGCTAAAGTTGGCCTAGAGTTAAATGACCTCTGGTCCGATCTATAAGCTGTCCCTTTGTCCCTCTATTGAAAGTTGCCTATGAGTATGTCCAAGAAGGTCTGGAGTCAAATGACCCCTGACTTGATCTATAGACAGAAACGGGGTTGTTGTCCTTCTTTCACTTTCAAGCCTTAATGTTCCATCCCACTATCTAATCTAAAAGATCCTTTAGTATTAGATTACTTGCCCTCTGAAAGCCTTGGCTAGTTGTTGCAAGTAATTCCCTTTCATGACTCCATATCCAAATGGATGGCACCCTCTTGACCTATTCTCTTTGCTGAAACATCCCGCTGTTTTGTTCCTTTCCTCCCATTACTTTCTCAGTTTATGATCTCATGACCAACCCAGCAACCAACCAACCAAATCATTTTAAAACCCCCCTTTGTGCTTCATACCTAGCCTAACATCTCATTTGAACTTTCAAAGATATATTATTCTTTGTTTTCATTGGAGAGATCCCTCTCTGGGTCCAAGAGGGCTAGATCCTAGGGCCCCAAAGTGGTTTGATGTTGTCTTATCTTTTGGTATTGCCAAATCTGCCAAAACATAGGAACCCCAACATAATGGCGACTCCACTGGGGAATAGACCAATCAGCCTGATTTGGTAAATCACTGTGGTGGACAGTAAAATCTTAAATCATCCACCTAACGACTCCACAGTTCCTAAGTGATAAAGACTCCACTGGTGATCAGTAGGCCGCTTATTATCTTGGTTTCACGAGACTCGACTGGGAGACCATGTCGCAGTACAACGTCATCCATGTCAAAGACCAAGTCACTTCACCTATGGAAAACTCTGAGCTATTTGCAGAATTGCATCCAAGTTTCATAGAAGAGTGTCGTGCTACAATTTCGAGTGACTTGGCAGAAATGAAGGTGGAGGACCTTCCCATGGCTATTCTTCTCAGTTAAAAATTCATACCTGTGCTCAAGAAAATATTCTTAGAAGTGGTGGTTGAAAGGTATGAAGCTGAGATTGAACTTTTGAACTCACAAGAGAAATCATATCAGTTCAGAGACCCGAGAACCTTTTTGGAAAGTCTCCCTCCTCCTAAAAAAGAAGAAATTCCACTGCATTTTGATGTGCAAGAAGAAGGTGATCAGGCTTTCAAGAGCCACTTTGAGGATGCAGTGGAAGAAGCAATAGTCAAAGCTACCCAGGATACAGACAGCCTACCAGTCATGGCAAGACTGAAGGAAGAAAGTGTACATCATCTGTTCATTGATCCTGTAGCAGAATACATGGAGGCCCTGAGCAACCCAAATTCTCCAGCATCGATCCTTAGCACAGGCCATATTCATCAGGAATGGTCACTATTGATGGTGACCTCAGTTTTGAAGAACCACATGCAGAGCACCTTGTGGTTATCTCTGACAGGCAGTCAGTGCTCCTATCCTTTTTTGCTACTGCTTGATTGGCTGCATTGGCATTATTGTATCACCTAGAACATTAGAGATTTCCAAGTAGATTAGGGTAGGTAGGAAGTCTGAAATAAAGCTCAGCCTGAGAGCATGTGGTTAGTTGTTTTAATTTTCGCAAAGTCCAGCAAGTCAGACGGTCTAATCCTGGCTTGAATGTTTTCAATTTCTGTCTTAGAATGTAGAGAGAAATCTACTAGACAATTTAATCCTAGCAGATAGCAGTTTAGGTAGAGAAACTATGAGGCCAACAGTCTAATCTGGTCTCAAGGAGTAATAAGGGTAGATTTAGAATATGTTTATTTTTTGTTATAAAAAATAAATGATGTAAAGGGTCTACAAGTCCAATTGCACCCAAGATAAAAAAATGTTAGGACTATAGTATGGGTAGGTAGTTATTTGGGAGAATGTTTACTGCTGATATGATGTCTTCATGATTTGTGGCAGCTAATCTAAAGAAAGAAAGGGATGTGCTAAGCAGCAAGCATCTGGCCTACACCAAAGATCATTCTCTATATTCTTGACTCCTTCAAGAAGAAGCCATCCCCATGTGGATCCACTGTTAGCACCCCATAATTTTTTTGACAAGCAAACAGGGGGCTAATTTTTTTTGAGCCTTCAAGGAATGCATTTCCTCTGAAAACACATCATCCTTGAAACCTCCTTGTGCCTTTTGTCCTTTGATAAAATCCCCTCTGCTGATTCCCATTATAAAACCTCTTTGTTTGTGAAGAAATGCCCAAAGGCCTCCTTTTCCCTCTTATTTCATTCCCTCTAAGCCTTTGTTTTCATCCTCTTTCCTTCCCCTTCTATTTCCCTTTTTTACCCTCCAAATCCTCCCAAAATCCCCTCCAAATTCTACCCATACCCCTTGTTTGGTTTAATTCACCCTTTATCCCTCTATCGCTACCATTCTTTAGTCCCAAAATTCATTAAAAATGGGCCAAAACCCACTTTTTAACTTTATAATAGGGCTTAGCCCCTTTTCCGCTAGCCCCTTTAAACCACTCCCCCATACGCCTCAGCGCTAAGACCAAGAACTTAAACCATTAAGCGCCAATCGCAATCAGAGTTGTTAGAGGGGAAAATTCCTTTGTTACATTGAAAATTCCCGATGCGATCATTTTTTGTTATGAACACCCGCGATGCGATTTACACCATTGATCTGTTTTTCAGATCCAACGGTGGAGCGCAAATCACACTCCCTGCCCAATCACAATCACAAATATTTCCCATCGCAACATTTTTTTGAAGTCCCCCGATCACTCATCACAAATATTTGCGATGCGATTGATCGCATCGCAAGTCCTTCTCTCTGGTTGCTCCGATCCTCCGATTGACCCGATCACATCTCGTCTTCTGATTGCCTGATCGCATCCTGTCTTCTGATTGCCTAATTGCAAGTCCTTCCCTCCGATTCCCCGATCGCTAATCTTCCTTCGATCCTCCGATGCTCTCCCCCCCGATCAATCGCATCGCAACATTCGAAATACGCGTTGTGATTACCCTCGCACCCGATCTCCGATTGCAATTGACCTGTCGGGCCCATCATACCATACTCCGCCTTTTCATATAATATAAGGCCTTTCCCTTTGTAAATTTTAAATTTGTATTATTTTCATTTTTACAAAGGGTTTTCCCCAATCGCATCGGAAGTTTTGTGTTTACCACTCTGCCTCACTCCTGACTCCAATCCCCGATCGCGATTTATGTCAGTCCCACCTCGTACGCTCGTTCTCATTGCATTTTCGTTTATTTCCTTTGCATTTCCACTTATAACCAAACCTTTGCATTTTACATTAAATTTTAATGAATCGCCCTCCGCCATGACCAGGTCCCACATCTGTGGCTCCGCTTCACCATTTTTTCGTGTTTTCCTTTGTAATTCGCTCAAGCGTTGATATTTGGGTTTTTACACTAATAACCATTTCTTCCACCACCATTCCTTCGGGCCTCCACAACATTCCTCTGCCACCACTGCTCGGGTCTGTAACAGGTCTATTTTATTATGCAGATAGCACAGAGATGGCCATTTCAGCATTTTCCAGGGGACCAGCAGAAGAGATTCAAATGGGGTTAATACCTAATATTGATGTAATTAATGTTTAACCCCGCATTCAGAAGAAAGGACGCAGTCGAAGACCAGAGAACACGAAACAAAGTTGTATATGTGTTTAATGTCATGCAGAGCACCGTTTTTCCAAAAGGACACCTCCTAGAGATGTCTTCATGTCTCCTCGGGCCCAGAAATGGTTAATTGCACTGACAGAAGATCCTTAAAGACTGCCAGGACTATAGTTATGGAGGTATGGAGAGGCCGCGGACTTGCACCCAGTTCACCAGTTCCAGAAGGCTAGCGCAGAGTTCCAGACACCAGAAAAGACTCCAGAGAAACAGCAGAGGTCAAGTCTCGACCTGACAGAGGCTTCCCAAGCGGCTTACAGAGTACACACAGCGATGCAGACTACCATTAAGAAGAGTGGGCATGAACTCTCTCTCCACTCTATCTTAATGAGATCCATTTAATATTCATCTACTTCTATTATTCATTATCCTATATGAAATCCCAGAGAACATGTTGTAAAGGTTGTTGTTCGGCTGTTGTCGTTGTAGTTAAAGGGATTTAGTTTTGACTGTTAGAACAGTTTGGGAGAGAGTAGCAGAGTAGTTTGTATTGTAGTAGGCTGGGAGGAGAAGTTTGGATTGTAACAACCATTGAGCTCAGTGTATGTGACTGGTTTTGCATCAATTAATCAAAGCACATTTCACAGGATCCTGGTCTATTACTATTGGTGATGTTTTTCTAACTCTGTTTATTACATTTTCATACTGTTTCGTTTTTTACTGGCTTGCATCAGAAATATGGCGTAGGATTTACCCTTGTTACGTACCCTATGTCTCTGCTCTCCTTACCTTCAATGTTTTCTGCTAAATGTGTTATCTAAGGGTTGATTTCAGTTAATTTAACCAGTGTAGTGGATGTCATTGTCTGCTAGCTGATGTATGAATTAAATGAATCTGTTCTTAGATGTTCTTGTTGGGTTTGAGCTGGAAGATTTGGGAACACTGGGGATTAGAGCTAGCCCTGTCCACTAGGATCCTTGTGCGACCAGCTGGCCTTTCTAAGATCTCTTTGTTAAACTCATCTCTGTTTTCCCTTGGAGCATGCTAAAGTTGACCTGGAGTTAAATGACCTCTGGTCTGATCTATAAGCTGTCCCTTTGTCCCTCTATTGAAAGTTGCCTATGAGTATGTCCAAGCAGGTCTGGAGTTAAATGACCTCTGACCTGATCTATAGAAAGAAACTGGGTTGTTGTCCTTCTTTCACTTTCAAGCCTTAATGTTCCATCCCACTATCTAATCTAAAAGATCCTTTAGTATTAGATGACTTGCCCTCTGAAAGCCTTGGCTAGTTGTTGCAAGTAATTCCCTTTCATGACTCCATAGCCCAATGGATGGCACCCTCTTGACCTATTCTCTTTGCTAAAACATCCTGCTGCTTTGTTCCTTTCCTCCCATTACTTTCTCAGTTTATGATCTCATGACCAACCCAGCAACCAACCAACCAAATCATTTAAAAACCCCCCTTTGTGCTTCATACCTAGCCTAACATCTCATTTGAACTTTCAAAGATATATCATTCTTTGTTTTCATTAGAGAGATGGCCCCAAAGTGGTTTGATGTTGTCTTATCTTTTGGTATTGCCAAATATGCCAAAACATAGGAACCCCAATAGAGTACAAGAGGTGGAATATCTGGGTCATATTGTATCTCACGAGGGTGTTAAGGTAGACCCTAAAAAAATTCAAGCCATTAAGGAATGGAAAGTCCCCACAACCATAAATCAGTTGCAAGGATTTCTCCGATTAACAGGGTATTATCACAAGTTTGTTAAGAATTATGGGAGAATCGCAGCACCTCTAACAAAATTATTGAAGAAAGATGCATTTTCATGGACTTCTGAAGCAACTAAGGCCTTCGAACATCTTAAAGAGGAAATATTCCTAGCACTGGTCTTAGCTACGCAGACTTCACAAAAACCTTTATTGTGGAACGTGATGCCTCAGGAAATCGAATTGGTGTTGTTTTAGTGAAAGAAGGAAGAACCATTGCTTTTGAAAGTCATCCAATCAAAGGAAAGTATTTACAAAAAGCTATTATGAGAAGGAAATGTTGGAAATACTACATGCACTAAAGAAATTACGACCTTACCTAATGTGAAGACACTTCAAGTTAAAAACCAATCATGATAGTCTTAAACACTTTACGGAAAAAAGACTATCTTCAGAAGAGCAGCACAAATGGGTCACAAATATTTTGTGTTTTGACTTTGAAATCATCTACAAAAAGGGAAGCTAAATGTTGTTGCAGATGCACTCTCAAGAAAGAATGTGTTGGAAATATTGAGAGAGGGGGGTGGGGGGTGAATCGATATTCCTTTCAATTAGAGCATTAGTTAATCTTCAATTATTATCAGTGTTTGTACAATGATAACAGTAAACAAAAGGAACAAAAATGCACATAGTTTTTAAGGTGGAAACCCACTCCAGGACAAAAACCACCTAATTCTTTTCTAATAATTCTTTAATGTTCAACTCCAATTGAAAATAAAGCTCCAACTTCCTAGAATCTAGAAAAGCATTATTCTCTAGCTCCCACTAGATGGACGCTCCAATGCCTGAGATTATTCAATAGTCAACTGAACGGATGCCCCAACACCCAATGAGCTACAACTCAACCTAGCACCACCCTACCACCCTAAAATTTTCACAGGCTTGAACTTATTGGTGACTTCATGCACCAGCCTAACACCATCCTACTACCCTATAGAAGAATAAAAGAAGAATGGACTCCCGTACCAGCGAAAATGGTCCACTTTACAATGATATAAAATGATGTAGAAGAAGAAGACACAATGGACCATAACCAAAACTATGACAGAACCACCTAATGATGATCCTAGACCTCCCGAAACTGCCTCTTTAACTCTTGGAAGATAGACACTATTACAATTTTTATAATAACGTATTTACAATGACTTAGTACAATGATACCTTTACAGTGACTATATGCAGTGTTGCCCACTTGAAGAATTCATGTGATGAACTTCTTGCTGCTATTCTGCATCTTTATTTCTACTCGTGTCATGCTATCCTCTACTACACCTTGCTTTGCTTTGCTGCCCTCAAAAGTCTGGTCCTTTGCAGCCCTTGACAACACATGATCTAACTTTTTCTTGCCTTCTAGGAGCTCGATATTGAATCTGGTGTATCTCTATTATTTTAGATCCCTAATATGTGATTTTTAGCTTTGTAGTATTCCTTTGAGTCTTCTTTCCAATTCCATAGGTTTGACCCAATTTGGATTCTTCAAGGGAGAGTTATGCCCAATGTCTCACAATGCCCTAATTATGGAATATTTCAGTAGAGCGAAATTGTATGGCATGCCACGTGTCACTATTTCTTCATTCAGCTCTGAAATTGATACAAAAAAAACTAAATTCCATGAAATATCTGTCACTTTTTATATAATTCCAATCCGATACTCAGAGAGAGAGTGTTATGACGATTTTCCCAAGGTCCCTTCTTTGAGATGAATTTTAGGAGCCTGCAAAAACACTAACTTCCACAGATCATATCTTCGAAAATATTGCGCACCTTGATCTGAAATTTTTAGAGGAGATTCCTCAATATTTCAGCTTTGCCTCATAGAATTTTTAGCTTTTGAACCTTCGTACAAAAAAAAATTAGAACAAAAATACCACGATGACCTGTTTCAGATAGCGAAATCCCTGCATAAGGAGGATATGTGGATCACAATTTATATAAATGCTTAGGTTGAGAGGAGCTTCAACAAGTGAACATGGGAGGGATTTTAGGAGCTTAAAATGATTAATTATTTAATTTTAAATGACCCATTCCACAACCCTATGGAGTTTTAGCCCACTGAATAGGTTTACAAACTTCAAACATGAATATCTCTCAAACCGTGAAGAATTACGTGGCGTGCCATATAGAAATGGAAACATATCGACAAGTAGAAACCATCAAAAGAATTCTTGACCCAAAATATAGTAATTTGGTAGGTAAAATTTCCTATGCAATATTGGGGTAGCCCCTGGTGCTGCTTAGGTTGACATCAATGACAACCACTGACAACAATCTCCCCCTTTGGCATTGATGGCAACACAAGTACTCCCCCTATGATCATAACACCTCTTCCTACAACATTCTCTCCCCCTTTGACATCAATGGAAAATGGTAACTCCCCCTGACACACAACCATCCTACGGACCTGTACACACTTCCACTCCCTCTTTATATTATGAATAAGGAAAATCTAATGAGAAATTGGGAGAATCCCAAGCTTATGGAGAAGATATTCAAATGCTTCACGAGGTAAATATTTAGTGAATATATCAACGATTTGTTCTTTTGTACCAACATACTCAAGTTTGATATTATTTTAAGTGACTTGTTCTCTAACAAAATGATATTTGATCGGAATGTGTTTTTTTTTTTAATGCATGACAGGATTCTTGGAGATGCTAATGGCACTGGTGTTGTCACATAATATGGGAATAGTCTCACTAAATTGTACTTGAAGATCTTGCAAGGTTTGTTTCAAGGACTTGAGTACAATGTGATGCTACTGCAATGCATTCTGCTTCCGCTATAGATAAAAAGATTCAGGTTTTCTTTTTTCTCAACCATGATATGCGACAAACACCTAGATAGATTGATGCTCCACTAGTAATTTTACGATCATCAACGCTTCCTACCCAATCTGCATCTGTAAAGGCTTGAATAATGAGATTGTTACCCTTGGGATACCACAAGCCATATTCTTCTATGCCCTTTAGATATCGAAGAATTCTTTTGACGACAATAATGTGTGATTCTTTTGGTGCTGCTTGGAATCTTGCTACTTGTCCAAATGCTTGCATAATATCTGGCCAGGAGGCTGTTACATATAGAAGACAACCATTCATAGATCTGTACAACATCTGATCCAAATCCTTAGATGAGTCATCTATGCTCAATTTGAAACCTGTTACCATTGGAGTAAGGATGGGTTTGCAATCTTCCATTTTGAATTTCTTAAGCATTTCTTTGATGTACTTGGCTTGACATATAAATATTACTTTCTCTTGCTAAGATATTTGAAGCCCTAAGAAGTATGTCAGCTCACCAAGTAAAGACATCTCGAACTCACTTTGCATCTTTGTAGAAAAGTTCTTACCTATTCAATCATCATTGCTACCAAATATTATATCATCCACATATACCTCATCGATTTTTAAATTATCTTTATCTTTTTGTACATAAAGATTGCTATCAACAATACCTTTCTTGAACCCTTGTTGACATAGATATCCATCAAGAAGAGCATACCATGCTCTTGAAGCCTTCTTGAGACCATATAGAGCCTTCTTGAACCTGCAAACACAATATTCTTTTTCTTATAGTAAAAAACGTTCAGGTTGTTCGATATAAAATTCTTCTTCTAATTCGCCATTCATAAATGCTGACTTCACATCCATTTGGTAGACTTTGATTTTTCTTGAACATGCATAGGAGAGAAACATTTGGATGGCTTCCATTTTGTCTCAATGACATTTTTATCTTTTGGTCGTGGAACTAATTCCCAAGTGTTATTCTTCTCGATTTGATCCAATTCTTCATTCACAGCTGTTACCCAATGTTCATTATGGCTGGCTTCTTCAAAACTACTAGGCTCAAAGGTTGCTAGAAAAAAAATGTGAGCTTGTTGTGATGAACGAAGTTGTCAAACTTCATTTATGTCACCAATGATTTGATTTGATGGATGGTTCTTTTGAATCCATTCTTTTTTTCTCTTTGGAGGAGCTTCTTGTTGTTTTTCTGGTATATCTTGATGATCATTATTTACTTCTTCCTGGTTGATATTTTCTTCTTGTTCTAGAATTTTCTCTGTGTCTTTTTCAAACTTTGTCTCAAGTTTCAAAGGTTCTAGATCCTCATCATTATTCATTAGAGCACCATCTTCATCAAATGTAACATTTATGCTCTCCACTATCTATTTTAATCTTAGATTATAGCATTTATAGGCCTTTCTTTTGCGTGAGTAACCAACAAAGATACCTTCATCAACACGTGTTTCAAACTTATCTAAATTTTGATCTTCTCTTTTGATATAAAATTTGCTTCCAAAGATTCTGAAATATTTTACATTAGCTGGTTTTCCTTTCCATAATTCATATGGGGTCTTGTTGCAATTATTTTTTAGAAGACTTCGGTTGATAATGAAGACTGCTGTATCAATTTCTTGAACCCATAATTTTTCTTCCAATTTTGAGTCCTTCAACATTGTTCTACCCATTTCCTGTACAGTTATGTTCTTTCTTTCAGCAACTCCATTTTGCTGAGGTGTTTGTGATATTGAAAATTGTCTTTTTATTCCATTTTCGTCACAGTATTGCTGAAATAATTTTGGAAGTGAATTCTCCACCATTTTATGATATTAGACACTTTATTTTCAAATCAGTTTCATTTTCGACCAACTCTTTGTAGATGTTAAAGCACTCAAATGATTCAGATTTTTTCTTTAGGAAACTGATGGCTGTCATCCTGGTATATTCAACTATCATTAACATATATATAATTCTCCATATAAGGCTTTTGTTCTCACAGGACCACATAGATCAATAAGTATCACTTCCAATGGATGTGATGCAAAGTATTCTTTTGTTTTAAATTGGACTTTTGTCTGCTTGTCGTGCTGACAAGCCTCACATAGTGCGTTGGAAGGTTTTGAGATTTTCGGCATTTCTCGTACTGCTTCCTTTTTGCTTATCCTGAAAATATTGTCAAATTTTATGTGACCCATTTGTTTGTGCCATAACTAGATTTCATCTTCTTTAGCTAGTAGACATGCTTTAGTTGCTTCATCTAGAACATATATGTCATTTGGAGCTCGACTTGCTGTAGCTACAATTTTACCATACCTTCCTTTCTTGATTTCACATTTTGTGGAGTTGAATAGCATTGTGTGTCCTTGATCACACATTTGTCCAACACTAAGTAGATTGTGATTCATGTTTTCAACCAATAGAACATTATTGGCTATAACATCTTTTCTTTTGAGAGTGATGGTACCTGATCCTATAACATTTGAAGATCCATCATTTGGATACGGTTCCATCCTTCTTCTCTTTCAAAGATAAAAATTTCCTTCTATCTCCAATCATATGCGTTGAGCAACCACTATCAGCATACCACACATCTTTGTTGTTTTGAGCCTTGAGAGTAAGAGCACAATTATCAATCTTCTTCTTCTTCCATGTTCATTCGTTCTATGGCTTTGAAGATTCTTGTGGAGGATTTTCAAGTTTGCAGTCTCTGGCTGTGTGTCCAAAGTTATGACATTTGTGACATTCAATATTATTTCTTAAATGTTCAAATATGTTGATGTTTCGTTGAGCCCTGGGAGGTTCATATTTGAAGGATATCCTAGAATTGTATTGGTTCCTAGGGTACATGCGACATTCTACAACTTTATGACCAAATTTTCCACATGAATAACAATAGCCATGAAAAATATGTTGGTACTTGGATGGAAATCTTTGTCGAGGAATTGTCTTCCAAGGATGTTCTTGCGAATCTTGTCCAATGAAGTCTACATGCATGTCGGATCTCATAGGTTCATTTTATTTTTTTGTAGAAGGTCTTGCTTCTTCTTCTTTGTAACTGAGGCCAGTTATGTCATTGTAAGATCGGTGATTGTTGATGACTTCTTCCAATGCCCTTGAGTTGTTCGCATATTTTTGGATAGTTTTTCCCTTCTTCACTTCCTTACGCAGTGAGACTACTTCGGCTTCTAATGCTTCCCTTTCTTGGTTGCTTTCTTCCAACTTATTTTGAAGTGACTCTTCAATAAATTTGTGTTCTTCAACTTCAATTTTGAGACCTTGAACTTGTTCTTCAAGAGTACTAGAACGGATCTCTCAGCCTTTAGCTCTTTTATAAGCCTGATTGCCTCCTTAGAATTTTTTTCTATGATCAACCCTTCTTCTTCATTGTTTGATACCTCTTGTTTATTGTGATTGGCCATAAACAATTCTTTCTCATTGGCTTCTTCTTCGCTGTCACTATCTTCATCGGATGATGAGCTATCTTTTTTAGAGAGAAAGTTCCTTTTGGATCGTTTATTTTTGCCTTGCTTGCTGAATTTCTTAAAGCCTTTCTTTCCTTTTGAGTTTCCATCACTTCTCTTTGGACATTTGGCTGCGAAAGGCCCAACCTCACGACAGCCGAAACATATCAATGGAAGTTTACCTTTGAATTTTCCCTTACCAATTTTTAGTTTTCTCGTAAAGTAACCATATTCTTCATCTGAAAGACCTTCTTCATCAGCTCCCTTTTCTTCACACTTGCAGGTGCATGTCTTTTCAATTGAAGGTTATTTGTCCTGATTGGTTTTCTTAGATGCAACGAACACAGTTTCTAGATGTGAAGTACCCTCTTCTTCATTAAGTCTCATTTCATATGCTATGAGAAATCCATGTAATTCCTCTTTGCTGAGTTTGTCCAGATTTGCACTGTATTCTAAGACCGATACATTTGGGTTGAATCTCCCTGGTAACATTCTAAGAATATTTCGTATAATAGTCTTCTCATCAACTGGCTCTCCCAATCCTTCTAGAGTGTTGGTTATTTCATCAACATATTGGAAGTATGCAGCAATGTTTCCATCTTATTTCATTCTGAGTTGCTTAATTTTTTCTCTATAGATTTGAAGATTTGCTTCTTTGACATTTGAATCACCTGCATATATATTCTCAAGCTTGTCCCATGCATTTTTGGCGGTTTTACAACCCAAAACCTTATGATAACCAGATTCAATAAGTCCACTGATAATAGTATTCTTTGCTTTTGCACCATTTACCAAAATATTCTTACCTTGTTCATCTGTGGTTGGTGTAAATCCATTTTGAAAAGTGTCCCATAATTCATAACCTTGCGCCAAGAGATAGACCTCCATTCTTCCTTTCCAAAGTGCATAATTATTTTCATTGAATAGAGGTACACCATTCTTGGTATGATCCATTACCTCCTTCCAGTAGTTAAACTGCTATTGAAGGAACCAAGCTCCGATACAATTTTTTGGAAATAATGAGAGGGGGGAGGGGGGGGTGAATCAATATTCCTTTCAATTAGAGCATTAGTTAATCTTCAATTATTATCAATGTTTGTACAATGATAGCAGTAAACAAAAGGAACACAAATGCACACAATTTTTAAGGTGGAAACCCACTCCAGGACAAAAACCACCTAATGCTTTTCTAATAATTCTTTAATATCCAACTCCAATTGAAAATAAAGCTCCAACTTCCTAGAATCTAGAAAATAATTCTTCTCCAACTCCCATTGGATGGACGCTCCAATGTCTGAGATTCTTCAATAGTCAACTGAACGGATGCCCCAACACCCAATGAGCTACAACTCACCCTAGCACCACTCTACCACCCTAAATTTTTCACAGGCTTGAACCTATTGGTGACTTCATGCACCAGCCTACCACCCTATAGAAGAATAAAAGAAGAATGGACTCTCGTACCAGGGAAAATGGTCCACTTTATAATGTTATAGAATGATGTAGAAGAAGAAGACACACTAGACCATAACCTAAACTATGACAAAACCACTTAATGATGATCCTTGACCTCCCGACACTACCTCTTGAACTCTTGGCAGATAGACACTAGTACAATTTTTACAATAATGTATTTACAATGACTTAGTACAATGATACCTTTATAGTGACTGTATGCAGTGTTGCCCACTTGAAGACTTCATGTGATGAACTTCTTGCTGCTATTCTGGACCTTGATTTTTTCTCTTGTCATGCTACCCTCTGCTGCACCTTGCTTTTCTTTGTTGCCCTAGAAATTCTGGTCCTTTGCAACCCTTGACAACACATGATTTGGCTTTTTCTTGCCTTCTAGGAGCTCGATATTGAATCTGGTGCATCTCTGTTATTTCAGATCCCCGATATGTGATTTTTATCCCTATAGTAGTCCTCTAAGTCTTCTTTCCAATGCCACAGGTCTGACCCAATTTGGATTCTTCAAGAAAGAGTTATGCCGACTCTATCACAATACACTAATTATGGATTGTTTCAGTAGAGCGAACTTGTACGATGTGCCATGTGTCATTGTTTCTTCATTCGGCTCTAAAATTAATACATCGAAAACTATAGTTCGTGCACTATCTACCACTTTTACAGAATTCCAATTTGATACTCAGAGAGAGAGTTATGACGATTTTCCCAAGGTCAATTCTTTGAGATGAATTTCAGGAGCCTGCAAAAACACTGACTTCCACAGATCATATCTCCGAAAACATTGTGCACCTTGATCTGAAATTTTTACAGGAGCTTCCTCAGGATTTTGGCTTTGCCTCATAAAAAATTCAGCTTTCGAACCTTCGTAGAAAAAAAATGTTAGAGAAAAAATGCGACGATGACCTGTTTCAAATAGAAAAATCCCTACATAAGGAGGATATGAGGATCACAATTTATATAAATGATTAGGTTGAGAGGGGCTTCAAAAAGTGAACGTGGGAGGGATTTTAGGAGCTTAAAAATTATTAATTATTGAATTTTCAATGACCCATGCCACAACCCTATGGGGTTTTAGCCCACTGACTGGGGTTACAAACTTCAAACATGAATATCTCTAAAACCTTGAAGAATTACGTGGCGTTCCATATATCAATGGAAACATCTCGACAAGTAGAAACCATCAAAATACTTATTGACCTAGAATATAGTAATTTGGTAGGTCAAAATTCCATGCAATATTGGGGTAGCCCCTAGTGCTGCTTGGGTTGACATCAATGACAACCGCTGATCAACATAATGAATAGGTGGAAGCATTGCTTTGTGCCATTTCTATTATCCAACCAGATTGGATAACCAAATCAAGGGATGAATGGAAGAAGCGCAAAGAAGTGTGGACACTCATTCAAAAGTTGCAGCAAGATCCTAGTACATCTGATACATTTAGTTGGAAAAATGATTCCTTATGGTAAAAAGATCGCTTATATACTTGTAAGAATTCCAAACTAAAACAAAATATTATTTTGGAATTGCACACTTCTCCTTTAGGAGGAGAGTAAGGATTTTCAATACCTTACCACGGGGTGAAGAAAGAGTTTTTTTGGGATGGCCTTAAATCTGATATTCAAAAGTTTGTGGCGGAATGTTTGGTTTTCCAGAAAAATAAAGTTGAGACAATTAAGACCCTAGGTCTTCTACAACCTTTATCCATTCCAAGTCAATGTTGGGAGGAGATTTCAATAGATTTTATTAGAGGTTTACCTAATTCTGAAGGAAAGAGTGTCATCATGGTGGTAGTTGATAGAATTACCAAGTATGCACACTTTTGTGCATTATCTCATCCATTTAAAGCAAGTATAGTTGCTACTACATTTATGGAAACAATTCAAAAGCTATATGGATAACTAAATATTATTGTAAGCGACAGAAATCCCATTTTTACAGGAAATTTTTGGATGAAATTATTTTCTTGTTTGGGTACTCAACTAGCTCATAGCTCATCTTATCATCCTCAATCCGATGGTCAAACTGAGATAGTGAATAAATGTTTGGAAGTGTATCTTCGTTTTTTTGTATCTGATAAACAAACACAATGGGTCAAGTGGTTACCTCTTACAGAATGGTGGTATAACACTTCCTTCCATACTGCAGCAAAAATGACCCCATTGATGGCACTTTATGGATATGATCCACCGTCTATCACATCATATTTAAGAGAAAATTCTAAGGTTCAAGAAGTGGAAGATCACATCGAGCATCAACAATAAGTTCTCCAACTCTTAAAGGATAACCTAAATTTGGCTCAAAATAGAATGAAACAACAGGCGGATCAACATTCCAGCGAGAGAAGTTTTGATGTAGGAGACTGTGTATTTTTACGACTACAACCATACAAACAAATTTCCCTCAAGAAAGCCAAGAAGGATAATAAATTATCGCCAAAGTACTATGGTCCTTACAAGGTGTTGCAAAATATTGGTACTATGGCATACAAATTGGAGCTTCTTGCTTCTTCAGAAGTGCATCTGATTTTCCATGTTTCATGCTTAAGGAAGATTATAGGTGAAAAAATTCCAGTTCAAACAATATTTCTAGAACTTGATGAGGAAGGAAAAATCATATTGGAACCTGAAGTAGTCACAGAAACAAGAACTCGACAACTACAAAATCGATCAATTTCAAAGTATCTCATCAAGTGGAAGAACTTACCCACTGAAGATTCTACATGGGAGGATGAGAATTTTATACATAAGCACCCAGAGCTACTCAAGCGTTGAGGACAACAATTTTTTGAAGGATAGGGTCATGTTAAGCAACTATATTACTAGTGTAGTCCCTTATTGTTATTAGTGTAGCCCCCTTATTGTTATTGTTGTACCCCTGTAACCCCAATATTGTTATTATTGTGCCCTTACATTATTATTGTTAGGTCGGCTAGGATTATATTGTGACCCCATGGACTCCTATGTATAGAAGGAGGTTTTTTCATTTGTATAATCCAATAATTTTTCATTTATGTGATGTAAACGAGGTTGCCCCTCAAAGTGGCTTATTTCCAAGGCGTTGATATTTCTTTTCTTCTATTTTTGGAGCTGGTTTCATAACACTGAGTGTGATAAAATCAGTTAACTCATGTATTTTGATTTTATGGTGGTTTTTGAGGCATGCAGAGTAATTCTATTATTTATTGAGTTCGAATTGTAGTTGGTGCATTAGTTTAATGCATGTGTAATCAATTAACCCAGTTAGGTGAGTTAAAGTCAATTGAACTAGTTGTAACTGTTTGTTGCACTAGTGAGAGATCAAGTGAATTAAATATTATTTAATTCATAATCAGTGATCTACCATGAAAATGATGATTTACTATTATTAGCTACATGCATGTTAGTTCTAGTGGATACCTAGTTGAGACAAAGGTGAGAGGGAGGTTAACTATCAGTTGTGTGATTAGTGGGTTGCTTGCATGCAATCAGACATCCATTGGAGTGCCCATGATTCTTGCATAGTTTAGGAAGGCCAAAATTAATAAAGAATATGGATTGCATTCATTAGGAATTTCACAAGAAAAAAAGGTTGTTTAGAACCTGAGAATTGGCTAAGTGCTGACCAGTTTTGTCCAGGACAGAGTGAGACAGTTAACAGAGTGTAGGAGACTCTTGTGAGAAGAGTGCATTGTAATTTTTTCATGATTCCATGGTTAGTATACAATAGGATATAGAGGTTTTTTGAGCAACAAGCTTTCCCCAGGAAATTATTTGTGTTGTGGTTTGATTGATTCTTTCTTTGCTTCATGTGATAGGTGATTGTGTTTAATTTCCGCAATTAATTTGTAGAAGTGTTCAATATATAGCTTTAGTACATTGTTAAATCGGATTGAATCCATGATATACAAAATGTTTTTATAATTCATACATGGTATCAGAGCACAGGAAATCACTATAGTGGAGGAGAAGCAGAGTTTGTGACTAAATAGAATTCAAATTTGTAGAAGACCTTCTTGGTGCTACAGGTGATTTAGGATCGAAATGGCTTTCAATGGCTTGAGATTGGAGTATGCACTCGAGGGTAGCTCTGACTATATTGCTTGGAAAGACAAAATGGAGGAAGCATTAGAGGACAGTGGGTTGAAATAATTCATTAACAATGATGTTCCCAAACCCGTTGTGACAGATGCAACAAATCTTGATGCCTGGAAAAATAAAGTTGCAAAGGCGAGGAGGATCTTACTAGAGGGAGTACGAGACCACATTGTCTCAAGTCTCCATGGAAAAGCGACACCATATACAATGTGGAAATATTTGATAGATCTATTTCAGAGTAGCAGTGATCATAGAAAATTGGTATTGAAAGATAAACTTAGGAAGATCAAAATGGAGAAAGGCGAAACCATGTCAAAATATTTAACAAAGTTTGTCCAATGCTGGGATGAGCTTAGGAGTGTCAGCATTATTTTCACTGATGATTATTTGGTGAGTCTGTCTCTTCTAGGACTTCCCAAGATTTGGCATAGTTATTAGGACTCTGTCAATGAGAGGGAAAAACTTCCAGATTGGGAACGACTTTGGTCGGATTTGGTGCAAGAAGAATTCAGGTGGAATACCATAGATGGATCTTCATATAAGAGTGAAGATGAAGTATTGTGCTTTGGCTACCAAGGCGAAGAAGGGGAAAGGAAATAAATTTCATTCCAAAATTTGGGTCCGGTAAAGATGGCACGAAGCATGACATGTCTATAGTGAAGTGTTTTCACTATCACGAGCATGGGCATTATGCCACTAACTGTCAAAAAAAGAAGAAGAACAAGAAGGCTTCAGGATCTGCAGCTGGTGAGGCTTTCGCCTCGTAGTTTGAGCTTGAATTATTTCTCATTGCATGCATGGTGTCAAGCTCAATGGGATCGGTGTGGTATTTGGATTGTGGTGCATCCTTTCACATGACGGGAGACAAATAAAGTTTTAGTAGCTTGGAGGAGCAGGACCTCCAGATGCATATTGAAATGGGTGATGCCAAGTGGTACAATGCTACCGAGATTTGTACCATTACCTTACAAAGATAGTCAGGTAAACCTTTTCAATTAAAATATGTAATGCATGTACTAGGCTTGAAGAAAAATTTAGTCTCAGTTGCAATGTTGGAGGATAGAGGCTATGATGTTGTTTTCAGTGAAGGAAAATCTTTCTTGCGATAGAAGACAACAAGACAAACCAAGAAGATTGTGATTTGAGTTAAGAATCTGATTCGGATTTATGCAGGAACACAACAGAATAAACATATAACCATAAATATAGAGATGCAGCGGAAATAACACTTTATTTCATTAATATCAAGAACTGAAATTTTCTTACAGACAATGGAAATAAAACTAGCTAGGGCGCTGGTAGCTATCTCTGAGAAGAGATGTGGCGGCTATAGGCCTCTGAAACTGAGTTACAATGAGGCTCGAGGGCCTATTGATTATTGAGAAACAATGGAGGATCCTAAACATCCAAAAACCTAACCCTAGGAGATGAAGCGCCAAAACTATGGGCCCCGTTTGGGTAAATTGGTGTTTCAACTTCCCAGGGATGTAACTTTGGCATACTATCTCCGTTTGACGCACATGATACATCATTAGAAAGCTCTATCCGAGGACTAAAACTTTCGCCATGAATATCATTCTTGAATGGAATGATATTTTCTGGAGGCACGATGCCCAAAAAATGTCGTTTAGGGCCTCAAAACGACTCCGGAAGTTCAGGACCCGAAAAACTGCTAAAAATAGTAAATTATGCCAAAACTGAAAAACTGAAAGAGACAATGGTGGGGGCCCAAGTGGAATAGGTGGGTGGCCACCAATATCCACCTAGATCATTCCTCCCCCCTTAGGAAGCAATGGTCCCCATTGCGTTAAGCTCCTCCATGAGATGAGGAAATTTCTGCTGAACTTGGTCCCTGGTGAACCACTTTCCTTGGTGTAGGAGTTGGCCAGCTTTGACAACCCGATATAGTTGGATCTTCTGTTGGCGAGTGTTCTTGATTTGCATGTCCATGATACAATCTATGGTGGCCTGTTCCATGCAGTCTGGGTTTAACTCTGTTGGTATGAGTTGTTCTGCAGTGTTTGAGGTGTCCAGTAGAGGTGGGAAGTAAGGACGAAGGCGATCCACATTGAAGACTTGGTGAAGACCAAGGAATGGAGGAATAATAAGCTTGAAGGCATTGTTCCCTACAGCCTTGGTGATGGTGTACGGCCCATATCGGAGCGGGCGAAGCTTGCGGTGGGGTCCAGTGAGGCGCTCCTTCTGCAAATGTAGCCATACTTTGCCGCCCACCTGGAAATTGTGTGGCAGCCGGTGTTGATCATGGTGCTGCTTGTACTTCGCATTGGCTCTGTCCAATATATCATGAACCTGTTGACAGATGTGTTGAATGCGCTCGATGAAGCTACTTTCTTTGTCAACTTCAGACTGGACATGAGCTGAATCGGCCTGAGCAGCTGCAAATGGCATGGCTATGTCAATGGGACATAGTGGCTGGAATCCCAAGCCCACCTGAAAGGGGCTATGGCCAATTGAACTGTGGAGAGCCCTATTATAACTATGTTGTACATAGGGGAGGCTCTCGTCCCATGTGCGTGGATGCTTTGAATTGTACATGCGCAGAATGTGTACAATTATTCTGTTGACGACCTCTGTCTGGCCATCTGTTTGGGGATGGAAAGCTGTGGACTTGGTGAGCTTTGTGTCCAACATTGACCAGAGGCTGGACCAAAATGTGCTGAGGAACCCGCTATCTCGATATGATATGATAGACTGTGGGATCCCAAAGTGCACCCACACTCGTTCAAAGAAGAGTTTAGCAGTGGCTTCTGTTGTGATATTCTTCTTATAGGCCGCCATAATGGCCATATTCGAGAATCTGTCAACGACCACGAAAACACAGTCATTGCCATTCTTAGTAGAAGGCAGGCCCGACATGTAATCCATGGAGATGGATTCCCAAGGTCGACTAGGGGTAGGTAGTGGAGTATATAGGCCTTGCTTCTTGATGGTCGGTTTGGCAATGGCACAAGCAATGCAGGATCTGATGTGCTTCTTGACATCCTTTCGAAGGTTCAACCAATAGAAATACTTCTGTAGTATTGCTACTGTTTTCTCGACCCCGAAATGCCTAGCAACTCGACTATAGTGTGCTTCCCATATCATCTTGGCACGCTCGCTTGAAGGAACACAAAGGTGTCCCAGGTGACATAAAAGTGCATCTTGGAGGTGAAAATTTGGAACTTGAGTACCCCCCAAGAGTGCCTTGTAAGTGTGGCCGAATTCTGGGTCACTCTCATAGAGAAGTGGCCAATCAAAAGTCTCGTTCCCACAAGAGTTGAGCACGGTGGTGACTGCCACGATCGGTGGTCGGCTGAGGCAGTCTGCAACATTATTGGTGCTACCCTTCTTGTACTTGATGTTCAAATGAAATTGTTGCAGATATGTGGACCACTTCTGATGGCGATCATTCTGCAACTTCCCTTGTGTCTGTATGAACTGCAGGGGCCGGTGGTCCGTGTGGATGATTGTTTCCTTCCCCAAAATGTAATGCTTCCATTGTCGACAGGCTTGCACAATGGAATACATTTCTTTGTCATAGGTGGGATACTTGCGAACTGTCTCAGACAATGTCTCACTGTGATATGCCACTGGATGTCCCTGTTGAGTAAGAACTGCCCCAATAGCATAGTCAGAGGCATCTGTCTCGATCTCAAACGGCTGCTGCAAGTCTGGTAAGGTGAGCACTGGGGCAGAATAGAGGCGATTTTTCAATTCTTTGAACGCCTTCTGTTGAGGTTCCGACCAAAAGAATTTTTCTCTCGCTCCTCCTTTGGTGACTTGACTCAAGGGCCAAGTGATATGAGAGAAACCCAACACGAATCTACGGTAGAAATTAGCAAGACCCAGAAAGCTGCGAAGCTCTGTTATAGTAGTCGGGGCTGGCCAATCCCGAATGACTTGGATCTTGGATGGATCCACATGCACCCCCTTTTCATCAATAATGTATCCCAGATATTGAACCTGGGTCATGCCAAACGTGCACTTCTCCAAATTGGCACACAACTCGTGTTGCCGCAGTGTTTGGAGGACTTGTCGGATGTGATGAAGGTGCTCTTCCCAAGTCTTGCTGAAGATCAGAATGTCATCCAAGTACACCACTACGAATGAGTTGGTGAATGGCTGCAAGATGTCGTCCATCATCGTCATGAAGGTTGCGGGAGCATTCGTCAACCCGAAAGGCATGACCAGCCATTCAAAAAGGCCTTCCTTAGCTTTGAAGGCAGTCTTCCACACATCAGAGGGTTCAATTGGTACCGGGTGATACCCAGACTTCAGGTCGATCTTACTGAAATATTTTGCACCTTGGAGTTGGTCCAGAAGGTCATCAATCCGTGGGATTGGGTACCTATTCCGGACAGTGATCTTGTTCAGCGCCCGATAGTCAATACAGAGTCTCCACGTCCCATCCTTCTTCTGTACCAACACGATCAGGCTCCCACAGGGCGATGAACTTGGTTTGATGTGACCTTTCTGCAACAGCTCCTGAATCTGCCTCTTGATTTCATCATTCTCTAGAATAGAGCGTCGATAGATCGTTCCATTAGGTAGTGGTGCACCTGGGGTCAGATCAATCGGGTGCTTGACCTGACAGTGCAGAGGAACCCTTGTGGGTGAGTTGAAGATGTCCCCGTACTCCTCCACAACCTTATCCATTTGTTGTTATCGTGCAGAGGAGCCCTGTCTGGAAGTCGTGGCCACAGTCTTCTTCTTGCCCTGGGGGCAGATCATCAGGAAAACGAATTTCCTGGTTTGGGAAATGAGCTTACTGCATTGTTTTGGAGTAACCAAAGAGATAGCCACAGGAGGTGGTACCTCTGGTATCCTGTATAACTTATTTCCCAAAGTAACAATGACAACACGAGGTCGAGATTCATACACAGCATGGTGCTTCCAAAAGTATGGTTGTCCTAATAATACATCAGAAACATCAATAGGAGCAACATCACATAATACCTCATCCGTGAAGGGCTTGATGCTATAGGGAAGGCGACACTGCTGGCTGACGCGGAGATCTCGTCCTTGGTGAAGCCACCCGATGGTGTATGGATGTGGGTGAGCCGTGGTCGGCAAGCCCAACCGCTTCACGGCGTCTGCTGAAATGAGGTTCTTTTGGCTCCCATTGTCGACAATGAACTGTACAGGGGAGCCCTTTACCCACATCTGGGAGTGGAAGAGACGTTCCTCCTCCTCTGGATCTTCCGGTTCCTCCTTCTGGACCTTTGTAGTGGCAACAGTGGCGTTGGGCTCCGCATCAATAATCTATTTCCCTTTTTCATTCCCCTTTTCAGGTTCTGATTTGGAGTCGGAGCATGCATCTGACTCAGAAGTCCTCATCTCGGCCACTAACGACTGCTTGGCCCGACACTCACTTGTGTTGTGAGTGGAGCTCTTATGGAACTCACACCACTTTCCCGTGTCCTTCTTTGGCTTTGCGGTGCTGTTCTTTTCTTGTGGCTTCGATGAGTTGCCTTAGCCGCCATGCCTTGGCTCGGTCCTTTGTTCTGCGGTTTGGAAGCACCTTTCCCTTGCTTTTGATTCGCAGATCCAAAGTCTCGCTTCTTCTGCTTGAATTTCTGCTCAATCTTGGCAGCATACCGGTATGCCGTACCAAGCGAGGAGATGCCGAGGAACTCCATTTCCTCCTGAATGTATCTGTGCAGACAGCTGCGATACTTTAGCACCAAATGTTTCTCTGAATCTTTGATACCCAACTTTGTGCGCAGGGTATGGAACAGATTCGTCAGCTCATGCACATCTTGATCCCTTTGTTGTCCCAGCGTGGTCCATTGTATGTACTTGTCCTCATAGCTCCCCACGGGATAGTACTGTTCCTTGATGGCGTCTCGAAAAGAATTCCAAGTTGGTACGGCTGAGAACAGAGAGGGTTCTGTCTGGTCCTTGTTCTCACAGTAGGTTTCCCACCAGTCCTTAACATGGGGGGTAGCTTTGAGGAGTGCAAAAATAATCTTCTCCCGGTCTAAAAAGTCATGAATAGAGAAATATCCTTCTAATAGATTCAACCATCTATCTATGGCATCTGTGTCTATTTGACCCTCAAATATGGGAATTTCAAAATTTACTTGTACCTTAAAAGGAGTCGCACTTCTAGAGTGGCTGCTGGATGCAGATGCGCCACCGGTGGGCAGCCGTTGAAGGATCTGAAAAAAGTTATCCACCATCGCGTTCCTTTGTTTTTCGAGGGCCTCCTTGAGCAATATTTTGATAGGATCTCCTGCTCCCTCATCTTTCTTTTCGTCCCCCATGGGCGTCCGTCGAGGTTTGCGAGGCTGATCTTGCAAAGGTTCCACCAGATCAAGCCCTAGCTCCTTATACCCCGACCTCGTTGGGGACATGCAAAGAAGGATCGAGAAAAGGCAGACCCCTCTGATACCACTGATCCGGATTTATGCAGGAACGCAACAGAATAAACACATAACCATAAATACAGAGATGCAGCAGAAATAACACTTCATTTCATTAATATCAAGAACTGAAATTTGCTTACAGACAGAATGGAAATAAAACTAGCTATGGCACTGGTAGCTATCTCTGAGAAGAGATGTGGCGGCTACAGGCCTCTGAACTGAGTTACAATGAGGCTCGAGGGCCTATTTATTATTGAGAAACAATGGAGAATCCTAAACATCCAAAAACCTAACCCTAAGAGATGAAGCGCCAAAACTATGGGCCCCGTTTGGGTAAATTGGTGTTTCAACTTCCCAGGGACGTAACTTTGGCATACTATCTCTGTTTGACGCACATGATACATCATTAGAAAGATCTATCCGAGGACTACAACTTTCGCCACAAATATCATTCTGGAATGGAATGATATTTACTGTAGGTGCGATGCCCAAAAAACGTCGTTTAGGGCCTCAAAACGGCTCCGGAAGTTCAGGACCCGAAAAACTACTAAAAATAGTAAATTATGCCAAAACTGAAAAAATGAAAGAGAAAATGGTGGGGGCCCAAGTGGAATAGGCAGGTGGCCACCAATATCCACCTGGATCAAAATCTCTATAAACTTGATGTAGATGGCTGCACAACATTCATGGGTAAGGAAGACAAAGTGGTGAGTCGGGATGAGGGTGAGTTATGTCACATGAGATTGGGCCATATTCACCACGGAGCCTTGAAGGTCATGCAACAGATTTCTACGGGTCTTACCAAGGGTACACCTGTGCAATCAGACACATGCAAGGGATGTACTATGGAGAAGAATGCAAAGGCCACTTTTAATGAGAAGGAGAACCGAGCCTCAAAGATCCTTGAGAGAGTTCACTTAGGCATGTTTGGACCATTCTCTACTGTTTCGACAACAAAACATAAGTACTATGTGATATTTTTTGATGAATTTTCTAGAAAGTGTTGGATTTGCTTCATGCAGAAGAAATATCAGACGTTTTTAAAGTTTCTTGAGTTCAAAGCACTAGTGGAGAAAGACACGAGGAAGCATGTGAAGGATCTTAGGAGAAAAAATGGTGGTGAGTACATCTCCAATGAATTCAATAACTTCTGCAGAAAAGAAGGAATTCAAAGAGAACTGATTGTGCCTCATAACCCACAATAGAATGGGGTCACAGAAAGGAAGAATAGAACAATTATGGGTGCATCAAGAGTGATGTTGCATGATTAGGGTCTACCATTACATATGTGGGTGGAGGCATTCAACACAATGGTAATTGTGTAGAACCATTGTCCTGATAGGATACTTGGCATGAGTACACCAGAAGAGGCTTTTACTGGTAAAAAACATGATGTTTCATATTTTAAGATTTTCGGCTCATCTTTTTATGTGCATGTGACCAAAGACGCCAGGAAGAAGCTAGAACCAACAACTAAGATTGGGATATTTATGAGGTACATTGAATCTCCCCACAACTATCATGTGTATTTTCCAAACAACAGAATGAATGTTGTGCGACGGGATATAAAATTTGATGAGGAGAAATACATGTGATTGTCCCTTGAGAGGGAGCTAGATTTGCATGCAGAAGAGGAACTCTTGGTTCCAAAGAATGAACCTCAATATGTGGAGCAGCCACATGCAGAGGATCATGGAGTGGAAGAAAACACTCATGTAGAGCCATCCATCAGAAATGGCAGAAGGTGCACCACGTAATATAATATATTGAGACTTGATGCAGCAGAGAATGTAGGAAATCCTACTTCACTGCGTAGATAGAGACAATCTCCAGACAGGTTTACTAGATACATGTGTTGAGATTCAACAAGAAGATCCTAGTGAAAATTATGCACCTACATTAGGATGGAGCCTCGGGCTATTTTTAGGTGGATGTCTATTTATATATGCATGAGAAAATTCTATATATAGATGAGGTCTATTTATAGATGTATGTGCAAGTTCTATTTATAGATTGCATGTCGACTATTATTATCCCTTAATATTAATTTGGCAATAAACAATAATCTATTCTCAATGAGCACTTGGAAATAGTTAACTGAAGTGGAAAATCAGTTAGCCAAAGGAATTTCGAGTGAAGAGGTTGGTTGGTGGGACATACAAGTGGACTTAGTTGTAACTGAGTGATTCAAAGTTGTAAAGAGTTGGAAATGCAATTATGAAAGTTTTAAAGTAGTTTAACTCAGTTTAGTTAAACTCAGTTGTGCTAGTTGTAACTAAAGATACACTAGTGAGAGATCAAGTGAATTAATTATTAATTAATTCACAATCAGTGGCCTCACATGCAACTAAAGATTTACTACTATTAATTCCATGCATGTCAGATCCAGTGGAGACCCAATTGAGTTCTAGGTGAAAGTTAGATAACTATCAGTTGTGACAGTATCCGGTTGCACACGTGCAACCACACACACATTGCATGTGTGATCTGAAAACGTGAGAACAAACTATTTCTCATACAGAGATGGACTGTAGGGGCATTCACCGGATGTTTCACCTTTCTAGGAAAGGATGAATCCGGAGGCTACCTGGCCCTCTACAGACTCTGCCTAAAGAAATAATATGTAATCACCAATATCTAGATCAATGAAAGTATTTTGTTTTTAAATTCAAAGTATTCATTGATCTGTTTTTATGTGTGAATAAGCAAGATGATATGTTCTGCAATTGAAGTGTAGAGGTTTGATGATAAAATAACAAGTTTTGTTTACTGTATAAACTTGTTTGAGAAAAGCATGCTTATGAAATTTTACTGTTTAAACTATCAGAATCTGGAAATAAACAGCCAAAATATACAGAGTGACAGCAGATATTTGTTTAAGCGGTTCACCCCTCTCTTGGGCTACCTCCGCTGGTCCAAAAGCCTCTAATTAGGCTCAGTCCTCCTTTGATTAAATGCTGAAAATGAAATTACATCTGTATAAAAGCCTCTAAAGGCAAAATATACTGCTAAAATAGACTCAGAAGATCCAAATCAGTCTAAAATGACTACAAATTCACCTCCATTGGATGAAGGTAGTCCAATGCAGCTCTCTTTCCCTTTGGCCCTGATGGCTCCACGATCAAAAGCGCTGTAAAATTCGTAGATAGAATGCCCTGGTGGCTCTGCAGACACTTCCAACAGCTCCAGAATGATCTCTACCCCCAAAATCAAAAAAAAATTCGTCTCAAAAGACCTCTCCTAGCAAAAGTTATGCCACATTTACTCCAACTGCCAATTACACTAAACAAACTCCAGCTAAAACTGGAGATACCGCCAGATAACCCGACAAACTTGGAGTCGGCGCCGAATTTGGAGGGACCGCCGTAATTACCGCCAACTGTGGGGGCTATTGGATAAGCCCCCCGTGTCCTTGCCGCTCGGAGGTTGGTTGAACGACTTAAAGTCGTGGCGGGCATATAATAAAGTTTTAACAACATATAAACGTGCACTCCGCACCCTCTGCCGGCCCGCATGACCGACACCTTATCCCTTGCGCGCCGATGCCTGTAGTGCTGAGTTCTCGGGCCTGGGTTTCATGCAGAGGGGGCTGGCCCTTAGGGGCTGGCCCCCTTTCGGGCCCGCCCAAACAATCCGCAAGGTTTTTAAAAAACTTTGCCACCATTGTAAAAAAGAAACAACTTTGGCCTAACGGTCAGTCCATTGTAATGTGAACCGCCCGACCCACGTTCGATTCCCGCCGATCCGAAACAAATTTTTAAATTGCCATATGCCATTCCACTTGGGGCCACGTGGCGGCCTCCGGGTTGGCCACGTGGCGCCCGATGACTGGATGCCACTGGAATATTCCCCAGAATATTCTGTGGAATATTCCACAGAATATTCCCAGAATATTCTATGGAATATTATTTTTTAAATAACATTTTTCATGAAGTCAAATTTGGCATTTTTAATTGAAATTGACAAATCTTTGAAGCTGAATATCTTCTGCATACGGCGTCGGATTCGAGTGCCATTCACGGCGTTGGGATCGTATCGCCGAGCTCTTTCCAGTTGATCTATTTCGGAGCCATTCTGAGCAACTTCATTTTTAAGCATTTTTCTTCAAGAGACTTGATCTCCTGATCACACCTCCCAAATGGGAAGCTTTTGGACCCTCAAAAGCTATCAATTACCTGTTAAGAAGGTGAGGATACAGCCTCCTCACCTGTTCCAACTCCATCCACTTTGCTTTGCTTGGTTTACTGCCTTTTAAACCAACTCTTAGATACACAACATCTCCCCTCCTTGAAGTGTGTGTCCTTCTGTCAAGGATTGCATCTTCTTTCAACTCATCCAAAAATTATGGCGAGAAATATTCTATGGATGGTAGCTGAACATGATTTTCAGAATCATCAATAAGAGGAGGTTCATACAAACGTAAATTTTCCACATTAACAACGGAATACATTTGCATGTATGAAGGCAAATCTAGTTGAAAGGCATTATTTCCAACTTGTTTAAGGATTTTGAATGGACCATAACGAATAGGCTTCAGCTTTTTACCTTCTCCTTGCATTCTATCCTTATATGCAACCATACCTCATCTCCTTCCTGAAACTTGTGATCAATTCTATGTTTGTCATGTCTTTCTTTGTACTTGCCTTGACTCTTTTCAAGCTGTTCTTGAACTTGCTGATGAATGAGCTGAATTCTTTCAATGAACATGCGAGCTTTGTCAACGTCACTATGCCCATCAATGGCAATATCCTTCTCAAGAATGAAGTCCAATGGTGACTTAGGCAAATATCCAAAACAAGCTTCAAATGGCGAAGTATTTGTAGAAGAGTGTTTGGCCCGGTTGTAAGCATGCTGAATGTAATGCAAATGCTCATCCCAAAGCTTGGGATGCTTGCTGTAATACCCTCTCAAAAGATGCAAAATGGTTCTGTTCACTACCTCTGTTTGGCCATCTGTTTGCGGATGGAAAGCAGTACTCTTCTTCAACTTGGTGTCCATCATATTCCATAGATTGGACCAAAAATTCCCAACAAATCTGGAATCCCTGTCACTAACAATAGAAGTAGGCAAGCCATAATGAACCCATACATGTTGAAAATATAAATCAGCAGTTTGTTCAGCAGTTATAGTTTTCTTACATGGCATAAGAATACACATCTTGTTGAAACGATCAACTACTACAAAAAGATAATCATGCTGCTTTCTAGATAATGGTAATCCCCCAACAAAATCCATAGAAACACTTTCCCATGGTCTAGAAGGTACCGGCAATGGCGTATACAATCCAAGCTTCCTATTGCTAGGCTTGCTTGTAGCACATAATGAAAAACCTCTAATGAAACGTGTAACACTATCTACCATGCGAGGCCAATAACAATACCTCTGCAGATGTGCCACCATTTTTCTTACACCGAAATGACCAGCAATAAGAGAAGAATGAGCTTCTCTCATCATGCTTAATCTCTCTCCCTGTGGTATACATAACTTTCCCAAATGAAACAGCAAATTGTTATGCAAATGATAATCATTCTCCTCAACATGATTCCCTTTACTCAAGTTAGCATACACCTCTTTAAAATCTTCATCTGATGCATACTGTTCTATGTAGCTTTCATGCACAATAGAATAATTCTTAAGCAAAATACTAGCACTAATAATAGGCCTTGAAAGCATATTAGCAACTTTATTGTTAATACCTTTCTTGTACCTTATTACCAAGTGAAATTGTTGTAGGAAACCCATCCATCTGAAATGTCGTGACTGCTGCAATTTACTTTGCGACTGCAAATACTGTAAAGGCTGATGGTCGGTATGCACAATTGTTTCTTTTCACATCAAATAGTGCTTCCACTTTTTGACACTTTGTACCAACGCATACAACTCCTTATCATATGTAGGATAATTCACAACAGCACCATTAAATGTCTCAGAATGAAAAGCGATAGGCTTACCATGTTGTAAGAGAACTGCACCCATGGCATAATCACTAGCATCTGTCTGAATCTCGAATGGCTGTCTCAAATCAGGTAATGCAAGAACCGGAGCTGAACTGATCTTTTCTTTCAAAGATTTGAAAGCTTTTTGTTGCTTACTTCCCCATTGGAAAGCACGCTTCACACTTGTCACTGCATGCATAGGAGCTGCTATGGCAGAAAAGTTAGCAATAAACTTTCTCCAATACTAAGCTGCACCCAAAAAAATTCTTACCTCTGTAATGAACTTGGGAGTAGGCCAATTCACAATAGCTTCTACTTTGGAAGGATCAATTCTCAAAGCGCCTCCACCTACTATGTGTCCCAAATAAACCAAAGAAGTCTTTCCAAATTCACACTTTGACATCTTAAGAAATAACTGATTTTTCTTCAAAAAATCAAGTACTTTACTGACATGCATGACATGATCTTCTCTTGTCTTGCTAAAAATCAAGATGTCATCTAAGATTTACTACTATTAATTCCATGCATGTCAGATCCAGTGGAGACCCAATTGAGTTCTAGGTGAAAGTTAGATAACTATCAGTTGTGACAGTATCCGGTTGCACACGTGCAACCACACACACATTGGATGTGCCCATGAGGATTGCACAGTCAAGGCAAGAAGGGTTCCATTCATTCAGGTATTTTTGTCAGCTTGTATTGCGCAATGGAGGCAAGCTTTCTGGAGACAGTAAATTGGCATAGGAACTTTCCAATTTTTGTATGATAGTGTGAGACAGTTAGCTCATATATTGAGAGCTCTTGGATTAGATATTTGTATGTAATTGTTTCATGATTCATGATATAATACATAATAGAAGATAGTGGGGTTTTTAGCTACTGCTTTCCCTGGGTAAATTATCTGTTTTATGTGTGACTTATCTTTCTTCATGATATTGTGACTGGCGATTGTGTTTCAAATTCCGCAAAGATTTTGTAGAAGCGACTTTGTATTTAACAATAGCATATTATTGTTAGATCAGGAGAATCCAAGCAATACATGTTTTTGTATCAATTTCTACATGGTATCAGAGCACATGCGATTGCAGTAGTGAAGCAGGAGCTGATTTTGTTGGTTGAACAAATTTGAATTTGCAGAAAGACTTTCTTGGTTCTACAACTGATTCAAGATTGAAATGGATTTCAATGGCTTGAGGCTAGAGTATGCACTCGAGGGCAGCTCAAACTACATTGATTGGAAGGATAGGATGGAGGTAGTGCTTGAAGTTAATGGCTTGAAGTAATTCATTGACAATGATGTTCCTAAGCTTGCTTCGTCAAATGCTGCCAATCTTGATGCATGGAAAAAGAAATTGGAAAAGGCTAGGAGGATTTTGTTGGAGGGAGTACGAGACCACATTGTCTCAAGCCTCGATGGGAAAGCTAAACCATATGCTATGTGGAAGGATTTGACAGATCTTTTCCAAAGCAGCAGCGACCATAGGAAATTTGCGCTCAAAGATAAACTCAGGAAGATCAAGATGGAAAAGGGCGACAACATTCCAAAGTATCTTGCGAATTTTGTCCAATGTGTAATATCCCAAAATGGGGAAACTCAAAAATACATGCATGAAAAATGCATCTTTTAGAAAATATATGCATAAAAAGAAAAATGCTACCCATGTGTCCACTAGATATGACATTATTACACTTAGATATAAGAGGATATCAGAAACAAATGAATTTTTCCTAGTTAAACAAGCCTCCCATGCTCAAACAACTCAAAAAACTGAAACCCCAAGACTGCTACAAACAAAAATTACTGTAGAAAGAGATAGTGCAGTTTATTGAGGGTTATACTCAGAAAATGGAGGGAAAAATCAGATCTAATTATCTATTAATCAATAGAGAACAAAAACAGAGATCTAGTCTCTTTTACATAGATCCAAGATGATCTGGCAAGGGTTTCTTGACAGAAATGATATACATGAAATATCTGCTGCAAATAAATGGATGAATCACACTGTATGGTTGAAGTACTACATAAATATGGTTGATCATGCAAATAAATGGTTGTAGCTCCTTTTACTAGCTTTTCGGGAAGAAAAATGAACCTCCTTTAGGGAAACTAGCTAAAAATACAAAGGATTTAACCCCTCCACTGCAATACGTTAAGAAATAATGTAGTTTATAAAAGGGACTACACTGTTGTTGAAGGTAATTGCTTGGCATAAAACCAGATAGTGGAAAATGCAGCACAGGATGCTCTCCTTAGATTTCTTAAACAAGATCTCCAAGCAAGAGTGGGGAATTCCCGCATGAGAAAACCCTTGCACTAAACAGTGCAACAAACTTAGCTAAATAGCCAAAGGATGCAGAAAGTATAAACAGACCACATACAAAATATAATCTTCAATCATGCTCCATATGGTTGCCATCCCCTCCATTATATAGTTGATGAGCTTCCTCACCAAGGGTCCCACCCAATTATGAGGTTGCTTCCATGCAAAGGCTCCTCCACCAAAATTACGCTGTCTCCTTTAGTCTTGCTCATCTATTTACAATGCTGTTTGATTTAGTCAATCTTGACTGGATCTTCATGCATTGTCTCTTTTCACACTCAAGGTGTCGTCATTTTGACTAGCTAGATTGATCTACATTCACATTGAGCTGTCTTTATTTAGGATCCACTCCTCATATAATAATGTTGTTGACTTGGTCAAACTTGACTTTGTCCACACATTTTAGAACCTGTTCACAAATGTGGATGCTTGATCTGGTTATTAACATGATCCCTTTTAACATTATGAGGGATGTTATTCCTACTTAAGCAACTTATGGGCCTCCTTACCCATTTATTCATCTAAGTAGATTTTAAAAGCAAAATTAATATTCCTATTAGTTGCATGTTAATTTAGGAATATTATAGTCTTCCCCTCCAAAATGTTGCTTGCCCTCAAGAAAATTCAAGGGCTCTGCAAAATCTCCCCTCCTCCTCTTGGGGCCTCCTCATCCAATAGTCTCCACCATCGCTTCAGATATTCTGCAATAATTTTGTCTCCAATGGTTCCTCCCAAGTGTGCAAGTTTGCCTTTCGTGAATAACCCAAGTGGCTCTCACCATGAAAGAATGGAAGGTCTATGTGGAAACCTTCTTGCTTATCAATGGCCTCCTCAAGTTGGAAGTGATGACAATCATGGGGAATTCCATCATCAATGAAGGACTCCCATCTCCATGCTATCATCCAAATGAAATGAATCACCCCCCAACTTGGTAATTCATAGAAAATATCCTCCCAAATGCCGATGAGAGGTATGTCCCAAGTGCTCCAAACAATCATATGGCCTACCTCATAAAGAAACAAGTGGTCTACTATGGTAGCCATATCTTTTCCCATGCTCCCCTTGAAACATGTAGTGCAAAACGTGTGGGGAATTTCTTCCCCAAAGGACACATCCAACCAATGTGTCTCTCCTCCAATCATGTTCCCAACAAAGATAAGAACATCTTCAGCATATGGAATCATAATTGAAATCATGCTAGCTTCCATATGAAGTAAAGGAGAAGGATAATGGTCCCTCATGTGCAACTAGTGCAATTTTACTCCCAACTGCCATAGAATATGATATGACAAGTGTTTTTCCCAACACTTGTTTGCTGCCCCATCCTTCTTGCATGCTTGGAGAAGGTGTATAATGGTTGGTGTTAATGAATCACACCATGAAGAGTGCATTATCCCTCCAACATCTTCTAAGGAATGGTCAATATCACCATTGCCCATGGCCGCAAGTGGCCCATGAAGCCTATAAGAAAAAGTGCCCCCTCTTGGAGCAAAGCCCTGTACATGAGTGTTAAGAAGATACAAGCATATAGTAGATACATTATGATGTTCAAAAATACAATTTTTACCATACACTTGATTCAAATAAGTGAGGTAGCTTATGGATGAGCTCCCTCTCACACCCAATGAATAAGGAGGTGGTAATGATAACTCTTCCCAAGATCTATGTTCCTCCTCAACCAACAAATGATATATGCACTTCCTCATATGAGAGTGCATCTCCTCTTTGAATTTTACCCACATGAATCCATCTAAGATAGTATGGTATGTTTTAATGAATCTAGTGGGTTTAGAAAGCAGGATCTCATAGGCTGCATTAAGTAGTTTATACTTGAGCTTGGAATATTTAGTTAAGTAGATTTGATCATGGAAATAAATGACTCCATCAACTATTTTATACCTCCCATCAATAACCTTACATGTGAAGAGGTCCTTGGAATATTCCATCAAAAGTTGGGACTCCCAATAAGGATCTAGGCTCCCCAACAATGACAACGCTGTAGAAATCTGAAATGCAGCCCATGTCATGACATGGCTCTCTTTGACATGTTTGATGCCAAAGTCACATGTTGGAGTAATTTCAACTTTCCTTTTCTTCCTCTCTTATAGCTGATCTTTCTCAAGACAAGATTGAAGTTCATGGAAGTCAACCTTCTTTTGAAAGGTTCCTTTCCTCCAAAACTTCCATAGTTTTTCCCATGCATACAAGAGTGGTAAGACCCTCTTATCATATTCAGAAATATTCATTATGTATAGAAGTATCTTTTGCTGCTCCAAGGCTATGGAGTGGCCTTTTGATACCATGCTCATGTCAACACATATTTCTAAATTCTCCTTTTCCAGTGCGAATAGATAAGTGGAAGATAGCAAAGTCAATTTCAGGAAATTGCTTAGCTCTCCTTGGAATCCATCATTAGTTCTCAGTGCTGTGGTAGCTCCCCTCAAGGCTCCCCCCTTAGCCAAATATGTCACTGCTGCACATAGTTGAGAGAACACTTTGGTCTTCCTCCAATCAGGAGGTCTCCCTAGTGGAATGCCTCCATGCAAAGAGACATAAAGGCATAGAGCAGGATGTACATGTGTGTGGACTAATTTGTCCTTGCCTTCATTGCACAAATCCTCCCACTTCCTTTGTGTATCAATCTCCTGAAATAAAGAGGGGTGTGTACTCCTCACCATATTATTCTGTCATCCCCTTTATCTCCTTCTATCTTCAATATCTCACCATTTGCTAAAGATGACACATGCTGCACATGGATTGTGTCATGATCTCTACATGTGATATTCTTTGGAACTCCTTGCAAGAGTGCAAGAGTTTCTCTCCTTGGAGTAAGTACTCCATATTCCTCTTCATGAGGTCCTAGATGTGCTCTTGTCATGGTTGTGCTGTTATCTCTAGCCTTCTCTTCCTCCTATTCAATAGTTGAAAATACCTCATCACCAATAAGAGACCTTAGATCTTGGTCTTCTTTTGAAGGAGGAATCTCCATGTCTTCTTCTTGAGAAGAAAGCTCTTCATGCAATGGGTACTTTTCCCTTGGCAAGATATCACACAATTTTCCATCCCCTTCAATGGTTTTCTGAAATGGAGCTAAGTTTATGGACCCTTCCAACCCATGCAAAAGTTTTGTTTGATTTGGTTTGATAAACTCCATAGAAGGTGTTTCATAAGATTTTTCATCAAACCTTTCCACTAATCTTATAATGAACTTTTAATAAGTAGATGTATTTGCATTCTTTAAAGAAAAGGATTCAAACAACCACCAAGTATAATCCTTACCCTCAAGATGCAACACTACTACTTTGATGTCTTCCTTTCCTGAAACTTGATGTTGTTGCACATAGGTGTCTAGCTCCTTCACCCAAGCCCTAGTTGGACATGTAGGTGATCCATAAAAACTAGATAGGAAGAATCTGCCCACACCATGCTACTTGCTCCTTGTGCTTCTTTCCTCCTTAATCTTGCAAAACCCTTGGAATTTCAAGTGATCTTCGAACCCCTTATATTGAGCTTCATAATCTTGCAAACAATCTCCAAGAGTCTCCTTCTTTGGCATGTCTCCTTTCTTCTTCTTCTTTATCATGAACAAGTGGCTGATCGAGTGTTGTAAATCTGATGATGTGGCTTAATTCTCACACCCTTAAGATGAGGAATTATATATTTCCTCATGTATATATCTTGTAGATCTTGTTGAGTGACTTTCATGTCTTTCCCTTCACATTTCTTTGATGTCTTTTCTTATACCCTGTAGAGTTTGAGAGAGAAGTTTTGAGAACCTCTTTCCTCCAGACAATAAGGGTTTGATTTGATATCTCTTGCATATCTTCTCCTTCCCATGAGAAGACTCCATAATGGTTGAAGAACATATGTTGAGGCAATATTAAGGCTCTGATACCACTGTAATATCCCAAAATGGGAAAAATCAGCAATACATGCATGAAAAACACATTTTTCATAAATATAAGCATAAACAGAAAAATGAAGCCCATGAGTCCATTAGATATGACATCTTATATCTAAGAGGAGATTAGAAACAAATGACTTTTTCCTAGTTAAACATGCCTCTCATGCTCAAAAAACTCAAAAACACTGAAACCCCAAGACTGCTACAAACAGAAATTATTGCAGAAAGAGACAACACCGTTTATTGAGGGTTATACTCAAAAAATGGAGAGACAAATCAGATATGATGATTTATTAATCAATAGAGCACAAAAACAGAGATCTAGTCTCTTTTACATATATCCAAGATGACCGGCAAGGGTTTCTTGATAGAAATGATATACATGAAATATCTGATATAGATCTATGGATGAATCACACTGTATGGATGAAGCACTGCATAAATATGGCTGATCATGCAAATAAATGGATGTAGCTCCTTTTAATAGCTTTTTGGGAAGAAGAATGAACCTCCTTCAGGGAAAGTAGCTAAAAATACAAGGGATTTAACCCCTCCACTACAATACATGTTAGTATGAATCTTTCGTTTGAAAAAAACCACTTTAAATATGCATAAAAAATAGCCCTAACATCAATTATGGCTGCCAATATCTTTAAATCTGTAGTTCGTTGATCCAAATAAAGCTGCACAAATCCAAATCTATGCATAAAAGACATTAAGTAGTGAAAATGAAATGTTGCTCCATACATCCAATAGATAAGACAAGAACAATATATTTGAAAGAATTTTTATATTAAAGGGGCACCTGAGAGGAAAATAAGAAAGGTGTTTCCAATTCTCCTCAATGGGATGGGTTCTTCAAAGTCCTCAGCATTTCAGATCCAAAATTTCTCTCTCTTGTTGGTGTAGAAAACCCAGACAAACATAGAACTCAAAGGGAGCTCACAAAGCTAATGGTAAAGAATGTGACAATGATAATGGCTCAAATTCAGACCAAGACTATAGATCTAGAGTGATCTAATGCAATGAAAGGTGACCAATGAATGGGAAAACCCTTCTATTTATAACAAAATATTAGGGCGGTCTAGAACTTGGTGCATGAATAAAATATTATTAATCAAATTCTAGAACCACCTTTTAGAAATATTTTATTATATTTGTTGGAGGGGAAAGGATTTTTGACTTGGGTCAATTCCTTTATTTATAAATCATAAATAAATAAATGATTTATTTATTATTTTAAGGAAATGGTGGAAATATAATTAAATAAATAATGATTTATTTAATTATTTATAAATGATTTAGTCAAATTTAACTAGGAATATTATTTAAATAAGGATTAAATAACTTATTCCTAGGAAATAATCAAATAAATAAGGATTTATTTAATTGATTTTTTTGTTTTGGGTTAAATATGACCAAGAATAATAATTAAATTAATGTTTAACTAATTATTCCTTAAGGAAATATAAACAAATATAGATTTGTTTATTATTTCCTTTTGGGGTTTCTGTTTAGACCATAAACAACTTAATAAAGGTGTTTTACTAAGTTATTTCACATAGTGAAAGCAATTTTACTTAGGGTAAAATTGGTCTTACATGGTGTACTTGGGTCCATCTAATGATAATAGGTTAGATGACCAAAAAATGATGTAACAATACCTTAAGAAATAATGCAATTTATAAAAGGGAATACCTTGTTGCTGAAGGTAACTGCTTGGCCTAACACCAGATAGTGGAAAATGCAGCACAAGATGCTCTCCTAAGATTTCTTAAACAATATCTCCAAGAAAGAGTAGTGAATTCCCGCATGAGAAAACCCTTGCACTAAACAGTGCATCAAACTTAGCTAAAAAACCAAAGGATGCAGAAATTCTAAACAGACCACATACAGAATATAATCTTCAATCATGCTCCATATGGTTTCCATCCCCTCCATTATATAGTTGATGAGCTTCCTCACCAAGGGTCCCACCCAATTATGAGGTTGCTTCAATGCAAAGGCTCCTCCACCAAAATTACACTGTCTCCATTAGTCTTGCTCATCTATTTACAATGTTGTTTGATTTAGTCAATCTTGACTGGATCAACGTTGACTGGATCTTCATGCATTGTCTCTTTTCACACTCAAGGTGTCTTCATTTTGACTAGATAGATTGATCTACATTCACATTGAGCTGTGTTTATTTAGGATCCACTCCTCATATAATGATGTTATTGACTTGGTCAAAGTTTACTTTGTCCACACATTTTAGATCCTGTTCACACATGTGGATGCTTCATGTGGTTATTAACACGATCCATTTTTACATTATGAGGGATGTTATTCCTACTTAAGAAACTTATGAGACTCCTTGCCCATTTATTCATCTAACTAGATTTTAAAAGAAAAATTAATATTCCTATTAGCTGCATGCTAATTTAGGAATATTACATAATGTTGGGATGAACTGGAGAGTATGGGAATAACTGTTGCTAATGATGATTTGGTGAAGCTTGGCTCTCTTGGGACTTCCTAAGAGTTGGCATAGTTATGAAGACTCTGTCAATGGATGAGAAAAATTGCTAGATTGGGAATGACTGTGGTCGGATTTGGTGCAGGAGGAGTTCAGGCAACACACCAGAGATGGCTCTTCATCAAAGCATGATGATGAAGAGAATTTTTCTTTGACTTCCAAGGTGAAGAAGGGGAAGGGAAAGAAATTCCATTGTAAATCTGAGTCTAAAGGCAAGAAGCTGGATATGTCCAAGATGAAGTGTTTTCACTGTCACGAATATGGGCATCTTGCTACTAACTATAAGAAAAAGAAGAAGAATAAGAAGGCTGTTGGATCTACAGTTGGTGAGGCCCTTGCCTCACAATTTGAGCTTGAATTATCTTTGATCACATGCATGGTGTCAAGTTCATTGGGATCGCTGTGGTATTTGGATAGTGGCGCTTCCTTTCACATGACGGGAGATAAGGAAATTTTAAGTGAATTGGAGGAGAAAGATCTCTAGATGCATATAGAGATGGGCAACGACGGATGATATAGTGCGACCGACATTGGTACCATTACCTTTCAGAGGGAGTCAGATAAACCATTTCAATTGAAATATTTTATGCATGTTATAGGTTTGAAGAAAAATTTGGTATTAGTCGCAATGTTGGAGGACAGAGGCTATGGCATTGTTTTCAGTGATGGAAAAGCTTTCCTGCGACATAAAACAATAGGTCAAGCCAAGAGGATAAAGATTCTAGTTAAGAATATCTACAAGCTGTAGGTAGATGTCTGCGCTGCCATGATGGGTAAGGCATAAAAAGTGGTGAGCCAGGATGAGGCCGAATTATGGCAAAGGCGATTGGGCCATCTTCATCATGGAGCCTTGAAAGTCATGCAGCAAATATATACTAGACTTCCAATGGGAACACTTTCTTAGTTATATTAGTGCAAGGGTTTCACCATGGGGAAGTATGTAAAGTACACATTTCATGAGAAGGAGAACCATGCATTGGGGATCATTGAGAGAGTTCACATAGACGTGGATGGGCCGATCTCGGTTGTTTCAATAGCAAAACATAAGTACTATGTCATTTTTGTTGATGAATTTTCTTGTAAATGTTGGATCTTATTCATGCAGAATAAGTATCAAACATTCTCGAAGTTTTGTGAGTTTAAGGGATTGGTGGAGAAAGATTCGGGGAAGAAAGTGAGGCTTTGAGGAGTGATAATGATGGAGAATACATCTCTAACGAATTCAAGAAATTCTGCAGCAAAGAAGGAATTCAAAGAGAACTCATAGTGCCTCATAACCCACATCAAAATGGGGTCATGAGGAAGAACAAAAAGATAGTGGGTGCAACACAAGCGATGTTGCATGATCAGGGCCTACCAATTCATTTGTGGGAAGAAGCATGCAACACTGTGGTTTATGTGAAAAATCGTTGTCCTCATAGACTTTTGGCATGAGTACACCTGAAGAAGATTTCACTGGTAAGAAACCAGATGTTTCACACTTTAAGATTTTTGGCTCATATGTTTATGTGCATGTGACCAAGGACACCAGGAAGAAGCTGGAGCCGACTGTTGAAGTTGGTATTTTTGTAGGGGACACAAAAACACCCCATAATTATCGTGTGTATTTTCCAAACAGTTGAATGAATGTGTGCGACGAGATATAAAATTTGATGAGGGGAAATCCATACGATTGTCGCTTGAGAGGGAGCTAGACTTGCATGTGGAGGAGGAACTGTTGGTTCCCAAAGATGAGTATCTAGATGTGGATCAGCCATAGGAGGAGGTTCATGGAGTGTAGGAATCCACTCATGCATATCCAACCATCAAAATTGGTAGAAGGCATACCACAGAAGCTGATAGGCTGAGACTTGATGTTGCACAGAATGTAGGAGCCCCTACTTCACAGCACAGAAAAAGATAGTATCCTAACTGATTTACTAGATACATGGTTCTCGTGAGAAAATTTATTGTGACTGAGCCATATTTCTTTCAGGAAGCAGTGTAGGAGCCCACATGGGTAGATGCAATGGTGGAGGAGTATGAATCCATTGTCAAAAACAGTGCTTGGGAAATTGTTCCAAGGCTGGTTGATAAATCAGTGGTGCTTTTGAGATGGATCTATAATGTAAAGCAAGTTGCTGATGGCAGTGTTGAGAAATACAAGGCCAGATTTATGTCCTGGGGCTTCTCACAGATCGAGGGGATAGAATTAGAAGAGACATTTTCACATGTCGTAAGGTATTCTTCCATAAGGACCATCCTTGCTCTCTCAGTGCAAATGGGTTGGCACATTCATCAGATGGATGTGAAGACTGTGTTTCTCAATGGGATAATTGAGGAAGAGGTGTACATAGAGCAGCCAGAAGGATTTTAGATCTTCAACAGTGAGTCACATGTGTGCCGACTCAAAAGAGAATGTATGGGCTAAAGAAAGCACCTCGTGCTTAGTGCACTCAGATAGACAACTATTTCAATAGATTGGGCTTCACCAAAAGTGAAGCAGATGCAAACCTATACCAATTTTTTGTGGAGGGTAAGATTTTAATCGTTTTTCTTTATGTTGATGATTTAATATTGACTGGTGATGAGCAGCTGATACACTCATGCAAGGAGGATCTTTCAAAGGAGTTCGAGATGAAGGATATGGGCCTCCTTCATTATTTCCTTGGATTGGAAATATGGCAGCGAGATGGTGAAATTTTTGTGTCTTAAGGCAAGTATGCAAGGGAGATACTAGGTAATTTTCACATGGAAGGCTACAAACCCATGAATACTCCTCCTCCAGGAAACTGGAGGAAAGAGGATGCTACTTCTGGAGAGGTAGTGGATGCTACTGTCTACTGACAATTAGTGGGTTCGCTAATGTATCTAGTGAACACGAGACTAGACATTTGCTATGCAGTTAGCTAGCTGAGTCAAGCTATGGTCAAGCCTACCAAGCTCTTTTGGAAGGCGGGAAAGCATGTCCTGAGATACCTGAGGGGCACATCAGAGTATGATTTATGGTACAGAAAGATGGATGAGGTGAAGTTGCATGGCTTCACGGATGCAGATTGGGCAGGTAGCCAATCAAACAGAAATATCACATCAGGGGGGGGATCTTTAGCATTGGATATACAACTGTTTCTTGGTACAACATGAAGCAAAGATTCGTGGCACTCAGTTCAGCGGAAGTGTAATACATGGCAGCGAGTCAAGTTGCATGTGAGGCTACCTGGATGAGATAGATCTAGGTTTTTTTGTTTGGATCTCATTTAGATTTGACAATTATTCATTTTGATAATCAAAGTTGCATTAAACTCTCAATTAATCCTGTGTTTCATGATCGATCTAAGCATATATATATCCAGTACCATCATCTCAGAGATTGTGTGAAGAGGAGAATAATGTTGCTTCAGTACATTCCTACGGAAGATCAGGATGCAGGTATTCTGACGAAGGTGCTTACTAGGATAAAATTAAAATACCATAGAGACAGGATCAAGGTGAAGGATAATCCCTTTCTTGTTGAGAGGGAGGGTTGCGGTTCAAAAAGAAGATCCTAGTGAAAATCATGCACCTACACTAGGATGGAGCTGTTGGGCCATAAAGGTGACTATTACAGGCAACTTCGATGCTTCTCATTTAATTATCAACTGAGGGTAAGTCTTGTTATTTCAAGAGTGTAAGCACAATATATGCAAGTGATATTGGAGGAAAATTACTCTAAATTATCATAAGGAGGACTATATAATTCTCGAAGTTCAATAAAATCAATTTGGAAGGGAATTATAGAATGCTTTTGACTATTCTATCCTAAGCGTATGCAAAAATAACTACTTTGGTTGAAAAAAGCAGACTCCAATTGAACAATGTACTATGATGAATTGAACAAAAATCATAATGAATTGAACAACAATTGATTATCCTAAATTTTGCAATGGAATTCTCTTTTAAATCAATAAACAACATCCCTCTGAATTAACAGTAACCAAATGCTCACACTGATAATGAAAAAATCCAACATTAACTACATGCAGAATTGAATAGAAATTGTGTTAAAACTAATCAAATGATTATAAAAGCATTGGGAAATGATGAAAGCATCTAAATGATTATGAAAACATTGATTGTAAGCAAGAAAGCATGAATGGTGGACTAGTCTAATGAAAGAGGAAGCTGTAGCATCTTATGTTCACAATTCATCACTTAAACGATATCTTATGAAATTCACTAGATGACTGGAAACACAAGTTCTGTAATTAAATGTATAGCACAAAATTAGTAGAGAAACTCCCAGGGCTAGGCCCAAATCCAACAGAAGTTTACTGATAAGGGGAAATCAGAGATTGACTATTCCAAAAAAGCCAAAATATTTATTACGCTGAGGATCAATACATCAATACAACGTGACAATTCTGTCTGAATACGTCTATTACAGAGGAAAATCTCTGTGCAGATCTATCTATCTTGTCTGTCTTCGGCCTTTTAAAAGTGAATTCAAAAGTAGTAATGGTTCATTTCCATATGAGACCCTGTTGCTTCGTGGCTTTAGTTTGAGTACTCCAAGCGTGGATGTGTCTTTCCATTTCCCGCCGGTCCATAGGAGCCATCATGATCCATTTTGCTTCCTTCTTCAACTGTCTTTTGGTTATCAGCAGTTCAACTGCTTTGATTCCCTAACAATAAAGATATAACAAGTCAGTTTTTTGTTGTTAAGCATTCCTTTTGTCATCAATTCATTCTACCTTGGCTTTACGATATTTCCCTTTACTTTATTGCTAGGATGAGGGGAAAATTCATAGAAGTAAATAAAAAATCATGGTAAAGATAGGATGAAACATACCTTCTTCTCAGCCCAACATACTCCCCTGCTTACCTATTTGCAGGTCCTCATGCAAAAAAATGGTTGAGGTGTAGCTAGGTTAGAGAATATGCAGGGTATACCTCCTCTTTATAGAGTCTAAAACCATGTCTCTGTCTGATCTTTGCAAATGCAGAGTTTGTGTGTCCCTCTGGCAACTCATAGTCGTGATGATAATCCTTAGGGGGGTACCAGATGAGAGGGCACCTATATCTGCACCCTATCCATGTAGGGCCCATTTTCAAGATTAGATTTCTATATAGAAGGAACCTGGAAGTAGTTTCTTTGAAGTTCCTATAACCAAATGGCTCTCTGTTTTTCTCATTTTTTGTGGAGGCTAGCCATCTCTGTTTGGCTGCTGCCGATGCTTCTCCCTAAATGTCCTAGAATTAATCCTGCCCATGCTGCACTATATCCTTATGAATAGGCCCTATTTTGGAGATCACTTCTTTTTTCTGCATGAATTTATTATGTTGGGTGAACATGTACATGGGTTTAGTAGGTTCCCACCTAACCCATAGGTCTAGGCCATGCTCTCTCTTCTGGAAGGTGTTGTAGGATTTAGCCCACCGAGTTTGTTTCTTGGCAAAAGATAGGAAATCTTGGAACTGAATGTCCCTATAAAGGGGTTGGGATTACTGTCCCTATCCTCCTCTAGAAAGAAATTGTGTAAGTATAATTCACATAAAAGATATTGGACCTGCTCATTCTGCTCATTGTACCATTGGACGAATTCCTCAACATTTTTAAAATTTGTGGGTTTCCCTACCCTGACAGCCTTGATTTTCAGTAGTAAATACCATTCTACTAAGAATAGAGCATAGTTGGTGGCTGGTGCCCTGCAAGTTAGTACATCAGAGTAAAGAGAGAAAGCCATAATGGTTTGCTTCTTAGCTTGTTCCACCTGATCCTATATTTTCTTTACTTTCACCCTTTCTTCCACAAGTTGGGAAAATGTTTCATCTTTAGTTGTAGAAAGGTATTTGAATTTCTTCAGTAGTGCCTGATGTTCCTGTGCGGGAACTACTTCCTTTCTGTAATAGGCCAATTCGTGTTGGGCTTGAATTAATTCGTTATGCAATTTTTGACTGGAAGCCTTCTCTACTAGGGGAGTGTAGGCAAGTGTATCCTCCATTTGAGTTTCCTTCTCTTCTTTAAGTTCTAGAGTAGTCTATATAGAGGCTTCAATATTGTTTACTAGGTTAGTCTATACATAAATATCAGCAGTTTCTACCAATTGGGTGGCAAATTCTGTTTGGGTCTCTATGGTAGCCAATTCCTTCTTAGGCTTCTGAGCCTTGCTCACTTCCTTCAACTATTTCTTCAGATGTTTTATCATATTTCTTAACCTCTTGCAGGTCCTGCTCATTTTCCTTAACTTATTTTTAGCTGATTTTTCTTCTAGCAAGATTTTGGCGGGGGATGGAGGAGCAGTAGCTTTGGTTTCAGGAATGGTGGTGCCAGTTATAAGGTTATCAATGATGATATTTCCTTCCTACACTCCAAATTTTATTTATGCATTAGCGTCCTGACTGGGTGAGATATTTTTCCCTTCAGGTGTTAGGGGGACTGTCTCCATGCATGTGTTTTCTTCTAATGGGACAGTGTCTCCCGATTGATTTCTAGATTTGGATATCCCTTCTATCTGGTCTTCCCTACTCACCCATTCGCTCTTGAGGGGAGATAAGGCCCTTAAAGCCTGGGATTAATCCTGGTGGGGTAATATTTCAGTGTGGCCAGAGTTGGTGGTGGTGGCATATTGATTCAACGAGTCCTCTTACTCCTCGGCTTGTCCAGATGGGCTTCTAATTTCATGGGATGCCCTCATTTGCTCCAGGACTCGAGCCATTTCTTCTTCATAGTATTGTAAGGGCATTTTTTGAGGGCTTGAAGGTGGTGTTTGGGATGGCCTTGCCTCATCTAGAAATTCAGAGGTGTCTTGCAGTAATTATAGTCTTTCGGATCGTCTTCGTTTCTCGGGTTCCAAGGTCGAAGCACGGGCCATTTTCGCTCTTGCTTTCCTGGGTATGTTTGTTCTGGGAAGCTCAATTTCTATTCTGATAGGGTTTTCCTTAGGGGTATGCAGGGCAGGATTAACAACGTTGTCCCAAGATGTCTGTTGTTTGCCTAGTTCGTGAATGATGATTAATTTTATTAAGCCATGTCGGATGACGACTGCTTGGGGATTTTTGGCCTTTATAATTTGAATAGTAGTGTCATGCAATACAAAATTCAAGAAATAAGGAAAATTAACTGAAAATTTTCGTTTGAGAACAAATAAGAGTTTAATTTGGTGGGGTTTTACCACGTCTTGGCATCCGTTGCATGTGATGTATCTTTGGATGAATGCTGCCAATTCCTACCAAGGTTGCTGTAAGGATGCAGGGTTAATCCCCTTTCCTTTCTGTTCCAATGGTTCTCCTAGGTCCTGGTATGCTAATACTACTTCACGTATGAGAATATGTTTTTCGGTCCATCTTTCTCCCTCTGCTCATATTCCAGAGACCTCGGTGATGATATCCTCTGTGACCGATATAATCCTTCCTCTTAGTCTGGTGTGTCCCTCCTGTAGGTTCTGTAAGAATTCAACTACTATTTCTGTGTCAAACCCTGGCAATTTGTGTATGTATGGCAACTAGCCAACTTGCTGGAGAATGGTGCGAGATGCGTCTGAGATTTGGAAGGTTGTGGGTTCATTTTGGAGAGAATTTACTCCCATGGTTGATTTATTATCTAGACTAATTTCTCCCTTTTTCTGCGTTTCTTCAGGCCCTATTGGTTAAAACAAAAACTGCATACGAGAGAAAAAGAAATTGCAACCTTATGTCGTAAATGTATGTAACTTCATTATCGTAAATTCAATAATCTCTTAGTCCCATCAGCGCATCCAAAGGAAGTTGTGCAGGGAATTCACATGCTTATTCATTATGGATATTTACACCCCCTCTCTTGAGAGAAGGGAATCCACATCCTTAAGTACAAGAGAGATTGGAGAAATAATGAATGCATATGGGGGAAAAGGTCAAAAATCAATAATCACAGTTTGTATGAGAGAAGGGTGTTTGTGGCCTTGGAGCTCAAGAAAAGAGGAGGGATTGCAACAATCATGAATGCATGCGATGCAAAGGTCAGAATTGGTAATTATCATAAGTCTATATCAGGTGGAAATGATTGAAGAAGGGGAGAAAGCGATATAGCAATTATTATGATAGGATGTCCTTATTTAATGGCATAGCATGACGAAAGCATGACAGTGATGGATAATGATTGGTGCCACCATCCCTTAATTCAAACATGAAAGGATAATTCATTCATAGTTAATTATGTGGGTAGATAGTATTAAAAATTATTCGAGTAGTGCATTTATCTTGAAAATGGATGAAAATAGGAAATAAGGCACATATAAAAGTAATTGGCTATTGTTAAAAAAATACTCCCATACCCCAAGTAGAGCCATTGCTACCAGCAGGTGCTCATAGCCCCGACAGGGTTTCTATTTTAACCCAAAAAATGAGCCAGAATCCTTTATGTAAAAGTAGATATTTTTCCAATTTTATGGAGAGATCACCATGCTGGTGTGGTGGCCAAATAATCAAGGTGCCACTCACTGGGGTTGTAAAAGAGTGATCAAGTCAGCTCGTGATGAGACTTCATGTCCCTCAAGTAGTTTGAGCTATCGAGAAGGTCACTACCCTGGTATGTTGGCCATTGTGGGCATGCCACTTGTTAAACCCTTATGATCATGGTAGGCTCGCTTGTGATGAGACCCCCTATTCTCTCTTAAAATTTTTCATATAAACATAATTTTTACTTTTGAAAAGTATGCATTTTTATTTTTTTTATGAAGATACCACTGTGCTGGAGTGATGGTCAGATGGTCACAGTGCCACTCAATGGAATTGTAACAGAGTGATCAGGTCCGCTCGTGATGAGACCTCCTGTCCTTCAGACAGTTTGAGCTATCGAGGAGGTCACTACCCTAGTGTGTTGGCCATTGTGGGTATGTCACTTGTTAAACCCTTATGATCATGGTAGGCTGGCTCATGATGAGAATCCCTATTCTCTCTTAAAAATTTGCATATAAACATAATATTTCTTATTCTTTATACATGAAGGGAGGCTCATTAACTCCTTAAGAGTTAGGGATGGTGTGAGAAGTAAAAATAATGTCAATATAATTAATACTCCTTATTCCTATATATCCAAGGGAAATACTACTCGAGAGTGTAGAAATATATATCGTTATAAGACTATGAATTTTATGATAACATGTTTGAGTAGGAGATGTCTTAGCCCTTCATTTCATAGATAAACCATGTCAGCTTCCGGAGTAGATATTTCCATCAAAGTTTCAAAGGATAATCATATTAGTAACATTAATGCTTTTCTCCTTTTCAGGTGCCAATTCCTGTTCAGAAATGTCTTTTACGTCTAGGGTGTGAGATGAGGAGTAGATATTTAAGAAGAGATCATAAAAAAGAAGAAGAAAGAACATGCTTAGAAAGGAAAAAAAATCAGTTGTTCAATTTGATTGAATAGCAAAAATAAACAACACCCGACTGTTCAATCCGATTGAACAAAAAATGTTCAATTGGATTGAACAACAGTTGTTCAAATATTTGAACAACGCAAATAAACACACAAGCACATGGATGTTCAATCCAATTGAACAACAGTTGTTCAATTGGATTGAACAATAGCCATTCAAAGATTTGAATAGCACAAAAATAAAACACACGCAGTTGTTCAATCCGATTGAACAACAACTATTTAATTGGATTAAACAACAATCATTCAAAGATTTTAATAGCACAAATAAACACACAAGCACACGTCTCTTCAATCCGATTGAACAACAAATGTTCAATTGGATTGAACAGCAGCCATTCAAAGATTTGAACATCGCAAAAATAAACAACACACGACTGTTCAATCCGATTGAAAAATAGCTGTTAAATTGGATTGAACAACAACCATTCAAATATTTGAAAAATGCAAATAAACACACTAGCACATGACTGTTCAATCTGATTGAACATCAACTATTCAATTGGATTTAACAATATTCATTCAAAGGATTAAACAACAAAAATAAACACACAAAAGGAAGGATGAAGGAAAAGAATACAACAGTGAGTATGAAGAATGTACAACAAAATGAGAAAACTATTAATTGCAGGGAAAATATATACAATATTTACAAGAAGAAGTAACAAGTTCTCATGCACTTAAAGTTGTGGGGCTATCACCCCCTGCTGCTAAAATTTGGATAGTGGGATTGTTGCATACCTGTTGACATAAAGACTCCCTTGTAAGTGGTATGTGATAGAGGCGCACTCTATGCCTGTTGGCTCGGAATGTAGAACTAGATCCATCTATGGTAGTCAAGGTGAGGGTACCATTGCTTTGTACTTCTTGAATTTCGTATGGACCGAGCCACCTTGTTTGTAACTTTCCCAAGAAGTCTTGGAATCTAGAGTCGTAGAGAAGCACCCAATCTCCTTTATGGAATATCTTTTTTTTATGAGGTTGTCGTGCCACTTAGCTTGTTGTTGTTGGATGATTGTGGTGTGCTGCAGAGCCAGTAGCCATATTTCATCTAATTCATTTATTTGCTGAAGTATTCTAATCTGGGCCTCCGTCAAGTCCAACCCCACCTCCTGGGCTGTCCTTAGAGTCTTTATTTCGAATTCAATAGGAAAAATTGGTTCTCTTCCAAATACCAGATGGTACCAAGAATATCCAGTGGTGTTTCGCCATGTTGTGTTGTAGGCCCACAAGGCCTCTGGTAATCTAGTAGCCCAATCCTAGTGATGTGTTGATGCTGTTTTAGTGAGAATTTCCTCAAGGACTTTGTTGGTACTTTCAACCTTCCCGTTTTCCTACGGGTGGTAGGGAGATGTGACTCTATCGATGATATGGTGGTTCTTCAGGGTGGTCGTAATTTTATTTCCCAGAAACTGTGACCCCCCATTAGTTACCACTTCCTGCAGTAAGCCATATTACACAAATAACTCAAAAATACAATTAATCATAGATTATTCTGTGGCTCTTGATAAAACCATTGTTTCTACCCACTTCATTACATAATCTCTGGCAACCAGTATGTAAATATTCTGGTTTGATGGTGGGTTGAATGGTCCGACAAAGTCCAGTGCACACCGTTCGAAAGGTTCCACTACCAATTGTGGTTGTAATGACATTTCATCATCTTGGCCCAGGCGATCCATCCTTTGAAAACTATCGCAAGCTTGGACATTTTTCTTGGCATATTTAAAAATTGTAGGCTAATAATAACCCATTTGCAATACTTTGTGCCCCGTTATGCGATATGAGAAATGGCCACCACATGGTTCATCATGACAGGCCCGTAGAATGTCATAAATCTCGTCTTCTCAGATGCATCTGCATATATGCATATCAGCTCCGGTATGAAAAATATATCCACCGATCCAGGAGAACCTAGCACTACGCTAAACAATCAGCTTTCGTTCCTTTGATGTCAAGTGTCTGGGAAAATATCCTACTGCCAGGTAATTTGCTCCATCTGCGTACCATGGTGATTTTACTGCTATGGCGAATAGATGTTCGTTATGAAATTGATCGTCCACCGCTAGTGTTTCATTTGATTTTGGAACTCTAGACAGGAAATCCGCAACCACGTTCTCCTTCCTTGGATGGTCTTTGATAGTTATATCAAATTCCTATAAAAGAAAAAACCAACGAGTTACTCTCCCATTTGTAATCGGTTTATTGGATAGATATCTAATGGTAGAGTGATCAGTGTACAAAAGTACTTGATAGCCAGTTATATAATGTCTAAATTTATTGATATCATAAATGACAACCAAGAAATCTTTTTCCGTCACTGTATAATTTAATTTGGTAGGAGTGAGATTCATGTTGATATAATAAATAACATAGGGATTTTTATCTTCTTCTTGATCGATAACTGCCCCTATCGTTGTGTTGGATGCATCTGAATAAATGTGAAAGGGTAGCTTCGAGCTAGGACAGTGTAAGATTGGTGTTGTTGGGACCAATTTATTTAAATTTGTGAAAGCAATGTCATATTTATCAGACCAATTGAATTCAACACTTCCAATTAATGCATAAAATGGCACAACAATTTGTGAGAAATTCTTTATAAACCAACGATAGTACCCTGCATATCCAAGGAAACTGCGTACCTCTGTTTGCGTATAAGGTGTGGCTAATAAAAGGATTACTTCTATTTTTGCCGGATCTACTTGAATTCTAGCTACAGAGATGTAGTGTCATAAGATTACTCCTTCGGTCATCATCATGTGACATTTTTCATTGCTCAAACACAATCTAGTAGCAATACATTATTCCAATACTTTTTCTAGTGTTTCTAGTGCCTGATCAAAATCATCTCCATATGGGGTAAAGTAATCCATGTAAATTTCAAGTCCTTCATTTATTAAATCAGAAAAAATGTTGAGTATGGCTCTTTGGAATGTTTTTGGGGCATTGCATAATCCAAATGGTAATACCCTATGGGAAAATTTACCCCATGAGCAGGTAAAGGTTGTTTTATCTTGCTCTTCAGGGGCTATCTGGATTTGATTGTAATCGCTGAACCTATCAAGGAAGGAAAAGAACCGCTTCCCCACCAATGTATCAAGAACTTGGTCGATAAAAGGAAGGGGGAAGTGGTCTTTCTGTGTTGCTTTATTCAGTTCTCTGTAATTAGCACAGGTTCTCCACTTCCCATTATTCTTAGGAACGACTACTAAAGGAGAGACCCATTTGCTGTCTAAGATAGGATAAATGAAGTTTACATCCAGCAGCTTTTGCAACTCATATTTTACAATGTCTTTTAGTTGCGGGTTTAGCCTCTGTTGAGGCTGCCGAATAGGCCAAGCCTCCTTGTCAATATAAATTTGATGTGTGCATAGCTGAGGATCTATGCCCTTCATGTCTGGGTAGTCCCAAGAAAATGCTCCCTGATATTTGTGTAAAACCTTTAGGAGCTTTTGATTTTGGTTACTATCAATACTACCATTAATCTTTAAAACCTTCCGTGGCTCAATTTCAATTGGTATGCTATTGTGAACAATAATCGTGGGTATGTACTGATTATTAATGTCTTCCAAGGGGTCTTCTTGTGTTTCATCATCAAGAAATGTTTTTAACATTTGTAATTTTAAGTTTCCAGACGCATATGGATGATTCATGAAGTTATTACATCATCTTCAGTTTGATCTTTGAATTCAAGAGCTTCAACTATTGTAAGTGGTGAACGGATGTTCTGTTCCTAGTATGTATATGGATGCCTGTGAATATTTACAGTGGGTAGACTTGGTTTGGCAGGTGAGTAAATGATAATATTTTTTATGGAATCACCTCTAACAATGGTCATGCTGCCTGTCCGGTAGCCTATGTAAGCATCAAATGTTGCTAACCAAGGTCGAAAAAGTATTAGTGGGTGTCCATCCATCCTACTTTTTGGGTTAATAATTAAAACTTCAGCTGGATACTCCCATGAGTCCACCGAAACTAGTATGTCTTGTAATATTCCTTCTGGTTTGATAACAGATCTATCTGCGAATTCTAGCAAGGTAGACTTAGGTTCTAACACTGTTATGCCTAAATTCTCACAGGTTTCTGTAGTTAAGATGTTGATGGCTGCCCCTAAGTCAACCAATGTGTTTGGAAATGAGTGGCCATAGACTTGTACAGTTACTATGGGGTTCCCTAGATCCTCATATTTTACATGTGTTTCTTTACCCAAAAATAAGTCTAATAATGCGCCTACCACATGAACAATGGGAAAAAAATTTTCTTTCATTACTTTTTTCTTTCCACACAACTCTTTAATTGTCTTGGCATAGATAGGAATACCTTGTATCGCCTGCAGAAGAGGAATTTTAATGAAAATATTTTGATTCCCCTAGGATATCAAAATCTAGAGAGACTATTAGTCTAGGTAATGTCAATATTTTAGGGAATGGAGGGGGAGAAATCATAAGGTTTTCATGCTTCCTTTATTCAACCGTTTCCATCCCCTGCTCTACCTCTGTTTCAGTCATAGTTGTTTGTCTAGGATATGTTGGAATTTTAGATTCAAGTTGTGGTACGGTCATATCTTCTTTTGGTGAGATAACATGTCCTGATATTAGCCTAAGTTCATTGCATTGCTTCTGTTCAGTCTCGGGTTTTGGGTTTTCAACAATCCGAATTAGTTGAATCAGCTTGTTGTTAGGGTTAGGATTGGGTTGAGCTGGCAGTTGAGGACACATTATAGGCTGAGGATTGTGCTGGACTGGGTATGGAGCTGGTAATTTAGATTGATTCTGAACCCCTGCCCCATCGGTAGATTGGTCATTCCCAGAGGTCACTGCCAATTTTAAGGCCAAGTTGTGGTTTGTGAAGGGAGACAAGCCATTGGGATTGATAGGGATTTTTCTGCCAATAAGGGGGAGAACAAGGAAAAATTGGCCAATTATTACCTGAAGAGGGTTGTGTTGGCCAAGGAGGCATAGGAAATGATTGATATGGACAAGTAGAGAAAGGTGATTGGTTCTGCCAAGCTATTGTAGGGTTCTGTTGGTTAAATTGTGGAGAAGAAAATAACTGAGGTAGGTCTTGTGGCATACCTAGTCATGTTTGCCACTGTCGACGCTGGTTCATGAGATAGACTGGTTCCATCTCTTCTTATGCTTCTTTGAAAATTGCTTTCAGCCCCGGAAGTGAAGGTAAATGGTCAGTGGCATGGTCCTTGGTACAAATAACACATGTCTGGACCATGTCTAATGGACATTCACTTTGGCTGTGCTTCTTCCAATAGTGTGGAAAAATGACAACTAAGTTTTGTTCTACTATAGCTTGCTTCTGCTTGGCTTGTAGGACATCTAGTTGTGTTTTCAGGGTGCCCAAGATATCAGTTTTGAAATCTTCTAAAATATTACCAAATTCTTCTTTGGTCGCATTGCCAACGGACTGCTTAGGATTCCTTGTAACTGAGTCTTGCCCGGTTGGCCTACTTCGCATACTACCTTGAGAACACTTGATACATAGTGAAATAATGTCATCATATTCTTCTTGATAGATGTCCCCCTTTCTCATTTTGTTAAGTTTTTCGACCCATTCTTCTTTCATTCCCTTAATCATCGTTGCTTTTAAGATATCTTTAGACAATGTAGTATATGGATACCTTTGCAAGTTATATTAAAATTTTTCGATGTATTCTTCTAATGTCTCACTGTCCCTTGTAGACATATTGAAGATTTCATATTTTATTTCTCAAGTCCAACAATAGTATTGATATTTATTAAGAAAAAAGTTTTTCATCTGGTCCCAACTATTAATGGTTCCTCCACCGAACCCCATGAACCAACGTAATGTTGTTCCCTTTAGGGTAGAGGGGAATAATTTCAGTTTTTGAGGGTCAGTGGTGTATTCATATCCCCTACATAAGACATCGAATTCAAATAAGAATACATCAAGATCTTCTGAGGTCAACCCATGGAAGGTGGGGATGTTTTGTAATGGAATGGCTTTCATAGGGGCATTTGTAGCCGGGTAAAAAATGGGATACTCCAATTTTTATGTCTGCCTCTGGTTCTGGTTGTTTTCCATTTGATAAAATATATTCCAATAATCTTTGGGAATTTCTTGTTCTGGAGGAATAATCTCGGTGGGATTAGGGAGTGGATGTGGAGGACGACTTACAACACTTCCCCGATCTGGGATGTTGGGTGTCTTTGTTTCAACCACTCTCTCAGGGGATCTAGGATCTAGCATTTTTACCTATGCTTCACTGCTAGTTTCTCTCTCTCCTTCCTGCAAATTGCAAGAGCCTCCCTCTCTCGAAGAGTCATGACTTACGTGATCAACAATCTAAAGGATTTTTTCAGACTCTTCTCTTTCACTGGGAATCTCGGCATGGGCTGCAGATGGTGAGGCTGTTGCCTGAGGAAGTGTAGTAGGACTTTGAGTAGGAATAGTTCTGGGTCCTACATATGCCTGGGATTCAACCTTCTTAATTATTTATTCTATATATGTTGTTCTACCAAGGATCACCGGTCCTTTGGGTTTTGTGGATTTAAGTGGGGGATTTTGATTTTCTTCTATATTTTTCTTCTTATTCATAAAACAAGAGCACCTATCCTACTAACCTCTGCACAATTGCTGAAAAGCAGGCTGGAGAGAAATCATTTTGCTTGCTGGCATGCAGGTTCTTACCTCTTGTTTTTAATACCCAATTCTTCACAACAAAAGGAAAAAGAAATAAAGGACATCACTCTTAAAAACTTTCCCCAACAACACCACCAAAAATGTTGGGTCATAAAGGTGACTGTTACAGGCAACCTCGATGCTTATCATTTAATTATCAACCTAGGGTAAGTCTTGTTATTTCAAGAGTGTAAGCACAATATATGCAAGTGATATCGGAGGACAAATACTCTAAATTATCATAAGGAATACTATCTAATTCTTGAATTTCAATCAAATCAATTTGGAAGGGAATTATAGAATGCTTTTGACTATTCTATCCTGAGCGTATGCAAAAATAGCTACTTCGGTTGAAAAAAGCATACTACAATTGAACAACGTACTGTGATTAATTGAGCAAAAATCATAATGAATTGAACAACTCTAGTAAATTGAAAAACAATTGATTATCCTAAATTTTGCAATGGAATTCTATTTTAAATCAATAAACAACATCCATTTTAATTAAACAACAACCAAACGCTCACACTGATAATGAAAAGATCCAACATTAAATACATGCAAAATTGAACAAAAATTGTGTTAAAACTAATCAAACGATTATAAAAGCATTGGGAAATTATGAAAGCATCTAAACGATTATGAAAACATTAATTGTAAGCAAGAAAGCATGAATGGTGGACTAGTCTAATGAAAGAGGAAGCTTTAGCATATTATGTTTAAAATTCATCAATTAAACGATACCTTATGCAATTCACTAGATGACTGAAAATGCGAGTTCTGTAATTAAACGTATAGCACAAAAGTAGAAAAGAAACTCCCAGGGCTGGGCCCAAAGCCACCAGAATTCTACTACTAAGGGGAACTCAAAGATTGAATATTCCAAAAATGCCAAAATCTTTATTACGCTGAAGATCAATACATTAATACAACGTGACAATTCTATCCCGATATGTTTATTACAAAGGAAAATCTCTATGCATATCTATCTATCTTGTCTGTCTTCTGCCTTTTAAAGGTGAATTCAAAAGTAGTAACAGGTGCTTTACATACGGGACCCTGCTGCTTCATGGTTTTCGTTTGAGTACTCCAAGCGTGGATGTGTCTTTCCATCTCCTGCCGGTCCATAGGAGCCATCATGATCTCATTTGCCTCCTTTGTCAGCTGTCTTTTGGTTATCAACAATTTAGCTGCTTTGTTTCCCTATCAATAAAGATATAACAAGTCATTTTTTCATTGTTAAACATTCCTTTTATCATCAGTTCATTCTGCCTTGGCTTTACGTTATTTCCCTTTACTTTATTGCTAGGATGAGGGGAAAATTCATAAAAGTACATAACAAATCATGGTAAAGATGGGATGAAACATACCTTCTTCTCGGCCCAACAGGAGCCTCAGGCTATTTTTAGGTGGATGTATGTTTATAGATGCATGAGAAAATTCTATTTATAGATGAGATCTATTTGTAGATGTATGTGCAAGTTCTATTTATATATTGCATGTCTATTTATAGATGCATACCAACTATTATTATCCCTTAATATTAGTTGGAAAATAAACAATAATCTATTCTCAATGAGCACTTGGAAATAGTTAACTGAAGTGGAAAATCAGTTAGCTAAAGGGATTTCGAGTTAAGAGGTTGGTTGGTGGGACATGCAAGTGGAATTAGTTGTAACTGAGTGATTCGAAGTTGTAACAAAGTTGGAAGTGCAGTTATGAAAGTTGTAAAGTATTTTAACTCAGTTAAGTGAGTTAAACTCAGTTGTGCTAGTTTTAACTGAAGATACACTAGTGATAGATCAAGTGAATTAATTATTAATTAATTCACAATCAGTGGCCTCACATGCAACTAAATATTTACTACTATTAACTGCATGCATGTCAGATCTAGTGGAGACCCAATTGAGTTCTAGGTGAAAGGGAATATAACTATCAATTGTGACATTATCCGATTGCACACATGCAACCACACACATTATATGTGACCATGAGGATTGCATAGTCAAGGAAAGAAATATTCCATTCATTCAGGGATTGCTATTAGTTGGGATTGTGCAGTAGAGGTAGGGTATCTGGAGATAGTAAATTGGCTAAGGAACTTGCCAATTTTTGTATGACAATGTGAGATAGTTGGCTCATGTATTGAGAGCTCTTGGATTAGAGCTTTGTATGTAATTGTTTCATGATCCAAGATATAATACATAATAGAATAAAGCGGGGTTTTTAGCTATATGATTTCCTTGGGTAAATTATCTGTGTTATGTGTGACTCATATTTCTTCATGATATTGTGATTGGTTATTGTGTTTCAAATTACGAAAATATTTTGTAGAAGAGATTTTGTATTTAACAGTAACATATTATTGTTAGCTTAGGAGAATCCGGGAAATACATGTTTTTGTATTAAATTTCTACAACATGGATCTTATGATCAAGTGTATTTCGACAGAACCATATTCCTTTCAGGAAGAAGTGCAACAACTAATTTTGGTTGATTCTATGGTAGAGTATTATGACTCCATCGTCAAGAAAAATGCATGGGAGACTGTCCCAAGACTGGTCGAAAAATCAGTGGTTGGATCTAGATGGATCTACAAGGTAAAACAAGATGTTGATGGGAGTGTGGAGAAGTATAAGGCTAGAGTTGTTGCCTAGGGATTCTCACAAGTTGAGAGGATCTACTATGATGATAATTTCGCACCAGTCATGAGATACACTTCCATTATATCTATCCTTCCACTATCAGCGCTGATGGGGTGGCACATTCATCAGTTGGATGTGAAAAATGCATTTCTCAATGGATTTATTGAGGAAGAAGTGTAAATAAAGCAGCCATAAGGTTTCAAGATCTTTGACAGTGATTCTCATGTGTGTCGACTCAAGAGAGCACTTTATCGGATGAAGCAAGCACCTCGTGCTTGGTACACTAATATTGACAGCTATTTCACTGGGTTGGGCTTCACAAAAATTGAAGTTGATGAAAACCTGTACCAGATTATGGTTGATGGTAAGCTCTTGATTATCATACTTTATGTTGATGATCTAATTTTGAGAGGTGGTGAGCAATTGATAAACTCATGCAAGGGAGCTAGGAATGAAGGAAATGAGACTCCATAACTATTTCCTTGGTTTTGGAAATATGGCAACGTGATGGTGAAATTTTTGTTTCTCAAGGAAGTATGCCAAAGAGATAATAAGTAAGTTTCACATGCAGAGTTGTAAACCCATGGACACTCCTCTTCGAGGAAATTGGAGGAAAGAGGATGCTACTTCTGGAGAAGTAGTTGATGCTATTGTCTACAGGTAGCTAGTCGGTTCACTGATGTACTTAGTGAACACCAAACCATACATTTTCTACGCAATTAACCAGCTGAGTCAAGTTATGGTTAAGCTAGCCAAGCTATTTTGGAAGGTGGGGAAGCATGTCTTGAGATATCTCAGGGGCACTACACAGTATGGATTATGGTATAGACGGACAGAGGGAGTGAAGCTTCAAGGCTTCACAAATGCATATCAGGTAGGTAGTCCAACGGATAGAAAGAGTACATCAAGAGGGATCTTCAGCATAGGATTGAAAACAATTTCTTGGTACAGCAGGAAGCAGCGATCTATGGCACTCAGTTCAACGGAGGTAGAGTACATGGCAAAAATTCAAGCTACATGTGATGCCATCTGGATGAGAAAAATCCTGTTTTTTTTGTTTGGTTCTCAGATGGATCCGATAGTGATACATTGTGATAACAAGAATTGCATTAAACTCTCGGTTAACCCTTTGTTTCATGATAGGTCAAACCACATAGACATATGGTACCACCATATTAGAGATTGTGTTTAGAGGTGTGTAATGTTACTTCAGTACATTCCCACGGAAGATCAGGATGCAGATATTCTGACAAAGGTGCTCACCAGGAGAAAATTCAAATACCATATAGGCAAGATCGGGGTGGCAGATAATCTCTTTCTTGTTGAGAGGGAGTGTTGAAGTCCAAAAATAAATTGTAGCACCTACACTAGTGTGGTACCAATAGGTCCCAACAACACCTACACTAGTGTGTGATAAATTTGGTGCAGTGTCTATTTTAATTTTCCCTTAATTAAAATGGACAATAAAATGTAATCTTATCTCCTGATCACTTGTAATAGTTAACTAAGTGTGATAAACTCAGTTAGCTCATGTATTTCGAGTTTAGGGTGGTTGGTGAGGCATGCAAAGTAATTCTATTAGTTATGGATTTTGAATTGCAGATGGTGCATTATTTTAATGCATATTTAATCAATTAACTCAGTTAGGTGAGTTAAAGCTAGTTGAAGTAGCTGTAACTATTTGTTGCACTAGTGAGAGATCAAGTGACTTAAATAGTATTTAATTCACAATCAATGATCTACCATGCAACTGATAAATTTACTATTATTAGCTTCATGCATGTCAGTTCTAGTGGAGATCTAGTTGAGACAAAGGTGAAAGGGAGGTTAACTATCAGTTGTGTGAATAGTAGGTTGCTTGCATGAAACCAGAAATCCATTGGAGTTCCCATGATCCTTGCACAGTTTAGGAAGGACAAAATTCCTAAAGAATAGGGATTTCATTCATCAGGAATTACGCAAGCAAGGTAGACTATTTAGAGGCTGAGAATTGGCTAAGTGTTGGCCAGTTTTGTCTAGGGTGTGAGACAGTTAGCAGAGTGCAGGAGACTCTTGTGAGAAGAGTACATTGTAATTGTTTCATGATTCCATGGTTAATATACAATAGAAGATAGAGGGGTTTTGAGCAGCAAGATTTCCCTAGGAAATTATCTGTGTTGTGGTTTGATTGATTCTTTCTTTGCTTCATGTGATTGGTGATTGTGTTTAATTTTCACAATTCATTTGTAGAAGTGATTCAATATATAGCTTTAGTACATTGTTAGATCGGATTGAATCCATGAAATACATAATGTCTGTATAATTTGTACACAAGATACTGAAGAATTCTTTGTTGCCAGTCATATGGAATGAAGCTCCACTATCTATGGCTTTGTGATGACGAAACACCTTTCCTTCACTAAATATCACATCATAGCCACAGTCTTCCAACATAGCAACATAAAACAAATGATTCTTTAAACTAGGAAAATACATGACATATTTTAATGTGAGAGGATTACCTGACTCCCTCTGAAAGGTAACTATACCTACACCAGTAGCGCTATACCTCTTGTCATCTCCCATCTCGATGTGCATCTGGAGATCCTTCGCCTCCAAGATACTAAAGAATTCTTTATTTCTAGTCATATGGAACGAAGCTCCACTATATAAGTACCACACATAACCCATCACTGATGAAACCATGCATGTGATGAGGGTGAAATCCAACTCGAATTGTGAAACAAGTGCTTCACCTGTCGCTCCTCCTAAGGTCTTATTGTTGGTCTTCTTGTGCGGACACTTTGTAGCATAGTGTCCAATCTCATGATAGTGAAATTTTTTTACCTTTGACAAGTCTCGCTTCTTGCCTACCTGACCAGAATCCGATTTGGAATGGGACTCTTTTTCTTTCCCATTCTTCACGTTTCTATCCAAGGCACAATTCTCCTCATCATTAGTCTTTGATGAGGATCGATGTCTGGTGTTCCGTCGAATTTCTTCTTGTACCAAGTTGGACCACAATCACTCCCACTCTGGTAGCTTCTCCCTCCCATTCACTGAGTCCTGGTAGCTATTCCAGCTCTTGCGAAGGCATAGAAGTGCTAGCCTCACCAAATAATCCTAGGAAATTTCTACCCCAACACTTCCAAGATCATCTCGACATTGAGAGAACTTTGCCAAGTATTTTGGGGTCATGTCTCCCTTCTCCATATTGATAGTTCTGAGCTTATCCTTTAGCGCCAGCCTCCTGTGGTCGTTCTTATTCTGAAACAGATATGTTAGTTCCTTCCACATAGCATATGGAGTTTCCTTTCCATGTAGGTTCGAGACAATATGATATCTAACTCCTTCTAATAGAATCCTTCTCGCCTTTACTACATTCTTCTTCCATGCATTAAGAATTTGAACATATGTTGTTACATGCTGGGGAATATCACTGTCTATGAATGCCTTTAGTTCATTATCCTCTATCATTTCCTCCATCTTGTCCTTCCATGCTATGTAATTTTAATTTCCCTCAAGGGCATATTCAAGTCTCAAGCCAGTGAAAGACATTTTAATCTGTTGTTGGTCCTGAGGAATAAATCTGCAAATTCAATGTACCTATTCAAAAAAAACTCTAGTTAATCTATTCTATTGTGATTCCTGCTCTGATACCATGTAGAAATATCTAAATATATTAAATTGATCTTTTAATGTACTAAAACAAAATAATGAATCAATTCTACAAATTGCAGAAAACAATTTTGATCGCACAATCACATAAAATAGTAAGAGAAATAATTATCAATCACACAAAAAAATATGTATTTGGGGAAATCCTCAGCTAAAACCCCACTATCTGTATATTTCATAGAGTCAAGAACATGAAAAAATACAATGATTTTTCTCTTCTTGAGAAACCTCTGCACTCTGCTGATTATCTCACTCTAATCTAAGCAAGTTTGGTCCAATATTTAACTAGTTTCTTTCCTTTTCCTAACCAGTCTTGATTACGTAGTCCTGTGCTAATTGAGCCCCTATTAATTATGAAATTCCCAATTAATGATTGCGCAATACATCCAAGTCTTCCTGATGACCTCAAGCGTGACCTGTACACTTTTCTAATTATACAACTGATAGTTATTTTCCCTTTAACCCAAATCTCAACTAGGCCTTCCTTAGAACTGTCATGCAACAACTATTTATAGAAAATTATCAATTAAATAATTGATCATTGCATGTGAATTAAATTATATTTAATTCACTGGACCTATCACTAGCTCATCTCTCAATTAGAACTAGTTAAAATGATTTTCACTCAAATAATTGATTTATCTAATTACATCTCACAAATAACTCAACCGGGGCTCCTAAAAAGCAAGAGACACCCTACATGCTTCTAGTTTGACCCTCAACTTGAATTGTCTGAGATAACTAAGTCTTACTAACTCAGTTAACTCGTACAAGCTGTCATAAGATGCATAATTACAATTTACTTCTAATTTAATTAAGGGAAAATTAATTAGAAACCCCCTTGGGTTGCCATTTCTTGTTGCCATTTCAACACCAAGATTTATCCTAGAGTGATAGAAGATGCGTCGACATGTATGTGGAACTCCTTACTCCAATATAGAGAAGACTAGAATAGGCATTGATACCATATTCTCATTCAAAGTGTCCAAAGCTTGTTAGCATTCCTCGATCCACTGAAATTCTGCCCCCTTCTTCAACAATATTTTCATGGGCATGGTAATCTTAGCATATCCTTATATGAACTTTTGAGAGTATTTTGTATATCCCAATTTGATATTATTTTTCATGTTGTGGTTAGTTGCGATAGATCCACGATGATGGAAATAGTTGGCCAACTCTACCAATAGCCCCTGCATGCATACAACGTGCCCCAATAAGATGGTAAAGGGAGAGAAAATATACACTTCTTAAGGTTTAACGAGATTCATAGTTGCCTACATCTATCTAGTATCAAACACCACATTTCAATATTCCTTTTCAAAATTTTGAACACTATCTAATCGTCCAAATAGACTTCCAAGAATTTATGAATAAACTCCTTAAACACTTCCACCACTATTCTGGAAAAGATAGCTAGTGCATTCTTCAAACCAAATGGCATCACTATATACTAGAAACAATCACACAAGGGCCCACTCCTGATCATTGTTGGTTCCTTAGAAGAATATCCTTCGTTGCAACACTCTCAAAGCTTCTATCATGAACTAATGCCAACATCAGCTAGTTGGAACCATGCACACCATAATTCCAATAAGAGTGCCACTACAAATTGTTTTTTTCTCATCCAACTGATTGTTGCTCCAAATAGGTTAAACACATACCCACTTGTATATCTTATTTTATATAAATCTCCAACCTAGTCTACATTAACAAAGCCATATATGTACAACACTTTCTCCAACCATGCTCTTCCTTGGTAGCACAATCCATAATGAGTAGTGCTATGAAAATATCCAAAAAAAACTCCTTTACTATTGTCTCATGCTCCTTCCCTAGCTATGACATATACCTGCTCAACATTCCCACTGTATGCTTAATGTCTATTGTAGTGAAAACTATTGCATACATCAAACTTCCAACTTCATAGGCACATGAAACACAAGACACATCCTCTTCTTCTTTTGGTCTTAGGATATTGTTATGTAGATAGCTTTATTCATATATGAATAAAGATATTTATTGGTTTACATTCCTACATATTAAAAATCTACGAAATTATCTCGACATATTTCCTTTGATTTAACCAAAATTTCATGTTCTTTTTATCTCTTATAATTTTCATTCCCAAAATGAAAAATTTATTGCACCAATATTCTTCATGTCAAATTTAGAGGACGACTCAGTTTCCACTTACTCGATGATTTCCTTGTCATTTTCAATCAACAACATATAATCCACATCCAAAACCAAATAAATATGATGATCACAAACTAATTTGAGATACAAACAATGGTCCACTTTGATCCTTATGAATCCAAGCCCCAATATATAAGTATCAAAATTTGATACCACATCCTTAGTGATTGCCTTCACCCATACATAGACTTTTTCAACCTAAATACTAGTTCTTTCTTTTCATTAATATCAAAATCTTTTAGCTACTTCATGTATATTTCTTTTTCCAAATTCACATATAGAAATGGCGTCTTTACATCCATATATTCTACTTCAAATTCAAAAGAAACAACAATACATCAAAGAAATCACATAGAAGTTAACTTGGCAACATGAAAAAACATCTCACTAAAGTCAAAATTTTCTACCTCGGAATAACCTTTTACCACTAATAGAGCTTTGTATTCCCGTGCTCTAGCTTTTGCATTCAAATTCTTTTTAAATACCCATTTGTTTCCAATGGGTTTTCTTTTAGCTGACATACCCATTTGTTTCCAATGGGTTTTCTTTTAGCTGACAATTCCACTAGATGCCAAATCTCTCTCTTTTTTTTTATAGATGTCATTTCTCCAACCAAAACCTTTCTCCAAAGTTTTCCATCCTATGAATCCATTTTATATTAGAGTTTATCCTTATTTGATAGCAAATTCTGAAGGTACATGAATATCCTTATCTTCATTATAGATTTTGAAATATTCTCAATTGCAAATTCTGAAATATGCTAATCTTTAGCTACAAGAGAAAAGTCAAATAGTTGACTTTGCTCCTAATTGACATATTTTATAAATATTTTGGAATTAAGTTAAATTCAACTTTATTTTAGTGACTTTACAATAAATATGCCCTCCTACTTGCAACTATAAACTCTAGCCCAAATGATATACTTGTTTCAACATTTATTGGTATAACCACCACTATCTTTTGAGTATAAAGACATTCATATCTTTCACACATTTTCTGCTGTATAATTTTTCATACAATATTTGTAAATTTTTAATTCAATACTTTTTTAGTGGAAAGGTTTTCATTTCTTTCACATTTTCTGTTATACAATTTTTCATACAATATTTGTAAAAAATTGAAATCTTATTCTTTTTGGAAAAGAAAAATACTCTTTCCCTATACTAAGGTGGAAATACCAATATAACATATTTTGTTTGCGAGAAGCTCCTTGAAGTGAAAATTCATAATAAAATCTTTCTAAACTTTTTTTCGAACTATATAAAAGTTTATAAGTATACATTCATTATTAAGAATTAAGAATTTATTTTTCTAGGTATATAAATAATTATAAATTTTAAAAGAAAAATATTATTTAAATTCAAATTTGAAAGTTATTTTATTCTGATTTGTCTTTACTCAGATTTTTTGGAAGTTTTTTCGGTATATTTTTCTGGTCTAATTTCTTTAAAACAAGTAGGAATTTATTGAAATTACAAATTTGATGAGTAACCCCTACACAATCAAGTGCCCTAGAAAATTTTCAGAGTGCTGAATCTATATACAGTAAAAAAAAACCAATTTAAATAACACAAATTAACATTTCACCTCACAAGTCAACATTTCACCTCAAATTTTTCCACCAAATTTTAACACAAAACAATCCAAAAAAATCTACCACCGTCTTTTTCACGGTAAAAAAGTGTCTTAACAAATGCATTTAATTTCATGCAAACAAAAAAAAATTCATGCATAGTTTTCAATTTAAAATAGATGCAATATTATACATAGTTTTCGTTTTTCTCACGTGCAAAGAAACCCGTGACCTGTAGTGGCCATGTCTAATAATTGGACGCTACTCTCAATTCCATGTCTAATAAACAAATTTGGTAAATTATTTGGAAATTTTTGAAAACAAAAAATACATAATAACTCTTAATGTTACTATGCAACATCAATGCTATGTAAAACTACTTTAAATTTGTTATCTCCCTGTCTATAATGTTAGATTGTAAAATATATTCTTTAGTTCTAAAAGTGTATTAGATATATTAAAATTTTATTGCAACATCAATGCTATGTAAAACTACTTTAAATTTGTTATCTCCCTGTCTATAATGTTAGATTGTAAAATATATTCTTTAGTTCTAAAAGTGTATTAGATATATTAAAATTTTATTTATATGACTTTTGGAAAATAATTTCCTTTAATCGTAAAGGAAATGTGGTGTTGATTGCTATATATTTATATCCTGTAATTTGCACACATTTTAAATATCATTGTATTAAAAATGTATTCGAGATTTTATTTACAATATACAGGGTAGTCAAGGTAATCATATGAGTTTATATTATTAATTATATTTAAAATAACAAATTAATTTATATATAATTAATAATGATTAGGAATTTATATTTTAAATATTTTAAATTTTTAAAATTATATTTTAATTATATGACGATTTAATAATAATGTTGTATATTAATAAATATAAAATTTATGAATACAATTTTAAATAAAAAAAATTCATGTTCACAAATAAATTTTAAGATATGTGGTTTAAAATAATTTATATGGAAGAAATTGTAAGGTTGAATGATTCTATATTGATTTTATTTAGAGGAAAAATAGTTTGTAATTTGTTTCTCACAATGGTATTATATAAAATTGGTTTCCAACATAGATACGTCTTATGGATGGGGGCATGCATATCATCAACTTTTATGGCAGTCCTCATAAATGGTGAGCCATAACAATTTTTCAAAGTACAAAGAGGCATTAGACAAGGATGCACTTTATCTCCACTCTTATTTATTCTCATCATGGATTCCCTCACTAGACGCGTTAAGGACTTTGGCAATGCATTTGGTCTCTTCATCAAGAAACATAAAACATAAATAATTTCAGATAATGTGGAAGACCTTGTGATACTAGAAATTGTAGGTTTATTTGGGGTCAAGATAAACCCATTAATAGGAGGTTTGAGAAATTTGGGATGTTTCCTTAAACCTTGCAAATATTCCAAACAAAATTGGGAATGGATCATCACAAAATTTAAAAAGAAATTGATTTGCTGGGATTAGAGGTGGCTAACGATGGGTGGCAGGGTAATTATGATTAAGGAAATCCTGCTTAGCATTCCTGTTTATTGGATGCACATTTTCCACCTGCCCCAAGTTGTCATTAAAAAAATTGATTCAATTTTTGCTAAGTTTATATGGTCGGGTGTGGGAGCTGGTAAAAAGTTACATCTAGTTGAGTTGAAGAAACTTACAAGGCCCATGCCACAAGGTGGGTGGGGTATAATTGAATCCAAAAGTTTCAACCTGGATCTCTTGACTGCAAGTTAATGGAGACTTTTCTATGTCCAGGGTATGTGGCAAGGTATTATGTTTGATAAATACATTCATCATGTTGATCTTGTGGAGTGGATTGTTGCGGAGGTACCATCAACAACCTGATCTTCAATCATTTGGAGGAGCCTCTGTACTTCCATTCCTTGGCTTTGTAGCAATCTCAATTGGTTGGTTGGTGACAGGAAGAAAATAAAAGTTGGTTTGAATGTCATTAAAGATCTTAGTAGCAACCATTTACTATCATTTCCAATCATCAACCTTCTCAACTCGCAAGGGATCAACTCTCTGGCCAGACTATGGGAGAAGAATAGTCACTCCAGTGATGCGAACAATTGACCACACACATGGTAGATCTACATCCTAGAGGATATGTGGGCTAAATGGGAAGAATATTGTAGCAACATGTGTTTGGCTGGCATAAGATTATGTCAGTGACCAAATTTTCTAGTGTGGGGTGGACATATTGGATATCACAAGATTCTTGTCAAAGAGGCATATGATCATATTACATCATCCTTCCAATTAGTGTCTTTCATAGAGTACACCTCCAGGATGTGGAAGTGGCAAGCCTCACTAAAAATCAAATGTTTCGCATGGTTAGTCATACACACCTGTATATTGACATGGGAAAATTTACTTAGGAGAGGGTTTGTGGGTTCGAGTAGATGCTCGTTGTGTAGGGGGGCATCAGAGGATACCAAAAATTTATTTTTACATTGTCTCATTGTCGTTGGGGTGTGGGAGGAAGCCCTCTACTCTCTTACAAGTACATATTGTTAGATATTGTTATTCTATTCAAGAAGTAATTGGCCTTTGGAATCTCAAAGTGAAAGATCATAGGACTGTTCCCCTTTACATCCTGCAAGGCATTTGGACATCGAGGAACACTCTCATTTTTTATGGAAAAACTCTTGTGACTAAGGATGTCCCACTCTGTATAGTGACATATTTAAGTGAAATTGGGCCCTTGATTCCTAAGGTCCCTCATAGATCTATCTCATAGGTTGAGGTGGAAGGGATTTTCCCCATCTTTTATTTCGATGGTGCCTCATCTAACGAAGTTTGCGGATGTGGTGTATTGATCCATATTGATATTTCAGTGTATTACCATTTTTTCTGGAACGTTGGTAGGGGGGAACTATAGAGACAAATTAATTTCTATATGGGGTCCCCTTCAATGTCCATTGCGGCTTGGGATTGACTCCATTCTCATCATCGGGGACTCTCTTACCATGATCAACTTAATACAAGGGAAGTGTTATCTTGAGGTCCCCTCCTTGTGCAATTGGAAATAGTTGATTCAAATCATCAAGCCAAACTTCTTGCAGGTTACATTCCAACATGTGTACAGGGAGAAACATATGGAGGCAGATATGCTTTCCAAACATGGTCTATACAATTTTCCTGGTTTTGTGTTTTTTGAAATGTTTTCAGATGGTAGTGGCAATGGTTTGGGTTCATTCGAGTTATAATTACTTTCCAACTACTGGTTTTTTTTGGCTCTTTCAAGCCATTTGAACTCTATGTTTTCCTCTGTTATATGTCTATTCACATGTCCTTTGTGGAGGGGTTCTAACCCTCACTTAGATTCCTTTTGCCTTCTGTTTTCTATCTATTTGTGTGATGTATTCTGGATTGAATGCATTAAAGGAAAGATGAAAACCACATAATCAAGATATTGTAAAACTTTCTCTTATTGAATGAAAGATTAGTTTTTTTTCTTCTAAGAAAAAGTTGTATACTTGAGATTTATATATAAGAAATTTATATAAAAAAATTGTTTCTTCCTAAGAAGTATGTGTTTCTTCTTAAGAAATTACATGTTCAAAACCAAAAAGATAAAATATATATACTTTAATGGACTTAGTAGCCAAATCCCTGCCCAAAAATAAATCACTTGTCCCACAAACAAAAAATTCTCATAGGCCTTATATTTAACTTGAATAATAATAATATAATTAATATGATAACTCATACACATCAATGAACATAAACATCATATTACACTTATCATATATGTCATCCAATCCACATATTACGGACATGAAGCTCAACGTTGAAATCACATCCCTGTATTTCCCCACCACTCTTATTCTGTGTTACCTCCTCCAGAAATTCTCGTTGGCGTTTATTTTTTTGTACGTAACGCAATAAAGAAAAACCTTGTCATCGATCTCCATCGACTGCCATGTACTGCGCCTGCAAAGCAAGGACGTGGAGCGAAACATCTTGCGTGGCCAGGCGTTTCCTCCTGAGCAGAGGTGAGGGGCCTTGCAGCCAGAAACCTAATGATTCTTGGAACCCTTCTCATCCGAAACCCTGCTCCAATCTGATAACAATGGTGACCCTATATACTATTTGTGTTTGGTGGTTTCTAATATCCTGTGTTTTGGAATTGAGAAGCTTTTGCAATTAGAAATCAATGATTTTTGGGTTGGTTATTTATTTATTTATTGGGTTGGTTATTTATTTATTTAGGGAATTTATTTCTATGCAGATTATATCAAGATTATTTTTCTAGTAAGGATAATAATAATAACTTTCAGTATTATTTATATTTGGATTTTGGATATTTTAATTATTTAGATTATATTTTTGAATAAATTGTAATTTTCTTTAATAATTAAAATATATATTTTTAAATGGTAAATAAATTTAGCTTTTAGAAATAGTTAAGTTGCATAGAAATTGCATCTCAAAATATCCTTACCTAATTCTAATCAATATTAACCAAAAATTATACTCCAAACACTTCCAAAACATAGAATAATGAAACTATCATTTTGCATTATTTAACACTTATAACAATTTTGTCATATTACGATTATAAAAATAGACTAGCTACCCCACAAATTAACAATTTTGTCGCATTAAAATCTTAAAATAGACAAGTTAATAGACCTTTAACTTGTTAAGAAAATTTTCACTTATAAATTTAGCTAGATTCTTTCTAAATAATAAAAAGTATGAATAAAGCAAAATTCTACTTCACAATAACTAAAAAAAGCGTATAAGATTGGATTTTTTAAAATTAATTAAAAATATTTCTAAAAATTATATGTTGCAATAAGAAAATAGGAATTAATAGCAATTATATATAACTTTATTTATTTCTAATAATAAAAGCAAGTAAATTGGGTTCTTTCTGAGTAATAAAATTAAAAAATATAAATAATTTACTCAAAAAAATATTGTATTTTAATTTTTTAAATTGTAAATATAGCTGTAAATGGGATTCTTTTTGACTAATAAAATTAAAAGATATAAATAATACTTAAAAATAAAATATTGTATTTTAATTTTTTAAATTGTAAATATAATTAAAGTGATTAACATCTTCATGATATATTAAATAATTTATTTTTAATAAAATTATTTTTATTTTAATTAATACATATAAATGAAAACTATAAGTGAAAACTATATTTTTAAAAGAAGCAACTGGGTTGAACAAGAACGGCTCTCTTGAACTTATCTTGAACTTTTATAAATGAAAACTATATTTTTAAAAGAAGCAACTGCACTAACCAGAACAACTATCTTGAACTTCTTTGCATGGTTGATTTTGAAAATATTTCAAAACAGTTTAGTTATATTTTTAAAAGAAGAAACTGCATTGAACAAGAATTGTCTTGAATTTCTTTGCATAGTTGAGTGTGAAAATATTCCAAAACTGAAAAGGTGAATAGAAAAAAAGAACTTTACTTTTATATGGGTGTGAATTGTGGGTTAGTAGTATCTTTGTCTCAAAATGGAAGCAAATTGAGAAAATCCAAAAATGCTTAATTATGAGCAAGTTCAAAATAAAATGTTCGGTCCTTTATGAGATAATATTGACTGACAGGAGCAACTCCCATCCAATGTTATGGTGGGGCTCATAAGATATCTAAAAAGAATTGAGCAAATGGGAATATGTAGATGGCCTAATGTTATTGAGCAATTGGGAGTATGTAGATGGCCTAATGTTATCTTCAAGGAAAACATGAGTGAAATAAAGAAAACATGGATGAGACAAAACTACACATGAATGCAAAAATGGAATATCTACCTCATTGCTTGTCCCACAAATAGCAAGGAGCTAAAATTTTTTGTTATGGAGAAGTTTCTTAAACAAGTATTAAGTATGATCTGCAACAAAAAAAAGTACATTGGAGCTAACATTCAGTGTAGGGAAAAGGTTCTTATTGCTCAATTAAAAGAGTACATTGGAGCTAACATTCAGTGGAGGGAAAAGGTTCTTATTGCTCAATTAAGAACCAACTCTCGCATCATCTTCAGTGTGAAACAAGACGGTGGAAAAGGCCTAAAAAAGCTTGGGAAAAACCGAGTGTGTACATTTTGCACTTATGGTGAAAAACATTTCATTTTGGAATGTGATGCGTTTCAAAGACATCATAAAAAGTTATGGGAATATGTTAGCATCTGCTTCTTGGAATTGTCTTTTCAACTATAAAATGGTTGGAAGGTTGAACCAGCTCATCATCAATTTGAATAAAAAAACTGAAAAGTCATAGTCTCATAGACTATTTTTAGTTTCGTTAATCATTTCAAAATATTTCAAAACTACAATAAAAAAAATTACTCAAATAAAATATAGTCTTATCAATGAAATACAGAAAGAGCTCAGTGAATTTATATGTTAGCTCCAATTAAAATGATATGATTATTCTTTTTCCTAAAAATCGAATAAGATATTTGAAAGCTCCATCTCGGGAAACAACCATGTCATATTTATCAATTCAAAATCTAACCATATAATCTATTTAGAGATTCAACAAAAACAGAACTAATTATAAAAAGTAGAATTACAAACATAAAACTAATAATGTAATTAATCAAAAAAACAATAACAAAACTAACACCTTAACAAATCTAACACCTGTAATTCAAGCAACACCTTAACAAACCTAACACCTGTAATTCAAGCAGGAGGGGGGGAGAATCGGAACACTGGACATATAGCGCACATGGGAATAAGCAACGCAGGTGAAAAATATGGCCGCATTCTATCCCTCAGATTTCCTTCCATGACCATTCTCTCTGCGGGGATGCTTGTGCCTGAAGACAATTCATCATCGTCCATGCAGCCAATGGTGGCCATTCGTGTCTCTGTACGATTCTCGTCACCCCCTTCTTCCATTGCGGGATTACGATGATGATGATGGCCCTCCCTTGGAAACGATATGGGTGCATAGATAGGGACAAGAAAAGGTACTGAAAGTGATGGATCATGTACACCATTTTCCTCACATCCCTCTGCAGCAGTAACAGGGCGCTCTAATTGCTGGACAGAGGTTGTATCTTCTTCTGGACCTGCAAGGCCGTCGCCTGCCAGAATGGTTGGAAAAGTATGTGAATTTTGTGCTTGCTCCTCTTCATCATCTTCTCCACTAGCAGTAACTGGTAATGAATCATAACCCGGCCGAACTATGGCAGAAGTAACAGAATTAACAGAAGATGAGGGACGGGCAGTATTTGGTGGTCTTCTACTGTTGTTATTGTTTTTGTTAGTGGACAATAAAGATTGAGACATGCTACCAACAGCAGAATCATTGCTATTGTTATTGCTGCTACTTCTGCCTGTACTCCTGCTTCTGCTTCTACCTGTACTCTCTCGTCCGCTTTCTCCTTCCATTCTATATATCTTATGAAATAAAAACCAGATATAATAGGAGCGCCTTGCCTTCCACTTTTAGAGCCCGGCGGGCGTTCCAAGCGGTATTCAGTGTGGGTTTTTTTTACAGAAACACTATCAAAAAGTAAAATCTCATTACATAGGCAGAGCCCAAGACACCTCATATGCTGAAATAAAAACAGTACTTGCATAGAAAGCTCTAATCCATAAAGTGTGCTGAAAGCGACCGAGAGAACTTGGAGCAACACGCAAAATATCCAGCGCTACACAATTGAAAAGAACCGTCTCCAAAAGAGCGCTGATATCCTTCACCTGAGAGCGACAGTGAACTTAGCGCAAACACCCAGAATACCTAGGGCTAAAAAATTGAAAGAAACAGTGTCAAGAAGAGCTGATATTAAGAAAAAGACTGGCCGGATGATCTTCTGGTAATTTTGACAGGTTAAATACCTTAGGGTTAGATATCCTAGGTCTATAAACAAAAAATTTTAGGGCAAGGGCGAGATTCAATCACAATGCATAAACCTTAACTTACTTCACGAATCAGTGTTTCTTTAATATAAATAAAAAATCTTAGGGAAGGGCGAGATTCAATCACAATGCATAAGTGCTTTTTTAGATAGAAGATCAGCAATCAGGTTCTGTTCCCTGAATACATGCTAAGCTTTGCTTAACAACAACATGCAATGTGTTTAGTTTAAGATTTTATATTTAAGGCCTTGTTATTTTGAGTTTTATGGTTGTTTTTTATTTTTAACAATATGTGTGTTTATGTGTAGTTAGTTTTAGAATATCTCATAAAATTAGATTTATAATTTATAATAATAGTAATCAATTTTAAAGTTATTATCAAAATTGAAAGTTTAATTTTTTTTAGTTTTTGGGATGTTGGCTTAGTTGTTGAGGAGATTGATTTGAAGGCTCCATGCTTCAATTGCTCTCAAATAGTTTCGATGGAGCTACCTAAATACTCTCAATTTAGCTTAGACGTTGAGCTGGATATTTAATAAAAAAAATGGCTCGATCTAGCCCTAGGGCTCAATCCATAATGCTTGATTAAACCTTAGAGCTTGATTGACCCACAAAGTTCAATAGAGGTTTGTTTTTAACCCTTTATCAAATCCCTAAAAAAAAGTTCCATTAGTCACTTAGATTGATCCATTTAACCATCTTTTCTTTAACACATTTTCTACTATATACTTTTTTATACAATATTTATTAATTTATAATTCAATATTTTTTTTTAAGTGTAAGAGTCTTTATATCTTTCACATATTTTCTACTCTATAAATTTTTATATAATATTTGTAAATTTGTAATTCAATATTTTTTTGGAAAATAAGAATATAGAATAGAAAAACCAATATGATATGTTTTGTTGGCAAGGAAATTGCCTGAGAAAAAAAATTCATAATAAAATCTTTAATTAAGTATTTTTTTCCAAATTCTTAAATTTTTCTTTTAAGTTTTCTCAATTTTTTTTAATTTAATAGAACTTTTTCTTTAATTTATGACCCATATAAAAAACTTTATGAGCACACATTCATTTTAAAGAATAAAAAAATTATTTTCCCACGTATGTAAACAAATTAGAATTCTTAAACTAAATACATTAACTAAACCCAATTTTGAAAGTTATTTTATTCACGGTAAGAAACTGAAAGTCCTCACAAATACATGCAATTCAACTCATAGTTTTCAATTTAAAATACATGCAATTTTATACATAGTTTTCGATTTTCTTACGTGCAAAGAAACACGAGACCTGCAGTAGCCATGCGATAACCGCTTGCAGCGGCATGCCACAAGTGAACGCTACTCTCAATTCCATGTCTAATAAACAAATCCTGTAAATTGATTGTATCCGATAAATTTGGGAATTTATGTGGAATATTGTGAAAACAAAAAATACATAGGAACTCTAATTGTTACTACGTAAGATTACTTTAAATTTGTTATCTCCCTATCTATAATATTAGATTGTAAAATATATTCTTTAGTTCTAAAACTGTATTGGATATATTTAAATTTATTTATATGATTTTTACAAAACAATTTCCATTAATCGTAAGGGAAATGTGTTGATTGTTATATATTCATATCCTGTAATTTGCACATATTTTAAATATCGTTGTATTAAAATATATTCGAGGTTATTGTCTACACACGGTAGTCAAGGTGATCATACTCATATGAATTTAGGTTATTAATTATAATTTAAAATAAAAAAAATTAATTTATATATAATTAATGATGATTAGAAATTTTATATCTAAAATATTTTAAATATATAAAATTCTATTTTAATTTATATGACGATTTAATGATAATATTGTATATTAATAAATATAAAATTTATGAATAAAATTTTAAATAAAAGAAATTCATGTGTTTACAATTAAATTTTAAGATATGTGGTTTAAAATAACTTATATGGAAGAAATTGTAAGGGTCGAATTCTCCTATTTTGATTTTATTTAGAGGAAAAACAGTTGGTAAGTTGTTCCTCACAATGATATTATATAAAATTGGTTTCCAATATAGACATGTCTTATGGATGAGGGTATGCATATCATTAGCTTTTATGGTAGTCCTCTTCAACGATGAACCGTCACAATTTTTCAAAGTACAAAGAGGCCATAGACAAGGATGCACCTTATCTCCACTCTTATTTATTCTCATCATGGATTCCCTCAGTAGAGGCATTAAGTTGAAATCTGAAGTAGGTGACATTCAGGGATGTGGGATCTCTACAGGATGCAATCTAACACATATAATGTTCATTGACGATGTATTATGTGGTGGAGTTGCTAAGCTTTCGGACTGGGAATCATTCTATAGGATATTTGTGGACTTTGACAATGCATTTGGTCTCTTCATCAAGAAACATAAAACATAAATCATTTTAGATAATGTGGAAGACCCTGTGATACTAGAAATTGCAGATTTATTTGGGGTCAAGATAAGCCCATTGATAGGAGGTTTCAGATATTTGGGATATTTCCTTAAACCTTGCAAATATTCCAGACAAAATGGATCATCACAAAATTTAAAAATAAATTCATTTTCTAGGATCAGAGGTGGCTAATCATGGGTGGAAGGGTAATTATGATTAAGGAAATCCTGCTAAGCATTTTTGTTTATTGGATGCATATTTTCTGTTGGCCACCTATAAAATTTGTTTTATCAAAAGGTGGCCAAAACATTGTTCAGTCTTCAAGAAACAATTTTCATTGCAAAATGTTATCTCTTGAAGCCTGTGGAAGATCTCATGCTCTTGTCTAAAGGTCTTCACTGTTGATTCCCTTCACACTACTACATGTGGGGGTGTTTTAAGACAATAGTTAAGACAATTTTACAGTGAATTGTCTTAATTAGAGACAAAAAGAAAATTGTGTATTGTCTTAAATATTGTCTTTAAACGGGTGTCTCAAATTTATTGTCTCAAAATTACTGTCTCAAACAATTGTCTCTATAAAGACAATATAGAACACATATTATTATTGTCTCTATAAAGACATAAGCGTTATTGTCTCTCTAGAGACAATTTCATTTGTCTACAATTTGTCTCTGTAGAGACACTTTCATTTTTGTCTTTGTAGAGACAATAACATTTGTTTCTTTATGGATAACAGCTGAGATCAAAAATGTATTGTCTCTATAGAGACTATATGTCCATAATTCAAACTATTGTCTCTCTAGAGACGATATGAAAAAATATTTTAAAAAAAAGAAACAAATCATTTTAAATGTTATTTTAACGTGGTTTCAACATTTCAAGTTCCCAAATAGTGATTTTAATTACCTTAAAATCTGTTTTTTATGGAAAGAAAAAAAATATTCCATTTTTTTAAAAGCTAACAACAGTCATTTTAAATCTAAGTGAATAAACAATTTCCCAAAACTTAACAATTCTGGAAAGCAACCTTGAAAATAATAAGGCATCACACTTATATTCGCTGAAAATAAATTCATGCCATTGAATTTGAACATACAAGATCCTCATAATTTGGAACTTCATTTCATGACTATTATGAGGTAAAAGAAAAATGTACAATATTTATCCATCTTACAAAGAGAGTTTAATCTCTGACATAAATCGAAAAGGTTGAATCACATTAAATGCTGGAAAAATAAATTCATATCCAGTGGTTAGCTCCACCATTACAACACCTTTGTATAATTGGAATTGGCTTCCTTGATAACAAAAAATAGCAAAAATGTATATGCATCCGAATGTACAATTGACTACCCAATTTACACTTAATTCTAGTGCTGTCATAAGGATGTTCTGTTGACAGAGGATTATCCACATATATTCTAGTTTTCTTACATTTGGGAGAGGAAAGGAATCAGGCTTGGTTTGATTCTTGTCCAAATCTGGGTGCTGTTGCACATTGTCTCTAGATACTTTATATTTAGAATTGGCCACCATACGACTTGAGCTGCTCAACTTATGTCCCTGCTCCGTGAAAACTTGAATTTGAGTATTCCTTTCCAATTCGCCCCTCTTTCCCTTTTTCTGGCTCACAGAAAGCACTGATATCCCTCGCATTCATTCATATCTATGAAATATAGGATTTCAATATCTCAACAACCTTTAAATCTAATGTAGCCTGGACGAAAACCATCTTCATTTCTGGTTGCTCTGGACTGTCAAAACAAAATGCCAAACATAAGCTGCGATGCTTAAACAGTTCAAATGACTCGTTAATAATGCTAAATTTATTGAAATATGTTTTACAGACCTCCTCCTGCGATGTGATTTGAGCAGGATGTGTTGTACATATTGTTACATAGGGAAAACCAACCCCCAGTTCCCAGGGAAGTGAATAAGTTGGCAGGTCTGACCTCCAACACCCTTGCATAGAGAGCAGTGTGCAGTTGCCCGAAGAGTGCCAATTCCCAATTCCCCACTGTTTAATTCAGCAAAACTGAACTCTCATCCTCCAAACTATCAAGAGTACTTTCCCATTGTTCCTTGAGAGTTTCCATTTCGTTCTCAACAACATCTTCAAACTGCACTCTCATCCTCCAAACAAATGTTTAAGAGTACCTTCCCACTGTTCCTTGAAAGTTTCCATTTTGTTCTCAACAACATCTTCTAACTGCACAAAATACATAATCTGTCTAGTTTCAATATGCATAAACATAAGCAACAAACTCTCAAAAAGGACAACATAGGTAAAGGAGGCTCTTACATTTTTGCCCGTTAATGACTCCGATAACTCAGACTCAACATCCCTTTCAACATGGAGAAGTGTTTCTTCCTCTAATGATTCTTGAGCTTCCGCTGCCTAAAATATTGAAGATTACATATCTATGTAACTTTAAGATGGGAGGGCCTTTTCATATTGAAAAAAATCACTACACCAAAGGAACTGATGAACTCATTATACAAGCAAATATCTTTGCAGCTCGACCAACAAAATTTATTTTACCTAAATCTCAAGACTACAAAATCTTGCAAGGCCATGATTAAATGAATCAGGGGCAGCGCAACAAGCATACCTTGCTTTCAACTTGTAAAAATTCATCAATCAGATATTGAACCTCTGCATCTGTTAGACGCATCTGCAAAGAGAAGTTAAACCAATGTCACATGACTGAGTGGAATTATAAAATTAGAAGTATACTCAAGTTTCTGGAAAAAATTCAAATTAAAATTAACCTAAGTCAGATTATTAAATCTAGAGGATCTGCTAAAGGTCACAAGTGATAAATATTAGAATGAGGCGAGCCAGTCTCTTAAGCAAATATCTTGACAATACCCCCATCAAAACAAACTGGTCAAGAATATTTCCACAAAATAGAGTCCAAGTTCATAATTACTAAACCATTGATTAGGGTTTTCCGTTAAACGAAGTTATAATCTGCATACTTTCGCCTAGCCAGTTTACAAATATACTCCAGGTTACAGGCTAAGGTGGGACTTCTAAGTATCTTCAATTCCATCACAAGGAGGAAAACTGGTTAAAAATATATAAACGATATTATAAGCAACCATATATTACCCAAGTGTATAAACCTAACAAGAAATCTCATTTATTGTTTATTGTGTGATGTGAGGATCAACAATAGCACCGATGCCTTACCTTTCTCTACTAGCTATGGTTTTCATCTGGAAGTGTACCAACATCTGCATCACAGCCCTGCATATTATTAATAGGAGGCAGAATGCATTGTACAATCATTGCCCGAACAAATTGGCTGGCTCCCTTTCATCAATCTCTATGGCATCATATAAAGTTGTCCAACTATGTAAAAGATTAATTTTGAATCATATTCAAACTCTTTCAAGGATAAAATGGAAGTAGAGAAACCACTTCCAATTTGCATTTTTCCCAAACATTCTTGGTTTAATACCTGGAGGAGACAATGGATATGGGTGATGAACGATCTCTAGCAAGGGATAGATGTGGCAGTGGTGCAGTATACTAAAAACGTTTTCCCAAACATTATTGGTATAAAACTTGGAGGAAACAATGGATATGGGTGCTGATCCACCTCTAGCAATGGATGGATGTGGCAGTTGTGCAGTACTGAGTATACTAAGAAGCTAGAAGGGAGAAGGCACGAATACATGAAAAGGCTAAAAAGTTGATGAATATTGCATAGAAGGATTCCACATTGATTGCAAATGGCTGATAGGTGTATTCAACCCCAGCAATTGTGTCGTCCTTGTGTTGTTGTAATAGGTAGTATAAGTTTATCTTCTTGTTCCTGCATTGCTGATGGCAAGGAGTTTCTTTTTGAATCCAACAGCTATTGAGGAGGAGAGATTTGAGCAGATGCTTGTGGAATTCCTGAACCAAAGGCAAAATTTGTTTACAATTATATATTCATGGAAAAACAAAAAAGCGAGACGCTAACAGAGTCAAAAATACCTATTGGACCAATAGATGGCTATTGCGAATCCTTTTTACGGGTCCAACGCCAACTGGTCGCACAGTTAATTGATCTACCTTCAAAATATAAGTAATTTCAATATCGAAAACTCCCTTGGAAGCCGACAACTAATATCCTTTGCAGACAAGACTGACTCACATATTTTCTTTCGAGGATTGTTTCTGAGGATTTTGGTAGATCCTTGCAAGCATAGAACCCAACACAACTATGAGCCTCTAGGAGATGGAATCCTTTGCAGACAAGATTGGCTCACATCATTGTTTCTAAGGATTTTGGTAGATTCTTGCAAGCATAGAACCCAACACAAGTTGCCTCTGCGAGATAAAAGAAAAAGACAAACCCTCATTCTGTAGCACCTTTCGATTGACATGATGTTGCAAACCATTGATGAAATAGAAAATAGGCAAAGTTAATACTAAAATTGTGCCTAATCATGAACAAAGAGAGCTAAATATAGACTCCCAAGTATTACTCTGAACCAAAGCTAAACAGATTCATTGACAAACACCCAGAAATTCCACCAATTAAATTAGCAGTCGCAGAAAATTCAATTCTGTAGTGTAGCACTCCTAGAGAATATATCAGGGATAAAACCACATTTAGCAAGACTACCTCATTGTGCATGACAGAAAGAAGTTGTAATATTCCATTATATTGTTTACTCCTGCTTCCACCAAAATATTAGAGATTTCTTGAAAATATAGTGTTGCTTTTATTTACTCAACCATGGATCCTTCGTTATCTCAAGTCAAGATAGAAGCCCCAAATACACTCAGTTCTATTGCAGAAAGACGCGGTTCTTACCGTGAAGCCAGTAGTAGCAGTAGTACTATTACTATAAATGAACCTGAGGCATCCCCTGACTGGAAAATCCCTCCTGTAATGGCCAGTGATGTTTATAACATGCCTTTGTATAGATACTTTTCTTCTACCCAGATACGACAATCCTCTGTCGATATCTCTTTCTCTACCCAAGAAAAACCCACCCAGATCCCTCTACTGGATAGAGCTCAAATATATTGGGTTAAAAGGAAAGGGTTTAAATATTGTCATCTTGGATCCATACGGTTTGGTCTGAATCCCCTTGTTCGACCTTACGTGGACATAAAGTCCTTGTGCATAGTCGTGGATACTTGATCTGAAAATGGAATGTACTTGTTTGAGGGTGCAAGATATCCATTTCCCATAATTTCAAATTGAGCTATACACTCCAAGTGACCTCTGAAAATGTGAAAACTTCTTATTTATTATACAGAGATAGACTGTAGGGGCATTCACTGGACATGTCACCTCTAAAGAGAGGATGAGTTCCAGAGGCTACCTGGCCCTCTACAGGCTCTGCCTAAAGAAATAATGAAGTTAACACTTAGAAGTCTTTGACATACACATACTTGAAGTTTGAAGTCTTGCGGAATAAGACAAATAACTTTCTGCAGCTGAGTGGGTGATTATGTGTGTATGCAAGTTATGTATATTTGCTGTTTAACACTTTATATCAGTTTTGTTTAGCATATAATCTTCAGCAAATAAAGACATTAAAATGATAAAGCAGTTCACCCCCTCCTCTGGGCTACATCTGCTGGACCAAGCCTCTCAAACTAGGCTTGTCCTCTTGTATTAAAAATGCTACAAAGGCTAATACAAGAATAAGAGTGTCTCGAAAGACAGATCTGACTGTAAATACAGAATCAGAAGATAGGAATTAGCTAAACATGCTCTTTCCCAAACACTAAACAGTGAAATTGTACCTTGTATAGTACTTTTCCCCAATTGTCCCTGGAGGCCCTTTAGACTTGCATGGAGAATTTCGAAGTGAAGATGACCTCAATTGGTTCTGAAACCTCTGCCATTAGACTCAGAATGTCGAAAATAGCAGAAACAGGCTTTTGAATCACCAAAAATGGAAGAACATAGTCCCCAAACAGCTCCAACACTGAAATGGCTCTGGTGGCCCTGAAAGCTTCCCTAAAGCTAAACAGTGAGAAGAATTCCTCAAAAGGAAAAACGAGTTGTAGAAATGGATTCAGAATACTGAAAAACTTCAGGAATGACCTTCGTTCCACATTCACTGGCTGCACAATTCCCAATGCAGCTCCCAAACTGATTTGGCCATAGTGACTCCTGGAACTTCCACGAAGAAAAATCACCTGCAAACGGCCTCAGATGGCTGTGAAACCTGTGCCAATGGCTTCAGAAGGTCGAATAGACCCAAAATAAATAAAAAAATCGTCTTCAAAAGCCTCTCCTAGCAGAAGTTATGGCACATTTAGTAAACTGCCAGTTTCACCTTGGGAAACTCCACCAATTGTGGAAAGACTGCAGATAATGCCGCCAAATTAGCAACTAGCGCCAAAAAGGGCGGAGGCCGCCAACTATCCGCCAAACGTGGCATTAAATTTTATGGTTATAACACCGCGTTCACATGCGGCGGTTTGCAACGGTTTTAAACGTTTGAATTAAAACAACGTTTAATAATAAATATAACGTGGAATATATTAAAACCCACTTTATAACCATAACCATAGTTGATTAATCCACCGAACTGCGCGCCAAGCCCTGGACGAAGGTTCCCCGCCAGCGGTTCTATGGGAAGGGGGCTGGCCCTTCGGGGCTGGCCCCCTTTCGGGCCCCGCCCACACAAACACAAACTTCAAATATTAATTGCGCCGCACATAAAACAACAAATGCATCCACGGCCTGTTGGTAAAGTCGTTGTGTTAATATCCATGTGGTTACCTGTTCGAATCCCATCCGCGACCATATAAAAGTTTTGACAATGCGCCATTTCATTCCACTTTGGGGCCCACGTGGCGGCCTCCGGGCTAGCCATGTGGCGCCTTATGATTGGCTGCCAAGGAATATTTCCCAGAATATTCTGCGGAATATTCCACGGAATATTCCCAGAATATTCTGTGGAATATTTTTTTTTTTAATAAAATTTTCCCAAAGTCAAATTTGCCATTTTTTTAATAAAATTGACAAAACTTTGAACTTGAATAACTTTTGCATACAGAGACCATTTTTCGAACCGTTCGCAGCGCCGGAATCAGGAAGACGAGCTCTATCCGGTCGTTCAGGTTCAAACCAGTTCTGAGCACCTTCATTTTTGACCATTTTACGACACTTGGTCCTGAGCTCCTGATCAATACTAGGCACAATCAGTTTGCAAATGCAATCATAGGTGGCTTTGCTAGCCCCCTTCATAATGGACCTGCTTTTGGGACAGTCTATCCCAGATATTATGTGTCGTTAGATGATCCATTCATCTATAACCTACTACAAGCTTACATCCACCCTCAAGGGTTTGACATGGCTGAAACTTCAAAGATTATTCAGCTGAAAACCCTATGCATTGTCAGGTTTGGCAATGACAGTCTCCCACCTTTGCAAAAGGCTGTGCGGGAAACCAGGCCACAGAATTGCCAGGTGTCTGAAGGAGACACTAGTACTGATGCAGTTCCCATCACTTTTGATTGGACTGGCATCCAGTACCCTACCAACTGGGAAGACAACTACACAAGGTATAAAGGAGTCACCCAGTCTGGTCGTCCGCCAATCCAGCCACTAAAGCCTATCAGCTTTAGCCATATTACGGAGTCTTTGCAGACTCAGCCTGACGTTTTGGCTCGGATTCGCCAGCTTCCAAGTGAAGTTGTTGTATCATCTGGCTCTGCTCCAGGTGCTACACTGGTTCGTGAACATCGTGGTCAGCACTCACAGTGTCCAGCCTGCCATCAGCTGATCCATCAACTGGGGAAGGAACCCCTGCAGACTACACCACACCAGCAGAGTACTGAACTCTCTGCAACTCCATCCACATCCTCTCTATTCCAAATTCTAATGTACAATCTTTTCCCTAGGGAAGAAACTGGAAAAATTGTCAAGGTAGCTACTGGAGATGAAAGTTACATACCAGGCAGAAATCTGCCTTATGTTCCATTCAGACAGTTTGATGATGATGGAAAAAATAATTTGAGCGGTGTTTGTAACAGAAAGAAGCACGATGCAATGCCAAAGTAACACAGCAGCAACACTAAACCCTTCATGTAGTTTGATGTTCCATCCTGTACAAAAATTAATTACATGATATAAATAAAAGCAGAGTAAACATATTATTTAAATACCATAACAAAAAATAAGCATACAACTATCTTACCCTTTGGATTATTTACAAATCAAGGGTAAGATGAATCAGGCGAGTGTATATTCCTATATTTTCACTAAGGGCAAACAATGAAGGAAATAAATTTCTAGTATATAATATGCATTTCTATAGGGTATCATCCACATGGTAATGCTGACGAGACCATACCTGTAAGATATATGCTGTTATTAGTACAGTGGAAAATAGAGCAACAGTTTCCAGGATATGAAAATCCAAGTCCATGGGTTTTCCCATAATCCAGGCTAGAGCAATTATAAAGGGGATCTGCAAAGACAAGTGATTGATATTCAAGATCTGTTCAATAAAGACATTAATACTACCAAGATCAATTCCTCTATATGCAGATCATACCACAAACATGGCAATCTGTGTGGCAGAACCCATAGCCACAGCCAAGGATATATCCTGCATCAGAAGGAGATATATTAAAAACTTCAAATTTTAAAATAATAAGGAAAATAAGGAAAAAACATGACATCGTTGTCATGTGACAAATAAAGAAGCAGCACTAACAGGTTGTTAAGGATACCTGTTTAATATTACACACCCCACTAACAAAAATATTTTAGCCTATAACTTTGGTACTCACAAGTTTGTTTTTTAGAGCGAATAACACGGTGCCAGCGTGCTCGGCTGCATTGCCTACGATCGGTAACAGTATTATACTGATAAAGTTCATAGATATTTCCCATGATTCCGCCACGTCCTGATCCAAATATCAATCTTAACGAACAAGTAGAATATAAATTCGGTAAAATTAGTTTAACCTTTGAAAGGAATTAATATTCACCTCAATGGTCTCGACAATATACAGAGAAAGCATGGAGATAATAACAGTCAGAGTGCAGAGCCAGACAATAGAACTTATGCATCCTATGGATGGTTCTTCCTCATCTTCTTCACCTTCTGTTTCCTGTAACACAAGTATAATGTTAATGATTGTATGTTGCCAATGAAGCACCAGGACTTGTGCCAATGTTATAGTTACAATTTATTAAGTAATTTGTACCTGGCCTTCTTCAAACAGTTGCCTGTGTGTCCTTAATTGGAAGAACAAATATGCATCATAAGCTATCAGCATGATGATGCTGCTGACTCTAAATAGTTGTAATGTTGATACAGTTGCTTCACTATATGCCATAGATTGTTTAAGAGCCAAGGGTAGCATGAGACATAGTGAAGCCATCATAAGAACACTGGAGTTTATTCCATAAACAACCTACATCATATAGCAATATAACACCCATGGTTAGCCCCTCCATGAATAAATATCTAGAGCAGTTCGGACTTGATTTAGTTATTAAACAAAAACTAAAAAAATATCACTTGCCTTGTCAAACCGTTGTTCTTTTTTTAGGTTGGCTATTCCTCCAAAAAAAAGAGATGTGCCAAGCACCAGAAGTAGATTGGAAAGAACAGACCCCAACAGAGAATACTTGACCACATTGGTCTTGCCATGGAAAAGTGCAAACACTGCAATGAGCATCTCTGTTGCTTTTCCACACGTGGCATTGAGCAGCCCGCCAACTGTAGGATAATGAACAATAGAATTGCATCAGTTAATTAGAAATGTCAAACACTTTCTCAAATATAAAAATTAGTCTGATATCTGGCATCCACAAATATGAGTACATAGTTCATATATATATAAACATCCCACCTGTTGGTCCAGTGTAGAATGAAATTTGTCTGCAACAATTTACAACAAAATATCAGACTATAGAACCAGCAAAAACATAATATTTTATGAAGTCACTGACCATAATTCCAAGTGTATAAACAATTGCAATACAAGGTGTGCTTGTGGGACCAGAAATAGAGTATAGAATACACGTAACTTAGGTATATATACCATGAAAATTTTCACTTACTCGGTGACAAAGCCTAGATGTTCAGCAAGAGGTGCTAGACCAAGAAAACTTATGATGAACACCCAAACCTGCAAACAAAAGGCACTGCACTTGTTGAGATCTAGAGATAGTTATATATATATATCTATATATATATATATATGAGAGAGAGAGACATACATCCTACTTACATTTCCTAGTTGAAGTCTGTCTGCTGCAATAGCCAAAGGCACTAGAGGAAACAAGAAGCTTAATTTGGTTCCCAGAATGACTTCATAGAGATTACATAAGAGCAATCTCAGCCATTTGTATCTAACTATCAAGCACAGTTGCTTCTGGCTTGCTCGTCTCAGAGAAGAAGACGAACGATTGTGGGCCAATTCTATGTCTTTTTGCTCATGGATCTCCTTGCCTGCGGCTTTTGAATCAATTGATGGACTTCCAATAGCTTGGGGAGACATTATGGCGAGACTAAAACTTGGACTGAATCAATTCTAGAATGAACAATACAGTTGTTCTACTTGAAATCAAAATAATAAATTATTTCTAGATCATATCACTTGATAGTAAGGCCAGGCATTAAATTGTAGAGCTGAGCTCAACAAACGAACATAAAAAACCTCTCTTCTCGTATATTATATTTGTTGCAGTAACCAGAGAAAGTATTGAGTGAATCCGAATGAGCAGCATGCCCATATTTATAGGTAATCTTGAATATAATCTGTGGTGGAAAGTGTCTCTTGATCGTTACGGAATCTTTATTTTTCAAAATCATCGTGGGACCCAAGGCTCATATTTGTGGACACGCATATTGTTTGTCCGTCACACATTGTAATCCAAAGATCTGCATCTATCCAACATGATCATTTCTTTTTCCCTACAAGCGTATTTTGGGGTTGTTTATTTTTAAATAAGTTAAATTATTTTTACATTCAAAATTTAAATGTAAGGTTAATTTAAATGAATTTGATAATATCTGTTCCCTGGAGGGAAGAGAGTGGGGATGAAAAGCAGATAAAGCTGCAATCCCACAGGATGCAAACATAGACACAGATGGAGCACTTAAACCTTGCTTCCAGTGGCAGTGAAAAAGGACTGTAAATCTATGAAATACTCTGTACCATCACTCTCTCTGAATCAATCAACATTTTTTCACTCTACAGTAGATGTTATAGTTCGTGTTCTGATTTGCTGCTCCTTATTTCTGTAGCATAGTACATTGAAAATTAAATAAATTAAAAAATGACAGTTCCATGTTTCTGGACTTCTTCATAGACCTGTTTGCTGTTTGAATTTTGTGATGTAATCTCCACTTACAGTTTATCAAACCATCATATAATCTTGTTATTAGCTCGGATTTCTTGCTGTTATAATATTAAAACGTGTCCCTTCACTGCATCCTAGGGTCGCCCTTTCAAATGTAGTTCAACAGGACAATGTTGGCATTACGTTTTAAAGGAAGAAAACCGAGCTTGATATCACATTGAGCTTCTATAAATATAGAAGTTTAGAACTCTTACTCACAAGCATTCAATGCATTATCAATGCATTATCAATGCTAGGACTCTATTATTCCTAGTGTTGCTATAAAGTACAGAGTATTAATTTCTTACTCCAGTGATAATTTCTGTCTTGTATTTTTCGTATGCACAGTTTTGTTCTCTTCATCTGTGGGTGCTACCACCACTATAACAGTGGGAGCAGGCATGTCTGGTACTTAATACCTTATCCAGTCTTCACAGGTAATTAATTATAGGCTTCAGAGTAGGTTTTGATCTTTTTGTTTGCAGGAATAATGGCAACAAAGACCTTATCTGACAATGGATTCAAGGACTTTGTAATACTAGAAGCAACCAATTGGATTTAAACTGTAAACAATGGAAATGAAATGGGCAGAGGGAATTTAAAATATACCCCACTTGGTAGAACTGCACTCGGGAAAAAATGACTCATATGAAGAAGAGTATAATAAGAAAAAAGGGAGTATAAATTCGATGGATATCGTTGAATCGGATAATGATAAATGGTTGGATATTGTGAGTAGTTTTGACATTAAAAAAATGGAGAGATTGTGAGTAGTTTTGACATCAAAAAAATGAGAGAATGACAAGTGCTCTCTAGGTACATGGAGATTGATGGCAGAGCAGTGCAACTGCAATCTTGTATTTCAAGAGAATTAAGTGTATGTATGGAGAGAATTGCAGATGGAAAATGATGGAGATTATACTTTTAGAGTTATAGCTTTATTAATACAAGGGACATATGTTACTTGTTGGATTTTAGCAAGCAAAAAAATTAACCAGTGACATATAGAACTATAACTAAAAATATTGATTGTGGTTGTAATAATAAATAACAGTCCAACAATAAATAAAAAAATAAACAAAATTGTAGTGGTACAATAATAAATAAATTAATACAGGAATTATGAGTACATCGTTGAGGAAGAAAAATGGCTGTAGAACAAGAAGTACGATATTCACGTTTCTCCTAAATGATTCACATGAAATATAAAGGATTTTGTGTTTTATGCCAAGACTAAGACGGTCATCATCCCTTATATCAGAGCGCAAGAACAAACCATGAAGATTGACTTGTTCTATTTCAGGTCTTAGATGCATAGTATTAAAAACTAGAACTGGTTACCAGACCGCTCCACCTAATAAACCGGATTTCAAACCAGATAACTTCTGTCTTGTATTTTCCGTATGCACAGTTTTGTTCTCTTCGTCTGTGGGTGCTACCACCACTATAACAGTGGGACCAGGCATGTCAGGTACTTAATACCTTATCCAGTCTTCACAGGTAATTAATTATAGGCTTTAGAGTAGGTTCTGATCTTTTTGTTTGCAGGAATAATGGAAACAAAGAACTTATCTGACAATGGAGTCAAGGACTTTGTAATACTAGAAGCAACCAATCGGATTGGGGGAAGAATGCACAAGGAAACTGTGGGAGGTTATACAATAGAGATCGGCGCTAACTGGGTGGAGGGCGTTGGAGGCAAGGTCATGAACCTCATATGGCCTCTTGCTAAAAATGTGTCCCTTCACTGCATCCCAGGGTCGCCCTTTCAAATGTAGTGCAACAGGACAATGTTGGCATTACATTTTAAAGGAAGAAAACCGAGCTTGATATCACATTGAGCTCCTATAAATATAGAACTCTTACTCACAAGAATTCAATGCATTATCAATGCATTATCAATTCTAGGACTCTGTTATTCCTAGTGTTGTTATAAAGTACAGAGTATTATTTCTGCATTGAGGAGTCTCCATGGCTTACTCCAGTGATAATTTATGTCTTGTATTTTTCGTATGCACAGTTTTGTTCTCTTCGTCTGTGGGTGCTACCACCACTATAACAGTGGGAGCAGACATGTCAAGTACTTAATACCTTATCCAGTCTTCACAGGTAATTAAGTATAGGCTTCAGAGTAGGTTCTGATCTTTTTGTTTGCAGGAATAATGGCAACAAATACCTTATCTGACAATGGAGTCAAGGACTTTGTAATACTAGAAGCAACCAATCGGAATTGGGGAAGAATGCACAAGGAAATAGTGGGAGGTTATACAATATGATCTTACATATATTAGACATATTTTACAAAATCTTATTGGAACACATCTCAAAATTTGGATGTGACATTGTTTTTGGTAGAGAAAAGCCTTTGAATTTTACTTTGTTGAAATGCCCTACTTAATTGTTTCTATGAATAACCAAAATCTCTATTTCCTCCAACCTAGTCTTGAAAAAGATGCAACCAATGAAAAATTTGAGAGATATTTCCAACATATCCAACCTTCCTACAAACTCCTTAGCAAAAAAGCCAAATGTGTCACTCCAAGGGGTTAAGAAGAATTTAGGCACCATGAAAGACTTAACTTCTATTAAAATAGTCAGCCCACCTATTAAATTATACAAGCTCTTGTGTTACATTTAAAATATAAATGATGAACATAATGACTTGGTCAATTCAACCAAATATATAATAATCTTCTCAACTAAATTTTGATCCCAAACTTTCCTATTTTTCATATCACATGGAAGAATCACCCCAGCAAAAACTACACTACCCAAAATTTCTCCATCATAAGCTATTTTTGCAAGGAAGGAAGCAGAAGTGTTTCAGAAGCAAGGAAAGCAGAAAGAAGCCTAAATACCTTGATCTAGGGCTTCCAGAAATTTATTGAATTTCTCCAACTTGTGAACCTGTGCTTGTTGATCAGATGTTAACCCAGTTATATAAACCCTAACTCCAAACTAAACCTTGAAGCAACTGCGTTGTACCTTTTCGCTGAAAATTTGGCGCCAAATAATATTTCCCACTCTCCATGAAGGAATCACAGCTCCATGCTTCTCCATCGCAACCCCTTGAAACCAAGGCTGATCGCTGTTGTGCCGACACGCAAGGTTAATCGCTTTGTGAAGGCTGTATGGGATGTCTTGGGCGGCCACGCAGGACTGTGCGATGTGGATGGCTTCATTTGTGAGGGAAAGCTTTCAGAAGCTTTCATTGTACTGTACTAGGAGGGGAGAATATATGATTAAACAAGTAGTATTTGGAGAGCCAAGGTGCGCAGGGGCAAAGCTTAGCGCACTCAAGACATTAATAGCTCAACCACCAGATTCAGCCTACTCTCCAATTGGTTTAGCAGGAACAGGACAAAATCAACAAATGATTGACATGTGCTCAGATGAGATATACCTGATAACTTCATGTTGACAAAGGTAATGGCCGATCAAGCTCTGGATTCCGAACATACCCTGATTTTTCTTCGAATCAAATTTTTAATACCGAGATATACGAAAGACCTGATAACTATATTCAATGTTAAACCAACTCTGCCACGGAATATGTGTTTTGGATTTGATTGTAAAGAGGGTCGATTGCAACATTAATATATTAAAATATTTCAATGCCAACACCGATGGGCCGCCATGTCAAGTTTTATTTCAATGTTTTTAATAATAAAGTGTCAAAGGTTTACTTAAGAGCTAGTAGCAATAAGGATTAATTCAATTGGTTAATTCTTTTGCAAAAGAATTCATAGTGCTCGTGATACAAAATTTTATTGATTCTTTTAGGGTTACTAGTTGGTATTTTAGTTTCTAGTTACTATTGTGTTCTATTTGAAGACAAAGAAAGGGAGTAAATATATGGTACTGAAAATGTACCAGCCACTCTTAAAACGTTTAATACATTGGTGAGTGAGAGAAAATATTCTTTGAAAAATGAAATGAACAATAGTTCATTTACTAAGTAATAGACACATATTAATAATATATAAGATATATATGATAAATATAAGGGAGCCATTTGTAACACCCACTCCCCAACCATTTTATGTTATGATTAGTTATTATCGTACCTACTAGAAGATTGATTGCTTGGTAATTTCTTTTTGGTATTATTACAATACATACAAGGTATGTGTATGTTATCTACATATACATAACTCATATGGATATGTTAGTATTGTATGGTTTATTATGCTAAAACATTGATTAATGATTAAGCTTATGATTGCATTAATATTGATTAAGCTTGATAATTTTTTTAACTATAGCCTTATGAATAATTTAATATCAAATTAATTTTGGCCCTCTCATGACTCTTTTACTTTGATTAAATAACTAAAATCACTTGATTATTTATCATGTATTAATTCTTATTGTTTGGGTTTGTTGAAGTTTTGGGGAGCGAGGAGAGGAATACAGTTGAAAGAGTTTGGATACTAAAGATTCTCTAAGGAGGCTAAGAGAGGTGTTAGCTACTTGATGATTTGAGCACGTGGTTTGAAAACACTATGGGTGGAAATTAGGGCTTGGGCACAGAGGGTAAATGAATTTGGGGAGGTTCCCTAGGGCTAGGATGTTGGAAAGGTTGTTCCTAGTTGGTTGGGTCACAAATTTAGTGAGGTGGGCCATGAATCTTTGCCTCAATACTTTCATGTACCATTGTATCGATTAATAGCATGTCGCCGCCCCAGTTTCCTTTAGTATCAAGTGACATCATAATCGATGGATGTAAAGTTCAGATGTACATATAACACTGTCAAGACTTTGGTTTTGGACCATTCCTCTATTCTCCCAAGCTTGGTTCCAGACCGAGGAACCTTTGAGGTTTCCAGAGAGCCTGATTAGAGACTTTAGGTTGTGAAATGGGGCATATTTTTCCTTCCAGAGTGCTGCCCAAGAGGTGTTGGGGCTAGTGATCCATCTCCACCAGGTTTTGGTGCCCATAAATTTTCCCAACAAGTCTGGGTCTCTGAGACCAAGCCCCCCATATTTTTTAGGTATGTATATTTTTCTATGTCTGGGTCTGTGTCTCTTGTTGAGTTGAATGGTCTAGGAGGTAATGAGGAAGAAGAGTTTTGATTTGGCTTTATTGATGGAGGTGCCAAAGGCTTTATTGATGGAGGTAAACTTCTTGATCAGCCCGATATGTCAAAAAAGTATGGATTTATTATGAAGTGATCATCTGCTATGGTTTAGGTTGTTGTTTGTATGGATGAAATAAAAACATGCTAGGGAGTGTGAGGGCCAAGTGTCAGGGAAACACAAGGGAGCACTAGTTTCAAATGCATGGAAATGGAGTATCAGCCAGTTCCATGTGTGCTAAGAAGGGAGTGACATGGTATTCTAGGAAGTGTCAAGGCATGTTAGAGTGCTAGGGAAGCATACAAAGATGTTCCAAGTTCCAAGGTGTGCCAATGTGTGCTAAGGAGTGTTAGGGAGTTCCAGGAAAACATAACAGAGCACTAGGTCAAAATGCATAAATGAATGAATAAGAGTGTGTGACAGGGAGTGTTAGCGAATTCTAGGTGTCTCGAGGAGGGAGTAACATGGAATGATAGGCAGTGTTAAGTCATGTTATAGTGTCACGGCAACATGCATCCAAGATGTGCCAGGTGCCAAGGTGTGCCAACATGCGCTAGGAAGTGTTAAGGACTGTCAGGGAAACACAAGGGAGCATTTACGTTGAATTGCCAACATATATGGCTAGGAGAATTTAAAAAATGTAAGGCTAATTTGACTTCATGAAGAAAAGAAACCATGCATATATGGCTAGGTTGAATTTCATCATGTGGAGTTTCCAAGAAGAGGCTCACACGCAAGGTGTGGGAATAAAGGTTTATTTTCTCTAAAATAGTATGATGCATAAAGAGGCTAAAATAAAAAAGGATAAGGTGTATAAAAATAGCAAAAGGCCCTCAAGAAAGGCATCGCTTCCTAGGATAGATTAGAGCTCTAGGCATCCTCCAATTTTCAAAAAAATACGATGGTGAAATTTCACATAAATTGATGCCCTAACTATCACACCAAGAGGGAACCCTTGATGCTCCTTTGACTTGAGGATTTCTTGAAGGTTTGCACTTTGTAGTTCATCATTCAAACCCTATTATATTAACTATAAATGATCATTGGATGAGCCTTTACCACGGTATATCTCCCAAACCTTAGTCTCTTATAGTATTTCTCTCAAAAAACAATTCATGGAAAGTCACCCTGGATTCTCCAAAAGCTCATACTTTACTTTGTTAAAAACGTGTCCCTTCACTGCATCCTAGGGGTTAGGGGTTAAGGGGTTAAGGGGTTAAAGGTTAAGGGGTTAGATTTTTAGGTTGTTAAATGGGTTAGGGGTTTAAAGGTTTAGGGGGTTAGGGGAATTAGCAGTTAAGGATTTTAGCAGTTAGGGGTTAAAGGGGTTAGGGGTTAGGTTTTGGGGGTTATGGTTTGGGGGTTAGGGTTTGGGGGTTAAATGTGTTAGGTTGTTAGGGGTTTAAGGGGTTAAATGGGTTAGGGTCAGGAATTAGGGTTTAAGGGGTTAGGGGTTAAAGGTTTAGAGGTTTAGGGTTTGGGGGGTTAAATGGGTTAGGGGTTTAGGGTTTAGGGGGTTAAATGGGTGAGGGGTTATAGCCATTTATTAGGTGAACAAGGCATAATATAGTTGTAGTAACCATAACTTGGTCAAGTTGTTATAGTCAAGGCAAGACTTGGTTGGGATCCCAAGTTCCAAAAAAGTAAGGGTAATTGTGAGGGCATGAGAACTAAGGAGTGTCAGTGTGTGTCAAGGAATGAAAAGGAATGCTAACACATGCTAGAAAGTGGCAATGGATGTTGAGGAGTGTTAGGGAGTGCTAGGACATTACAAGGGAGAACTAGGTCAAAATGCATGGAAATGAACGAATAAGAGTGTGTGCCAAGTAGTGTCAATGACATCCAAGTGTCTCAAGTATAAAGTGTGTTAGGGGAAGGCCAGAATAAGACTTGTAGGAGGTAAGCCTATGGTTACATAAAGGGTTGCACAAAGTAGTTTCAGACAAAGGGAAACTTTGGGTTGGGCACAACATTTATTTTCCAATGACTTGGTTGGGTTCCCAAGTCGCAAAAAAAGTAAGGTTATCTATGATGGCATGAAAGCTAAGGAATACCAAGGCGTGTTAGGGAATTCCCAGAAGTACTAACACATGTTAGGCAGTTCCAAGGCATGATAGGCATGCCAAGATGTGGCAGGTGCTAGGGTGTGGCATGAATACATGCTAGGGAGTGTGAGGGCCAAGTGTCAAGGAAACACAAGGGAGCACTAGTTTAAAATTCATGGAAAATCAATTAAAGTATAAGTATAAGTAGTGGCCAATTAGGAAAAGGTATCAATAATAATCACTTCCACTGTTCCTTAATCTGCTACGAGTTAATAGTCCACCATAGTACACAAGGTTAGGTAAATAATAAAGATAATTAATAGATTTCACTGTAGAAACTCGACCTCAATCCATGTATAAATCTCACTGATTGAATGAAATGATCAAGTTCTCAGTGAGCCTTTAGTTCCTGTGAAAGAATAGAATCAGGCTTAAACTGTAAACAATGGAAATGAAATGGGTAGAGGGAATTTAAAATATACCCCACTTGGTAGAACTGCACTCGGGAAAAAATGACTCATATGAAGAAGAGTATAATAAGAAAAAGGGGAGTATAAATTCGATGGATATCATTGAATCGGATAATGATAAATGGTTGGAAATTGTGAGTAGTTTTGACATTAAAAAAATGGAGAGATTGTGAGTAGTTTTGACATCAAAAAAATGGAGAGAATGACAAGTGCTCTCTAGGTACATGGAGATTGATGGCAGAGCAGTGCAACTGCAATCTTGTATTTCAAGAGAATTAAGTGTATGTATGGAGAGAATTGCAGATGGAAAATGATGGAGATTATACTTTTAGAGTTATAGCTTTATTAATACAAGGGACATATGTTATTTTTTGAATTTTAGCAAGTAAAAAAATTAACCAGTGATATATATAACTATAACTAAAAATATTGATTGTGGTTGTAATAATAAATAACAGTCCAACAATAAATAAACAAATAAAAAAATTTGTAGTGGTACAATAATAAATAAATTAATACAGGAATTATGAGTACATCGTCGAGGAAGAAAAATGGATGTAGAACAAGAAGTACAATATTCACGTTTCTCCTAAATGATTCACATGGAATATAAAGGATTTTGTGTTTTATGCCAAGACTAAGACGGTCATCATCCCTTATATCAGAGCGCAAGAACAAACCATGAAGATTGACTTGATCTATTTCAGGTCTTAGATGCATAGTATTAAAAACTAGAATTGGTGACCAGACCGCTCCACCTAATAAACCAGATTTCAAACTAGAACCAATAAAATTGGGACTGGTTAGATCTCAATGAACCAGCTTTAAAAAAAAAAAAAAAATTTAATGAAAGAAACTATTTTAAATAAGAAAGGGAGTAAATATATGGTATTGAAAATGTACCAGCCATACCAGCCACCCTTACAACATTTAATACATTGGTGAGTGAGAGAAAATATTCTTTGAAAAATGAAATGAACAAAAGTTCATTTACTATGTAATAGACACATATTAATAATATATAAGATATATATGATAAATATAAGGGAGCCATTTGTAACAGCCACTCCCCAACCATTTTATGTTATGATTAGTTATTATCCTACCTACTAGAAGATTGATTGCTTGGTAATTTCTTGTTGATATTATTACCATACATACAAGGTATGTGTATGTTATCTACATATACATAACTCACATGGATATGTTAGTATTCTATGGTTTATTATGCTAAAGCATTGATTAATGATTAATCTTATGATTATCCCTCTCATGACTCTTTTACTTTGATTAAATAACTAAAATCATTTGATTAATTCTTATTGTTTGGGTGGAAATTAGGGCTTGGGCACAGAGGGTTAGGGAATTTGGGGAGGTTCCCTAGGGCTAGGATGTTGGAAAGGTTGTTCCTAGTTGGTTGGGTCACAAATTTAGTCAGGTGGGCCATGAATCTTTTCCTCAATAGTTGCATGTACCATCGCATCTATTAATATCATGTTGCCATCCCAGTTTCCTTCAGTATCAAGTGACATCATAATCGATGGATGTAAAGTTCAGTTGTACAACTAACACTGTCAACACTCTTGTTTTGGACCATTCCTCTACCAAGAAACCTTTGAGGTTTCCAGAGAGCCTGATTAGAGACTTCAGGTTGTGAGATGGGGCATATTTTTCCTTCCAGAGTGTTGCCCAAGAGGTGTTGGGGCTGGTGATCCATCTCCACCAGGTTTTGGCGCCCATAACTTTTCCCAACAAGTCTGGGTCTCTGAGACCAAGCCCCCCATCTTTTTTAGGTATCCAGATTTTTCTGGGTCTGGGTCTATGTCTCTTGTTGAGTTGAATGGTCTAGGAGGTAATTAGGAAGAAGAGTTTTGATTTGGATTTATTGATGGAGATGCCAAAGGCCTGGGAAAAATCAACAAGAATATTGTGGAAGGAAAGGGCTTCTTTGACCGAGGGAGAGCCCATAAGAAGAGTGTCATCCACATATTATTGGTGGGTTGAAGGGGGGTTAGAGGGGTAGAGATTTAAACCAGGTATGCTTCCATAATAAGGTGTTTTCCTATAATGGATTTAATAAATTACAAGTAGAGCTTGTGCTAGTTGGAAGATCCATTTACAATTACAAACATACATAACTTAACTAGTTGATTGAGAGGCAACGAGTAAACTTCTTGATTAGCTTGATATGTCAAACAAGTATGGATTTATTATGAAGTGATCATCTGCCATGGTTTAGGTTGTTGTTTGTATGGATGCAATACAAACATGCTAGGGAGTGTGAGGGCCAAGTGTCAGGGAAACACAAGGGAGCACTAGTTTCAAATGCATGGAAATGGAGTATCAGCCAGTTCCAGGTGTGCTAATAAGGGAGTGACACGATATTCTAGGAAGTGCCAAGGCATGTTAGAGTGCTAGGGAAGCATAAAAAGATGTTCCAAGTGCCAAGGTGTGCCAATGTGTGCTAAGGAGTGTTAGGGAGTGCCAGGAAAACATAACAGAGCACTAGGTCAAAATGCATAAATGAATGAATAAGAGTGTGTGACAGGGAGCGTTAGCGAGTTCTAGGTGTCTCGAGGAGGGAGTAACATGGAATGATAGAAAGTGTTAAGTCATGTTATAGTGTCATGGCGACATGCATCCAAGATGTGCCAGGTGCCAAGGTGTGCCAACATGCGCTAGGAAGTGTTAGGGACTGTCAGGGAAACACAAGGGAGCATTTACGTTGAATTGCCAACATATATGGCTAGGAGCATTTAAAAAATTTAAGGCTAATTTGACTTCATGAAGAAAAGAAACCATGCATATATGGCTAGGTTGAATTGCATCATGTGGAGTTTCCAAGAAGAGGCTCACACGCAAGGTGTGGGAATAAAAGTTTATTTTCTCTAAAATAGTATGATGCATAGAGAGGCTAAAATAAAAAAGGATAAGGTGTATAAAAATAGCAAAAGGCCCTCAAGCAAGGCATTTCTTCCTAGGTTAGATTAGAGCTCTAGGCATCCTCCAATTTTGAACAAAATACGATGGTGGAATTTCACATAAATTGATGCCCTAACTATCACACCAAGAGGGAACCCTTGATGCTCCTTTGACTTGAGGATTTCTTGAAGGTTTGCACTTTGTAGTTCATCATTCAAAACCTATTATCTTAACTATAAATGATCATTGGATGAGCCTTTACCATGGTATATCTCCCAAAACTTAGTCTCTTATAGTATTTCTCTCAAAAAACAATGCATGGAAAGTCACCCTAGATTCTCCCAAAGCTCATACTTTAATTGAATTTTTACTTGCCTCACTTTGAAGCCTAGTATAAACACGTCAATCACAAGAGAGGGATTTTGGAAGTTTTGATCTTAGGCATTCATCATTTTTTAATATTCCTAAACCCGAGGTCATCTTTCCCTTGAGCCTTTCTTGGAGATTCCTTCTTTTGCTTCTAAAGTAGGGAACCTATTATCTAATCCTCTTCTTTGAATGGGCATTGGAAATCACATTGTGCATCATTATTGGTCTCATCATTCTAGTAATTTCCCTGTACCGAGACTTCTCCCATCAGTGAAAGTGCATAAAGAGCAGGGGAAATTGAATGAGGTGACAATGGGTCCTTCTCCCATTGTTTCCACTTGATCTAGTAGTAGTCCCTTTGGAACCCCTTCTACGACCCTTGCTAAATTAAGTGCTAACATTTTTCAAAAAAAAGTATAAAACAGATGGCTCATTTGAGAAGAATAAATCTAGGCTTGTGGCAAATTTTTTTACAAAAAAAGAAGGGGTCTATTATGAGAATACTCTTTTCCCCCATAGCAAAATGGGATACCATATGGACATTCTTTGCCCTATAAACTCAAAAATTTGGAAATTCCATCAAATGGATGTAAAAACTGCTTTCTTGAATGGAGATATGAAAGAGAATGTTTTTGTGTCCCAACCAGAAGGATTTTTTGTGAAGGGTTAGGAACATAAAGCATGCAAGCAGTAAAATCCTTGTATGGCCTCAAGAAAACACCACGAGCCTGGTATAATAAGTGGTTAGGGGAATAGGGGCTTAGGGGTTAGAGGTTTAGGGTTTAGGGGAATAATGTGTTAGTGGTTAAGGGGTTAGGGATTGAGGGCTTAAGGGTTAGCGGATTTAGGCGCATTTAGGGGTTAGGGGCATAATGAGTTAGTATTTAAGGGATTAGGGATTCGGGTTAGGGGAATAATGAGTTAGTGGTTAAGGGGTTATGGATTGGGGGGTTAGGGGTTAGGGGATTTAGGCACATTTAGGGGTTAGGGGAATAATGAGTTAGTGGTTAAGGGATTAGGGATTGGGGGCTTAGAGGTTAGGGGATTTAGGCGCAGTTAGGGGTTAGGTGAATAATGAGCTAGTGGTTAAGGGATTAGGGATTATGGACTTAGGGGATTTAGAAGTTAAGGATTTTAGGGGTTAGGGGTGAGGGGTTAATGGGTTAATGGTTAAGCGTTAGCAGTTTAGGGGTTAAGGGGTTAGGGATTTAGGTGTTAGTGGTTTAGGGGTTTAAGGGTTTAGAGGTTTAGGGTTTTGGGGGTTAAATGGGTTAGGGTTTTAGGGGGTTAAATGGGTTAGGGGTTAGGAATTAGGGCTTAAGGGGTTAAGGGTTATATGTTTAGGGTTTACGAGGTTAAATGGGTTTAGGGGTTTAGAGGTTTAGGGGGTTAGGGGATTTAGCAGTTAAGGATTTTAGGGGTTAGGGGTTAAGGGGTTAAAGGTTAAGGGGTTAGATGTTTAGGTTGTTAAATGGGTTAGGGGTTTAAAGGTTTAGGGGGTTAGGGGATTTAACAGTTAAGGATTTTAGTGATTAGGGGTTAAAGGGGTTAGGGGTTAGGTTTTGGGGGTTAGGGTTTGGGGGTTAAATGGGTTAGGTTTTTAGGGGTTTAAGGGGTTAAATGGGTTAGGGTCGGGAATTAGGGTTTAAGGGGTTAGGCGTTAAAAGTTTAGAGGTTTAGGGTTTAAGGGGTTAAATGGGTTAGGGGTTTAGGGTTTAGGGGGTTAAATGGGTGAGGGGTTATAGCCATTTATTAGGTGAACAAGCAATAATATAGTTGTAGTAACAATAACTTGGTCAAGTTTTTATAGTCAAGGCAAGACTTGGTTGGGATCCCAAGTTCCAAAAAATTAAGGGTAATTGTGAGGGCATGAGAACTAAGGAGTGTCAGTGTGTGCCAAGGAATGAAAAGGCATGCTAACACATGCTAGAAAGTGTCAATGGATGTTGAGGAGTGTTAGGGAGTGCCAGGACATTGCAAGGGAGAACTAGGTCAAAATGCATGGAAATGAACGAATAAGAGTGTGTGCCAAGTAGTGTCAATGAAATCCAAGTGTATCAAGTATAAAGTGTGTTAGGGGAAGGCCAGAATAAGACTTGTAGGAGGTAAGCCTATGGTTACTTAAAGGGTTGCACAAAGTAGTTTCAGACAAAGGGAAACTTTGGGTTGGGCACAACATTTATTTTCCAATGACTTGGTTGGGTTCCCAAGTCGCAAAAAAAAGTAAGGTTATCTATGACGGCATGAAAGCTAAGGAATACCAAGGTGTGTCAGGGAATTCCTAGAAGTACTAGCACATGTTAGGCAGTTACAAGGCATGATAGGCATGCCAAGATGTGGCAGGTGCTAGGGCGTGGCATGAATACATGCTAGGGAGTGTGAGGGCCAAGTGTCAAGGAAACACAAGGGAGCACTAGTTTAAAATTCATGGAAAATCAATCATTAAACTGGTACAAAAAAAATGATTTTATATATTCACATACAGGACAGTCACAAGATATCAGCAAAATCACATACTTATCAAAATCCTCAACCAGGAATATGCTACATTGCTTCTTAATGTGCTTTCAACTAGGTAGGCATCAATGACAATCATTACAATGGGTTAAGGGGATCTAAGAGAGAATTATGTAAGGAGTTCCTTCTAGGTAAAGTCCATTGGTATTACTATCATTAAAGGGGGTGGCCTACAAGGATACATTGGTAGCTACTGATGCAAGAGCATAATTTCAACAATTTATTTCAAAATTTGTATTTGTCCTCCATAAGGTCTTAGAGATTTATAGAAGAGGAAGTTGGTTTCCTTGTTGCCCTATAATTTTGTAGAATTTCTAACTTTATATTTGGGATAGGAAATTTTAGTAATTTTAGGCATAATTTAAGATGTTTTTATTTCTATTTTTAAGGCCTCCTAGTACTTAGGAAAGTTGAGTCTTATGATTAGGATTACTTGTGGCATCCTATGTATTTTTCAAACTCCAATACACCAAGGCAAATATGTGGAGGACATTTGGGGGAAATGTGATTGTCCATCAAATGTAGGTCGGATTTGGGGAACTTGTAGCTCTTTTCCTTGGATCCTACTAGTTCTTAGAGGCTTTATTTGGAGCGGTTAGTAGATAAAAGCATAATATACCCAAGAATATTAGCATTGGAGCACCTATGGTTTTGGATAAAGGATAAGGGGTTCTAGGAGTTAATGGGTTTAAGGGTTTAGGAGCAAGGGGTTAAGGGTAAAGGGTAAAGGGTTAGGGCTTATGGGATTTGAAGGTTAGGGGGTTTAAGGGTTAGAGGTTAATGGATTAGTGGTTAAGGGATTTAGGGGTTAATATCAACCATCAAGGGCTTACATGTCAGGGGATTTAGGGGTTAAGTGCCTAAGGGTTATGTTATTTAGGTGTCAGAAGGTTAAGGGGTTAGGGGTTAGGGGTTATGGGTTAAGGGTCAAGCTTTAAGAGGATATGGGATTAGGGTTTATGGGGTTCAAGGATTCTAAGTTAGTGGTTAGGGGTTAAGGGGTTAATGTCTTTGGGTTTAAGGGATCAAGGGGTTAATTTGTTATGAGTTATGGGTGTATGGATTAAGGGATTGTGGCTTCGAGGTTAAAGGGATAGGGACTTTAGTGGTTATGGGTCAAGTGTGTATGGGTTGTGATAATATGGCCCCTAATACCCTTGTCACAACTATTGGGGGTTCCCCTATCAATTTCTCTCATTACCTTACCTATAGGTTACCTAGCCCCTATGCCATAAGGCCCTAAGGCTCCTTCTCATTCTCTAATGTTAGGATTGTAGATATTAGTAAACCATGCTCGAACCTCTCACTTCTACCCATCCATGCTACCCTTATCTCCCCTCGCCCCGCTCAATACACCAAAAGACCCCCCTCCCCCAAAATTCATGAGAATTGAACATTTGGAGGTGATCATTTAACAACAACTTCACAACTACTCCATTTATAATGGTGTCTTGGAGCTATTAGATGTCATTTCATTGAGCTACAGTGATAGGTTAGAGCTATGCATAGCTCACTAAAGGTATATCAAGAGACTATTAGTCTATTGGCTATAGAATTTGACTCTTTTTTTGTAACTTGGCGAAATGGAAAAGATGTGGAGACAATCTCCATTCTTCTTCTTTCATCAGGCCATGTAAAATAAATGAAGCAAATAGTCTTAGCCCCTTGGAGAAAGAAAGTTGAGAACAATAATTAGCATGAAAAAACAAAAAATCCAATGAGTTAAGCTTAGAGGGGTCTCCCTTTGTAAAAAATCATCCATAAGCTTGTTAGAGTTAGTATGAATCTTTACTAGAGGTTGAGTAGTCTTCACATCGCCAACCACATCCAATAGAAAGGTACCAACCCCTACAATAAAAATGATGTCTCCAAATAAGGTGTAGTTAATACCAATAACATCACCTTATGAATCTATTACAATATGATTTGGAAAGTACGTTTCCATACATGTGTGAAAGAAAAAATCCATTTTGTTAGCAAAAGGAAGTCTTTTTTAAGACCTCCAAAAACCCCCTTGAAGGAGACAAGAAGGGTTTGAAACCATATAATACAAGTCGATCTATGAACCCTATTTATGATGTTTTCTATGCATGTGTTTGTTCACTCGGTTTGACATGTGATAGAAAATATATGAAGCCTTTTTTTCCACATATCATCTTCATTATATATCATGTTACTAAGAATGAAGTGTCTGGACTAGAGTTAAAGTTCCTATTTTAGTTTGTTGTCTTTTTTTGTCTTTTAGAGTACAAATCTTTTTGGTATATTGTGCTAAGGTAGTTTGGATTTCAAATATTCAAGGAACATGTGAGCTAACTATATAAGAAAATATTGTAATATTTGAAATAACATGATGAACTATTTAGCACAATTTATGGTGTTGGATTGATTGAGATGTTTATTTTTGGATGGATGGATGTACATCTCTTTAGCCAATAGACAAAACTCATTAAGCATTGTTGCAAGTATGTTATTGACATGTTGAAGTGTCATTGAGACTTAGAGGTAGAAGATTTAGACTTGTATGTTTTCACCTATCCGGGTGTGATGATACCTTGTGGAGGTAAGAAAAATTTCCATTTTTTTAACTTTTGGATATATTCTATACGCTCTTGAGAGAATTTCAACCTTTTAAATAAAACTACAAACAAATGTACATTCATGCAATAATTACTAATTGATTTGGGGGCGACTCAAAAAATTGTAACATGCTGGCTTGTTGAATTTGTTAGTAAGCTAATTAGGGCTTGATAAATTTGTAACCTTCAGTGGGATTTATTGCAGTTGTATGTGTTTTAGAGAAGCGAGTTTGGAGTGGTGGTTGTGCTTTCTTTATTGAATTTGATTTCTTTGGTTCTTCTTCTTGTGCATGCCAATTGTGGTATATTCTCGTTAGTGGTTAAGGGGTTAGGGATTCGGGGCTTAAGGGTTAGGGGCATAATGAATTAGTATTTAAGGGATTATGGATTGGGGTTAGGGGAATAATGAGTTAGTGGTTAAGGGGTTATGGATTGGGGGTTTAGGGGTTAGGGGATTTAGGCGCATTTAGGGGTTAGAGGAATAATGAGTTATTGGTTAAGGGATTAGGGATTGGGGGCTTAGGTGTTAGGGGATTTAGGCGCAATTAGGGGTTAGGTGAATAATGAGCTAATGGTTAAGGGATTAGGGACTAGGGGCTTAGGGCTTAATTAGTCGATTTAACAGTTAAAGATTTAAGGGGTTAAGGTTGAGGGGTTAATGGTTTAATGGTTAAGCATTAACGGTTTAGGGGTTTAGGGGTTTAGGTGTTAGTGGTTTAGGGGTTTGAGGGTTTAGAGGTTTATGGTTTAGGAGTTAAATGGGTTATGGTTTTAGGGGTTTAGGGGGTTAAATGGGTTAGGGGTTGGGAATTAGGGCTTAAGGGCTTAGGGGTTAAGGGGTAGACGTTTAGGGTTTACGGGGTTAAATGGGTTTAGGGGTTTAGAGGTTTATGGGGTTAGGGGATTTAGTAGTTAAGGATTTTATGGGTTAGGGGTTAGGGGTTAAGGGGTTAATGGGTTAGAGGTTAAGGGGTTAGAGGTTTAGGGGGTTAAATGGGTTAGGGATTAAGAGGTTTAGGGGGTTAGGGGATTTAGCAATTAATTATTTTAGGGGTTAGGGTTTGGGGGTTAAATGGGTTAGGTTTTTAGGGGTTTAGGGGGTTAAATGGGTTAGGGGTCAGGAATTAGGGTTTAAGGGGTTAGGGGTTAAGTGTTTAGGGGGTTAAATGGGTTATGGGTTTAGCGTTTGGGGGGTTAAATGGGTGAGGGGTTATAGTCATTTCTTAGGTGAACAAGGCACAATCTAGTTGTAATAACCGTAACTTGGTCAAGTTGTTATATTCAAGGCAAGACTTGGGTGGGTTCCCAAGTTCCAAAAAAGTAAGGGTAATTGTGAGGGCATGATAACTAAGGAGTGTCAATGCGTGCCAAGGAATGAAAAGGCATGCTAACACATGCCAAAAAGTGTCAATGGATGTTGAGGACTGTTAGGGAGTGCCAGGACATTGTAAGGGAGAATTAGGTCAAAATGCATGGAAATGAACGAATAAGAGTGTGTGCCAAGTAGTGTCAATGAATTCCAAGTGTCTCAAGGATAAAGTGTGTTAGGAGAAGGTTAGAATAATACTTGTAGGAGGTAAGCCTATGGTTACATAAAGGGTTGGAAAAAGTAGTTTCAGACAAAGGGAAACTTTGGGCTGGGCACAACATTGATTTTCCAATGACTTGGTTGGGTTCCCAAGTCACAAAAAAGGCAAGGTTATCTATGACGACATGAAAGCTAAGGAATACCAAGGTGTGTTAGGGAATTCCTAGAAGTACTAAGAAATGTTAGGCAGTTCCAAGGCATGATAGGCATGCCAAGATGTGGCAGGTGCCAGGGTGTGGCATGAACACATGCTAGGGAGTGTGAGGGCCAAGTGTCAGTGAAACGCAAAGGAGCACTAGTTTAAAATGCATGGAAATGAAGTATAAGCCAGTTCTAGGTGTGTTAAGAAGGGAGTGACACGGTATTCTAGGAAGTGCCAAGGCATGTTAGAGTGCTATGGAAGCATACAAAGTTGTTCCAAGTGCCTAGGTGTGCCAATGCGTGATAAGGAGTGTTAGGGAGTGCCAGGAAAACATGACAGAGGCGCACTAGGTCAAAATTCATAAATGAATGAATAAGAGTGTGTGACAGGGAGTGTTAGCGAGTTCTAGGTGTCTCGAGGAGGGAGTGAAATGGTATGATAGGCAATACTAAGTCATGTTATAGTGTCAGGGCGACATGCATCCAAGATTTTAGATATTCACATATGAGATAGTCACAAGATGTCAAAAAAATCACATACTTATCGAAATCCTCAACCAGCAATATGCCACATTGCTTCTTAATGTGCTTGCAACTAGGTAGACATCAAAGACAATCATTGTAATGGGTTAAGGGGATCTAAGAGAGAATTATGTAAGGAGTTCCTTCTAGCTGGTAAAGGACATTGGTATTACGTCTATTGTTAAAGGGGGTGGCCTACAAGGATACATTGGTAGCTGTTGATGCAAGAGCATAATTTCAACAACTTATTTCAAAATTTGTCTTTGTCCTCCATAAGGTCTTAGAGATTTTTGGAAGAGGAAGTTGGTTTCCTTTTTGCCCTATAATTTTGTAGAATTTCTAATTTCATGTTTGGGATAGGAAATTTTAGTAATTTTGGGCATAAATTAAGATGTTTTCTTATTTTTAAGGTCTCCTAGTCATTAGGAAAGTTGAGTCTTATGATTAGGATTACTTGTGGCATCCTATATATTTTTCAAACTCCAATAAACCAAGGAAAATATGTGGAGGACATTTGGGGGAAATGTGGTTGTCCATGAAATGTAGATCGAATTTGGGGAACTTGTAGCTTTTTTTCTTGGACCCTACTAGTTCTTAGAGGTTGTATTTGGAGCAGTTAGCAGGAAAAAACATAATATACCCAAGAATATTAGTGTTGGAGCAGTTATGGTTAAAACATGAGATTCGAAGTTCAAATCCCCTTGAGTTGCCAACCTAAAAATAATATTTTTTTATCTATTTATTTATTAAATTTTTAGAATGTGGTTTAATGAAAAAATAAAAATATAATATAAAAGAAATAAATATGACATGATTAAATTTCATGTGGTTTGAATATCGATTTTCAAAAATAAAAAATATAATTTTATCCACCATCCACTCATGATATTTCAATGCAAACTTCCCAATGCTAATGATTTTGTCTTAATTGCTAACTATCTTAAATGGGTTCTGTCTTAATTGTCATTGTCTTAAGTCACCATTGTCTTAAATATATAGTTATGTCTTAAATATTTTTGTCTCAAAGTGCTTTTGTCTTAAATCTAAATTTTTGTCTTAAAATATTTTTGTCTCAAATTGCTTTTGTCTTAAAATATATTTGTCTCAAACTGCTTTTGTCTTAAATATAAAGTTTTGTCTTAAAATATTTTTGTCTCAAATTCGTTTTGTCTTAAATATAAAATTTTGTCTTAAAATACTTTTGTCTTAAATTTTTTGTCTCAAATTGTTTTTGTCTTAAATTTTTTTGTCTCAAATTGTTTTTGTCTTAAATAGAAAATTTTGTCTCAAATTATTTTTGTCTCACACTATTTTTGTCTTAAATTTTATATTTAAGACAATTCAATTGATATTAAATTTTAGTATAAAATAGCTAAAATAAAAAGTGACTTTTTAAGACAAAAGATTTATTTTGTCTTAAACAAATGTCTTAAAATGCCCTTGGTGTAGTAGTGTCAGAAACTCAAAAAGGCTGCTAAAATCCATGAGAAAGACTGCTGCAAAATCCCCTTCCTCCACTCAGAAACTAACCTCCATTTTTTCCCATCATTTTCCTCTGTTCTCCATTTTTCCTCATCTCCCCTTCATAAAATTGTCTGTGTAGAGTTTAAAACTCCTTTTTGAACTCTATCGAAACCCCTAAAAACCCTCAAAATCCATTGAAAACTCTGAAAAATTCATAAAAAACAAAGTTTTATTCCTATGGACTTAAGCCCCTTGAGGCTAAGTCCTAACCAATTCCCCCACATGCCTTCGTCCTAGAACAGTGTGCTAAGCCCCTCACAGTGCTTATCACAGCGCAAGAATTCAAAGTGCGCAGCTCTTTTGCCATCATCCAAAAGTTCCGATGCGATTACCCTTTTTTGTTTAAAACCCCGATCGCACTGTTATTTTTCATATTTAATGTGGGCTCGACCCGACGCTTAAAACCCTTGTAAATATTTCATTCCCGACCGTTCTTTTTCTTTGTAAAAACCCAAAACCCACTTTTCCAAAGTTTTAACTAAAAAATCCAAACCACGTGTTGAAATATTTTAAATGGGTTGATTGGAAAGAACCGATCGTGCGATCACAATCGCAGAAAATACAATGTGTTGATTGAAAAGCCCAGGCCTGAAGTTCCGATATGCGATAAGCCCCTTCCCTTTAACCCTCCGGTCATATTTTCCTCCACGCACCCAAAAGCCCCGCAGTCGGGTGCTTATCCATATCATATATATTCTGCCCGCAAAACATTGAAACCTTATGTATTTTCGAAATTATGGGTTTTTATGTTTTTCCAAAGTTTTCTGCCGGTTCGATCTTCCACTCGATCTCCACCGTTGATCTAAATCCATAGATCAGACGGTGTGGAATCCGTTAAGCCCGGTAGTCCTTGCCAGCCATGCATCGTTGCCCAAAACCATGTGGTTTTCATCACACCGCCTTCGAGCAAAGGGTGGTTTTCCCCCAATCGGCAGCGATTCCATACGCTTGCTGCCACGTGTCCTGGGCACTGTTCCGAAAACCACCGTCCATCGCGCATTAAAATTCAGACCAGGATGCCCAGCGATATTGACCACAGTCGTCCGATCTGGAGCGGGCCATCCAACGGTTATCGCTCGCTGAAGATGCCCAACAATTAACGAAGGTGCACACGCGATAACCAAGCTATCGTATAGCGGAAATCACATTTCCGTCGTCGATCTGATCTGCAGATCGATGGTCCAAAATTCATCACCCAGATTCCCTCCATTTCACTTTTCATCTCCGCTCCTGATCGTCGATCTCTACGCGATTGACGGTTTAGATTTAATCTTCTTTCCGCCTTCCATACAACCTTTTCTCGATTAATCTCGACCGTTGGATGATGCCATCCAACAGCCTTGCTCCTTCCATATGCCTCCAAAGCAGTCAACCTATGCATGCAGGATTTTATAACAGTTTGTTGTATTTTGCAGGTTTAAATGGTTTTTCCGCATAATTGAAGAATTTTTCAAAGGCAGAGGGTGACGACCCTCCTGCTTTCGATTTATCGAAGGAAACCACTTGCAGGGTTTTAAATTCACCTTTTATTAGTGTTTCATGAGGCATTGATGCCTTATAAACCCTGCGCAGCCCTGCACACCAGCAAGAAAGTCATGAATTGGGCACCGTCAAAGAGTATCAGTGCCGAAGACAAAATATATTAGAACAGGGAGATTAAAGACCATAAACACAGTTCTCAAGTAAATTAAAGGTGTTTTGAGAACGACAAAGACATATTTCGAGTTGAGAAACCCTCCACCACCATAAACAGAGGCTAATTGAACCCTCTCCTGCTCTTAAAGACACCTGCAGCCTCACAGAAATCAAAGACAGCCGAACGATTACTCCAAATCAAGGATCTTATCTGTAATTGTCGGCAAAACCATTTTGGAAGATGAAGAACAATCCAGAAGTAGATCTTTTCGATCATTGGAGCCGCAAAAGACAACAAAGGCTCCCACCGAGCTCAACCTTAAGTATAAATCAATTAATGCAGATAAACACCGGTGAATTTCTTCATCGAAGCCCTCAAAGGCTGAAGAGTCATCAATCTGTATTAATTGATTCATGAGATCTTTCATCAAATACGACCTCCTCATTCTTCTATAAATACTTCTGTAGAAGATGAGAAAATTTTGGTCTCTGGACATCTGAATGTATGAAATAGCTATTCTGAAACTATTGATGCCCTGTTTGCAACTCAAAGATACCTAAGCTGATATGAGAAGTTTGAAGTTGTAGAGACCCACCGGGCTTGTTGATTGTAACTGGTTTGAACATCAAATACAAGCTGTTGATTTATGGTATTCCTGGTTTGTGTCAATGGTGATGTGTTCCTCACTGTCAATTGTTATTTTTCTTAATGTTTTCACTCTGTTCACTTTCTCTGATAAAGAGCAGCAAACATAGAGCTAGGATTTACTTTCAATAGTACCTTACTCTCACTGAAGCTTTATTTCTATGTTTTATTCATTTGAATGTCCTCTTTGAAGAGTATATTAATGCAGGTTAGTTTCAAAGTACTTGCTTGATCTAGATTTCTCTTTACACGAGTCTTCTCTGTGTTTTCCTTAGAGTATATTAAAGTAGGTCAGTTTCAAAGTACTTGCCTGATCTAAATTTCTCTTTGTGATTGTTATCTGTAGTTTTGTTATTGAATATGCTAAAAGCAGGGTAGTTTAGAAGCACTTACCTGATCTTAAGTTGTTCAAACTGTTTTTTAAATGTTTTCTAACTGAAACTACTTCAATGCAGGCTAGTTTAAAAGCAGTTACCTGATCTCAGAATACTTATGTGTTTTTCCTTAAGTACATGCTGAAAGAAAATTAGTTTGAACGTACTTTTTTGATCTTAGGTTGTTTACTGTTTCTTCATTTGTTTTGTTCTTCACTTCCTATCTGTTTCATTCCATAAGATCACTTTAAGAGATCCTTTGACATAAGTAACTTGCCCCATGGATCCTTCTTGAACCTGGTTGTCCAATTAAAATCCTCCTATAACTCCATAGCCCAATGGGTTAAAACTGTCTTTGCCTATTCTGTCAGCCGAATCATTCTTTCACTTGCAGACATATTCACCCTTTATTTTGAACTGCCTTTCATCTTCATCATGTCTGTGCCCAACCAAAAACAAACAAACAAAACCCATGCTCTTCAGAACTAGCCTAATATCACAATTTCAGCTATTAAAGATCACATCTTTGGACTCATCTATAGAGAGATCCCTATCTGGATTCAGGAGGGCTAGATCCTTGAATCCCAAAGAGGTTTGATGTTACCCCTGCAGTTGGACTTTTTCCAATCTTGCTAATTACAGGGTGCTAACATAATGGCAACTCCACTGGGGACTTGAGTTCTTTTCATTTTAAATACTGCTAAGACTCAGAGTACCCCTGATCTCTTTATATTGGTACATGGTGGTGGACCATAAAACATTTTACCTCCAAAAAGGAGCTAAAAACTTCCACCCGACGACTCCACACTCTGAAACTCCCAAAAGACCAAATGACTCCACTGGTAGAAGATCTTGAACTGATTGACCAGACACAGTAACCTCTTTTCTGATTTACAAACATGGATTTAGATATAGATCCAGAAGACAAACATATGTTCATGATGGAAAAATTAATGTACATGCTTGGAAAAAGAGTGGATAGTTTAATAGCCAATATGAATATTGGTTATCAAGAAGAACAAATTCTTTTCCCTAAGCAAACAAAGCCTCTGCCACTACGAGACATGTGTGATGAATATGAAGAAAATAATCAAGAAAAATTTCTACTCATGATGGAAAAGATGATGTACAAGCTTGGGAATAGAATGGATAGGTTGATGGCTAATATGAACGTCGATGATCTAGAGCAAGCTAGGCTTTCCCTTGATCAAACACAAGCCCAATCACCTCAAGACCAAGACTCTGAACAAGAAATGTATTATGATCAACACATTATAGAAAATGATGAGCAAACTTACAAAGAAAGAAATGAAGAAGATTGTTAATAAATGCTTGATTGCCTACCTATATCTTGTACTATGCTGATAAGAGAACTTCATGACCAAAATGAAAATAATAATAGTGAGCAGTGCTTCGAAAAAAAAATAGCCATTTGGAAAACACAAAACCTGAAATTGAGGAGACACCAACGCATATAGAATCCTTTCCTTTGTGTCATAACTCAATTCCGATTATACAACAAGAATGGCATCTTGATTATGAGAAGAAGATAACTCATAAACCCAATGTACAAACTAGGTACCATAATAATCATGAGGAATTTTCTGAAACACAAGAAGATCAGGAAATAAGAGAAATACCTCGGAGTACCTCTGCAAGCACAAGTGAAGTCCCCCTGGAAGAGGCTCAAGATGACATCAAGCCTCAAAAACAGCCAATACAAGATAAGGAGGATGTGGATACCTCTGTTGTGAGAAAAAAGAAAACCCCTTCTCTTCTAACAGAGGAAGAGATTGATTTAGTATCAAACATAATACCAACCTCCAAACCTTCATTTGAACCAAACGCTTCCGCTCATTTACCTACTCTGTCTTGTTGTATTGATACAAAGAAGAAACTTGTAGAGTAACTGAAAGAAGAGCAAACTGATGACCCAATATGTTCGATTGAAAAAATTGTTTATTCAGATGATTTTCCGAATTTCGATCAGTCCGATGATGATGATGAGTTTCAAGCAAAAATTAATCACGCAGGGCAACCTACGTTCGATTGGTGTTATGAGTTTCACCATCGTCAACTTGAAAGTAGAAATCACCCATTTCGATCCATCATTAATGGCTTTCACATAATTGGGAATCAGTAGCCTTTCAACTCAGAAGGTGAAGATAAGAGCAATAAAGAAATTTTTGAGCAAATGGATCTTTCTCTTGAAAGAGAGGAAACCTTTAAATACTCCCCTACTCAAGAATATAATAACCTCTTCATAGAGTTTAGTTCACTGAATACAAGCATACAAGGGCCACAAGAGGACAACACTGTCAAATATGATGAGTCCTCCAGTTCAGAGGATGATGAAGATGAAGGAGAAAAAAAAATAGAAGACTATCCTACTGTGGATATATCATCTTCTCAAGAAGAAACTTCTCCCTTCACTGATATTAGTCTATCATTTAAAGAGCCTGAATTTATATCAGAAGCAAGCATAGATTTAAAGAAAGAAGATATTTCACTTTTTTCTATTTTGCAGGTTAAGGATGACGATACTTCCAAGTTACATACTAAAGAGATGGTCCTCAAAGCTGATGTCTTAGAAGTAGATAATCTACGAATTGTGGAGAACCAAAAGGAAGAGAACCTTCATCTTTTCTTTGTTGATCCTTTGGAAGAGTGTGTGGAGGTCCCGACTGGCTCAAATTATCAAGCATTGATCCTTTGCAAGAGCCAGAGACATGAAAAGCTGTCACCTTCTGTGATAGTCTTGGTTTTGAAGTTTAATCTTCAAAATATACTATGGATACCTCTGACAAACAGCTAGACTTTCTTCTTATTTTTAACATTACTCAGCTGCTGCATTGGCACTTTTGTATCATATGAAGAAGTAAATATTCCAAGTTAGAGTAGGCTAGATAGGAATGTCAATAAAGCTCAGTTCTGAGCATGTAGTTAGTTGTTGTTTTCTACGTTGAAGAAAAATCAAAAATTTGAAAATACAAAAACAATGAAAAAGAGAAAAGAGGGCAGATTGTGAAAACAAGAAAGGTACAACCCCATACCAAAAAGAGAAATAAATTCTGAAAGTGTGCAAGCTTAAATGCCACTTCTGAAGAACACACTTCTAGTTAGTCAAACAACCTAATCTTGACTAATTAGTTTTAAATTTTCTGCTGATAGGATAGTGAATTCGATTTGCCAAACTGTTTAATCTTGGCTTATCAGTAGATAGATTAGGATAGAAATTAAAGGTTCAAACATGCTCAAAACCTGAACCTAAGTGTCCAAGCAAGAGATGACTCAAATCTGTTTACATTCTGAGTCAAAGGATAGGTAAATCTGGTTCTAATCAGCTTAAAATCTGAACCAGTTGACAAAGGAAAGACAGCTCAAAAAGAGGAAAAAAAAGAGCTGTAGGAAGGTGAAGGAAGTGCTTGAAACTTTTATATCTTAAGCCTTCAATTTTTTATTTAAAATTTTCTGCAAAATAAATGTCTATGTGCAACTTGTTTCATGCCATAGATCAGCATCAAGTTAGACTGTTTAATCCTGACTTGAATGCTTTTAAATTTCTGTTGTAGAAATTAGAGAATAAAAATCTGTTAGACTGTTTAATCCTAACAGATTAGTAGATTAGGTAGAGAATTTTATGGACTCAACTGTTTAATCTGAGTCCATGGAGAAATAAGGAGTAGAAATAGATTAGATTTCCTATTTTCAAAAGAATAAAATATTGTAAAGAGTTTTCCAATCCAAGTGCACTCTGAATGAAGAAAAAATGTTAGATCAGTAAGATTGGGTACATAGAAAGCTCGTGTTGATGAAGATACATTGTTTTTTCAATGCTGCTAACACATTTCAGAGAAAAAGAAGATTTTCCCAGCAAAGAAAGTAGCCCAATAGATGAGGCACAGGTCAGCCTCCCAGAGAATGCAGGTCTGAAAGTTTCTTGATTCCTTCGAGAAGGCACCATCCCCAAGTGGAGCCACTGTTGGCCACCTATAAAATTTGTTTTATCAAAAGGTGGCCAAAACATTGTTCAGTCTTCAAGAAACAGTTTTCATTGCAAAATGTTATCTCTTGAAGCCTGTGGAAGATCTCATGCTCTTGTCTAAAGGTCTTCACTACTGATTCCCTTCAGAAACTCAAAAAGGCTGCTAAAATCCATGAGAAAGACTGCTGCAAAATCCCCTTCCTCCACTCAGAAAATAACCTCCATTTTTTCCCATCATTTTCCTCTGTTCTCCATTTTTCCTCATCTCCCCTTCATAAAATTGTCTGTGCAGAGTTTAAAACTCCTTTTTGAACTCTATCGAAACCCCTAAAAACCCTCAAAATCCATTGAAAACTCTGAAAAATTCATAAAAAACAAAGTTTTATTCCTATGGACTTAAGCCCCTTGAGGCTAAGTCCTAACCACTTCCCCCACATGCCTTCATCTTGGAACTGTGTGCTAAGCCCCTCACGGTTCTTATCGCATCGCAAGAATTCAAAGTGCGCAGCTCTTTTGCCATCATCCAAAAGTTCCGATGCGATTACCCTTTTTTGTTTAAAACCCTGATCGCACTGTTATTTTTCACATTTAACGTGGGCCCGACCCAGGGCTTAAAACCCTTGTAAATATTTCATTCCCGACCATTCTTTTTCTTTGTAAAAACCCAAAACCCACTTTTCCAAAGTTTTAACTAAAAAATCCAAACCACGTGTTGAAATATTTTAAATGGGTTGATTGGAAAGAACCGATCGCGCGATCGCAATCGAAGAAAATACAATGGGTTGATTGAAAATCCCAGGCCCGAAGTTCCGATATGCGATAAGCCCCTTCCCTTTAACCCTCCGCTCATATTTTCCTCCACACACCCAAAAGCCCCGCAATCGGGCGCTTATCCATATCATATATATTCCACCCGCAAAACATTGAAACCTTATGTATTTTCGAAATTATGGGATTTTATGTTTTTCCAAAGTTTTCCACTGGTTCGATCTTCCACTCAATCTCCACCGTCGATCTAAATCCATAGATCGGACAGTGCAGAATCCGTCAAGCCCGGTGGTCCCTGCCAGCCATGCGCCGTTGCCCAAAACCATGTGGTTTTCATCGCACCGCCTTCGAGAAGAAGGTGGTTTTCCCTCGATCGGCAGCAATTCCATACGCTTGCTACCACGTGTCCTTGGAACTGTTCCAAAAACCACCGTCCATCGTGCATTAAAATTCGAACCAGGATGCCCAGCGATATTGACCACAGCCGTCCGATCTGGAGCGGGCCATCCAACGATTATCGCTCGCTCAAGATGCCCGACAATTAACGAAGGTGCACACGCGATAACTAGGCTATCGTACAGTGAAAATCACATTTTCGACGTTGATCTGATCTGCAGATCGACGGTCCAAAATTCATCGTCCAGATTCCCTCCGTTTGACTTTTCACCTCCGCTCCTGACTGTCGATCTCTGCGCAATCGACAGTTCAGATTTAATCTTCTTTCCGCCTTCCATACAACCTTTTTTTGATTAATCCCGACCATTGGATGATGCCATCCAACGTCCTTGCTCCTTCCATATGCCTCCAAAGCAGTCAAACTATGCACACAGGATTTTATAACAGTTTGTCGTATTTTGCAGGTTTAAATGGTTTTTCCGCATAATTGAAGAATTTTTCAAAGGCAGAGGGTGACGACCCTCCTTCTTTTGATTTATCGAAGGAAACCACTTGCAGGGTTTTAAATTCACCTTTTATCAGTGTTTCATGAGGCATTGATGCTTTATAAACCCTGCGCAGCCTTGCACACCAGCAAGAAAGCCATGAATTGGGCACCGTCAAAGAGTATCAGTGCCAAAGACAAAATATATCAGAACAGGGAGATTGAAGACCATAAACAAAGTTATCAAGTAAATTAAAGGTGTTTTGAGAACGACAAAGACATCTGTCAAGCTGAGAAACCCTCCACTGCCATAAACAGAGGCTAATTGAACCCTGTCCAGCTCCTAAAGACACCTGCAGCCTCACAGAAATCAAGGACAGCCGAACGATTACTCCAAATCAAGGATCTTATCTCTAATTGTCGGCAAAACCATTTTGGAAGATGAAGAACAGTCCAGAAGTAGATCTTTTCGATCATTGGAGCCGCAAAAGACAACAAAGGCTCCCACCGAGCTCAACCTTAAGTATAAATCAATTAATGCAGATAAACACCTGTGAATTTCTTCATCGAAGCCCTCAAAGGCCGAAGAGTCATCAATCTGTATTAATTGATTCATGAGATCTTTCATCAAAGACAACCTCCTCATTATTATATAAATACTTCTGTAGAAGATGAGAAAATGTTGGTCTCTGGACATCTGAATGTATGAAATAGCTATTCTGAAACTACTAATGCCCTGTTTGCAACTCAAAGATACCTAAGCTCATATGAGAAGTTTGAAGTTATAGAGACCCACCGAGCTTGCTGATTGTAACTGGTTTAAACATCAAATACAAGCTGTTGATTTATGGGATTCCTGGTTTGTGTCAATGGTGATGTGTTCCTCACTGTCAATTGTTATTTTGCTGAATGTTTTCACTCTGTTCACTTTCTCTGATAAAGAGCAGCAAACATAGAGCTGGGATTTACTTTCAATAGTACCTTACTCTCACTGAAGCTCTATTTTCTATGTTTTCTTCATTTGAATGTCCTCTTTGAAGAGTATATTAATGCAGGTTAGTTTCATAGTACTTGCCTGATCTAGATTTCTCTTTAAATGAGTCTTCTCTGTGTTTTCCTTAGAGTATATTAAAGCAGGTCGGTTTCAAAGTACTTGCTTGATCTAAATTGCTCTTTGTGACTGTTATCTGTAGTTTTCTTATTGAATATGCTGAAAGCAGGGTAGTTTAGAAGCACTTACCTGATCTTAAGCTGTTCAAACTATTTTTTAAATGTTTTCTAACTTAAAGTACTTCAATGCAGGCTAGTTTAAAAGCAGTTACTTGATCTCATAATACTTTTGTGTTTTTCCTTAAGTACATGCCAAAAGAAAATTAGTTTGAAAGTACTTGTTTGATCTTAGGTTTTTTACTGTTTCTTCATTTGTTTTGTTCTTCACTTCCTATCTGTTTCATTCCATAAGATCACTTTAAGAGATCCTTTGACATAAGTAACTTGCCCCATGGATCCTTCTTGAACCTGGCTGTCCAATTAAAATCCTTCTATAACTCCATAGCCCAATGGGTTAAAACTATCTTTGCCTATTCTGTCAGCCGAATCATTCTTTCACTTGCAGACATCTTCACCCTTTATTTTGAACTGCCTTTCATCTTCATCATGTCTGTGCCCAACCAAAAACAAACAAACAAAACCCATGCTCTTCAGAACTAGCCTAATATCACAATTTCAGCTATTAAAGATCACATCTTTGGAATCATCTATAGAGAGATCCCTCTTTGGATTCAGGAGGGCTAGATCCTTGAATCCCAAAGAGGTTTGATGCTACCCCTGCAGTTGGAATTTTTCCATTCTTGCTAATTACAGGGTGCTAACATTTTCCACCTGCCCCAAGTTGTCATTAAAAAAACCGATTCAATTTTTGCTAAGTTTCTATGGTTGGGTGTGGGAGCTCGTAAAAAGTTACATCTATTTGAGTTAAAGAAACTTACAAGGCCCATGACACAAGGTGGGTGGGGTATAATTGAATCCAAAAGTTTCAACCTGGATCTCTTGACTACAAGTTCATGGAGACTTTTCTATGTCCAGGGTATGTGGCAAGATATTATGTTTGATAAATACATTCATCATGTTGATTTTGTGGAGTGGATTTTTGCGGGGTACCATCAACAACCTGCTCTTCAATCATTTGGAGGAGCCTCTGTAATTCCATTCCTTGGCTTTGTAGCAATATCAATTGATTGGTTGGTGATGGGAAGAAAATAAAAGTTAGTTTGGATGTCACTAAAGATCTTAGTAGCAACCATTTACTATCCTTTCCAATCATCAACCTTTTCAACTCATAAGGGATTGATTCTTTGGACATAATATGGGAGAAGACTAGTCCCTCTAGTGATGCGAACAATTGGCCACACGCATGGAAGATCTACCTCCCAGAAGATATGTGGGCTAAATGGGAAGAATATCATAGCAACATGTGCTTGGCTGGCATAAGGTTATGTCAACAGCCAAATTTTCTAGTGTGGGGTGGACATATTGGATATCATAGGATTCCTATCAAAGAGGCATATGATCATAGTACATCATCCTTCCAATCAGTGTCTTTCATAGAGTATACTTCCAGGATGTGGAAGTGGCAAGCCCCACTAAAAATCAAATGTTTCACATGGTTAGTCATACACAACTGTATATTGACATGGGAAAATTTACTCGGGAGATGTTTTGTGGGTCAAAGTAAATTCTTGTTGTGTAGGGGGGCATGAGAGGATACCTCTTGGATATCATAGGATTCCTATCAAAGAGGCATATGATCATAGTACATCATCCTTCCAATCAGTGTCTTTCATAGAGTACACTTCCAGGATGTGGAAGTGGCAAGCCCCACTAAAAATCAAATGTTTCGCATGGTTAGTCATACACAACCGTATATTGACATGGGAAAATTTACTCGGGAGATGTTTTGTGGGTCAAAGTAAATTCTTGCTGTGTAGGGGGGCATGAGAGGATACCAAGCATTTATTTTTACATTGTCTCATTGTTTTTGGGGTGTGGGAGGAGGTCCTCTGCTCTCTTACGAGTACATATTGTCATAGATTCTTCTTCTCTTCAAGAATTTATTGGTCTTTGGAGTCTCAAAGTGAAATATAATACGACTGTTCCCATTTATGTCCTATGGGGCATTTGGACATCTAGGAACTCTCTCATGTTTTATGGAAAAACTCCTGTGATCAAGGATGTTGCACTGGGTATAGTGGCATATTTCAGTGAAATTGGGCCCTTGATTCCTAAGGTCCCTCATATATCTATCTCATAGTTTTAGGTGGAAGGTAATTTCCCCATATTTTATTTCGATGGTGCCTCACCTAACGAGGTTTTTGGATGTGGTGTATTGATCCATATTGATCTTTCGGTGTATTACCATTTTTTCTGGAATGTTGGCAGGGGGGAAACTGTAGAGCTGAATTAATTGTTATATGGGGTGCCCTTCAATGTCCATTGTGGCTTGGTATTGACTCCATTCTCATCATCGAGGACTCTCTTACCATGATCAACTCGATATAAGGGAAGTGTTATCTTGAGGTCCCCTCCGTGTGCAATTGGAAATATTTGATTCAGAGCATCAAGCCAAACTTCTTGAAGGTTATATTCCAACATGTCTATAGGGAGAAAAATATGGAGGAAGATATGCTTTCCAAACGTGGTCTATACAATTTTCTTGGTTTTGTGTTTTTTGAAATGTTTTCAGATGGCAGTGGCAATGGTTTGGGTTTGTTTGAGTTATAATTACTTTCCAACTACTGGTTTTTTTGGCTCTTTCAAGTGATTTAAACGCTATGTTTTCCACTATTATATGTCTATTCACATGTCCTTTGTGAAGGGGTTTTGACCCTCACTTAGATTCCTTTTGTCTTATGTTTTATGTCTATTTGTGTGATGTATTCTGGATTGAATGCAATAAGGAAATATTAAAAACAAATAATCAATATATTGTAAACCTTTCTCTTATTGAATGAAAGATTAGTTTTTTTCTTCTAAGAAAAACTAGTATAATTGAAATTTATATATAAGAAACTTATTTAAAAAATTTGTTTATATTTAGTTCCTCTCCAGAGGTTTCGATAAGAAAATCCAGCCAATCCCATCAACATATTTTTGTCTCCCTCCTCCTCCTTAAAATCTGGCACAAGCGTATTTTTATCTACCTCATGGTTAAAATATTTCACGTGGCTAGCTAGAACCCAACACATTCGAACATGCTGCCACCAACTCCACGGGTTATGCCACTCTGTCTATGCTTGAAATTGGGAAGGAAGCAAGCACACAGACACCTCTAAGCTATGCCAGTGAAGGAGTGAGGGAGAATGAAATACTAAATACCCAGATGCAAAAAATCAGCTAGAGAAGGGGATGCACACAGGTGATTTAAATTAAAGGCTTAAATAAAAAAAGGAAATCTCAAGGACATGAAAAAACAGGCTTAAATAAAAGAAAGGAAAGCTCAATGACATGTTTTTTTTTAACACAGTTTTCTTAAAATCAAGAAAATAAAAAAGAGGCGTTTAAAATTTGACCAAAATGGGGCCCAAAATACAATTGTTCTTAAAGAGTGTAATGTAACATGGAATCAAATCAGTCCATATAAACAAAATTAAAGTAACCCATGTTCTAAATTTAACCAAGAAATCTACAAAGGTGAACGAAATTGATAAGCAAAATCAGAAATTCAAACCCTTTCAGAGAACTAACAAATGTTGAAATTCAACATGAAAATGCACCCACATTGGTGAGGAAATTTTGATGCACACTGGTGGGGAATTTCTAATGCACACTGGGGAGGAACTTTTGAGGCACATTGGTGAGGAAATTTGATGCACACTGGTGAGGGGATTTTGATGCACAGTAGTGAGGATGTGGGGCGTCTAATTTATTTTTCCCTTAAATAAATTGGACAATAAATTGTAATTTCATCTAATAACAACTTGTATCATTTAACTAAGTCATGATGACAGAGTTAGCTTAGGAAATTCAAGTTGAGGGTCTAAGATGAGGCATGTAGAGTGATCCTTCTATTTTGGGGGTCCAATTGTAGTGAATGCACTAGTGGGGCACAGGTGTAAATTAATTAACTCAATTAATTGAGTTAAAATCAATTTAACTATTTCTAAATGAGTGATAAGCTACTGAGAAGTCTAGTGAAGTAAATTATATTTAATTCATAACTAGTGATCAATCAAATAACTGATAATTTGTTATTAATAGCTACATTGCATGTCAGTTCTAAGGAAGTCCCAATTGAGACATAGGTTAAAGGGACCATAACTATTAGTTGTATTTATAGAAAATTGCTCGGGTGCAATTATAAAGTCATGAGGATACCATGATGGATTGTGCAATCAAGGAAGCTCAATTTCCTATTTAATAAGGGCCTAATTCTTTAGGAATTGCGTGAGCATAGCATGCCTAAGGAAGGCTGAGAATTGGCTATGTGTTTGTCCAATTTTTCCTAGATCAGTGTGAGACAATTGGTAGAGTGTAGGATATTCTTGTGAGAAAGAAATCATTGTATTGTTTCATGATTCCTTGAATTTATACATATATACAGTTAGTTGGGTCTTAGCAGTTTCTTTGCCCAAGATACATATTTTGTTGTGCGATTGATTTAATTCTTTCTCTTACTTGCATGTGATTAAGAGATTGTGTTTCGTATTCTGCAAATATTGTAGAAGGATTCAGTATCTTGTTTTAGTAGATCACAATATCAGATTGAATCCGGTGATAAAATTTCTACATGTATTAGAGATTCTTCTATAAATTTATACATGGTATCGGAGCACCAAGAATCACAAAAGAAGAGAAGAAATTGAGTTGGTGTTGAACAATATTCAAATTTGTAGATTCATTCTTTGGTACCTAGCAGCTGACCAGGATGTCTTTCACTAGCTTGAGACTTGAATATGTACTCGAGGGAAATTTGAGCTATATTGCATGGAAGGATAGGATGGAGGAAAAATTGGAGGACAACAAACTAAAGGGATTTATTGATGTTGATATTCCTCAACCTGCTCTAACATAGGTTTCACAACATGAAGCATGGGAGAATAATGTTGCAAAGGCAAGGAAAATATTATTAGAGGGAGTTCAAGATAATATTGTCTCGAGTCTCCATGGAAAGGAAATGCCACATGATATGTGGAAGGCCTTGATGTATCTATTTCAAAGGAGTAGTGACCACAGGAAATTGGAACTCAAGGACAAGCTCAGGAAAATCAAAATGGAGAAGGGTGACCCAATATAGAAATACTTGACTAAGTTCACTCAATGTCGAGATGAGCTTCGAAGTGTTGGGATTATTGTGGTTGTGTTAGGTCTTTATATTACTAGTGTAGTCCCTTATTGTAGTTATTATAGCTCCCTTATTGTTATTGTTATACCCCTGTAACCCCCATATTGTCAGCTAGGATTATATTGCGACCCCATGTACTCCTATATATCGAAGGAGGTTTTTTCATTTGTATCATCCAAGAATTGTTCATTTATGTAATGTAAAGGAGGTTTCCCCCTCAAAGTGGCTTATTTCTAAAGTGTTGATCTCTCTTTTCTTCTATTTTTGGAGCTGGTTTCATAACATTTGGTATCAGAGCTTTGGATTCTAGGGTTTTGCTTCTCCAAACATGTCATCATGGCATGTTATCTATAAAAACAATTCTACGAAGGGTCAGAAGCTGAATTTTTTATCACATGAAGCCAAACTCCTAGGGAACTTCGTGTAAAAGTTTTAGATCTTTGTTCGTAACATTTTCAGAGATAGGTTCTGTGGAAGTTAGGGTTTTTTCAGGCTCCCGAATTTAATCTCAAAGAGGTGACCATGGGAAAATCGTCATAACTCTCTCTCTGAGCATCGGATTGGGATTATGTAAAAAGAGGCCGAAATTACATGGACTGTATTTTCCTATGTATTAATTTCAGAGCGGAAAGAGGAAATAGTGATATGTGGCACATCGTACAAGTTCGCTCTATTGAACTAGTCCATAATTAGGTCATTGTGGGATATTGGGCATAACTTTGCCTTGAAGCATACAAAGTATGTTAGACTTGTGGCATTGGAAAGAAGATTCATAGGGCTACTACAGGACTAAATTTCAGATATTGAAGATTCAAAATCATAGAGATAATTTAGTTTCAATATCAAACTCCTCAAAAGAAAGAAAAAGGTGTGTATATATTTTTTTCAAATTGCATAAGTCTTGTTTGAAAAATAAGTTTGAAGTGATTCCAAGGGAATATTGAAGCATATATATCAATATTGGGTTCTAAAATGCCCCCTAAAAATAAATCAACACCCATTAAGCCCTAATAATACTCTACTATGACTCATGAATATGAAGAAGTGCAACATGATATATCAAAATTACAGGAGAAAGTGCACCAAATTTCACTCTCGCAAAGAGCAACAAAAAATGAAATGGAAGTTTTGAAGAAAATTGTGCTAGCTAAGATGGATGGCATGGAAGCTAGGATTGATGGTATAGAGGAAAAAAGGAAAGACAAAATGGAACACATGAAGAATGGTCTAAAAGCAGACATGGAAGGTTTGACAAAGTTGATACAAGAAATGATTCCTAATGGTGAAAAGATAGTAGAGGAAACTCATGATGAAAACAAAATAAATGTTAATCTTGATTTCATAAACTCTAATGTGGTATTGAAGACTCACCATATTCCAAAGATCGATATGAGGAAGTTTGATGGAAATGATCCCGTAACATGGATATTACAGATGGAGCAATATTTTGATCTCAATAATGTGCAAAACACACAAAAGCTACAAATTACAACTTTATATTTAGAACAAAATACATTTTTATGGTATCGATGGCTTTGCTCCCGTAAAAAAATTGTCACTTGGTCAATTTTTACGGAGGAAATGATAGCACATTATGAGGATACAAAGAGCAACACATTCTTTAGCCAATTGATAAATCTCAGACAAAAGGGTTCAGTGGTGGAGCACATTGAAGACTTATAAAAATTGAATATAAGGGTAAATGATATTCTAGAGGAACACAAGATTGATGTCTTCATGGGGAATTTAAAGGATAACATCCAACATGAGGTTTTCCTTTGGGAACCTGATTCATTGAAGAAGGCATTCAGGTTGGCAAGAAAATTTGAATGTAAAATTATGGCAACAAGGAAGCCTACCAGTCACATCTATAAAGATGGAAGTGTTGCTACTCCTAGACTTCCACAACCTACAAGGTTGACACCATAACAATTGGAAGAAAAAAGATCAAAAGGGTTTTTCTATAGTTGTGATAGAAAATACACTAAAGGTGATAAGTGTGCTGAGAACAAATTATTTTACATAGATTATGAACAGGAGGAAGAAAATGAACAAGAAACTTCGAAATAATAGGATATACAACAAGAACCAGCCCTAGAGAAAGAAGAAATGAGTCTGACCATATCATGTAATGCATTGGCTGGAATTCCCACTCCTCAAAATCTCAAGATAGAAGGACATATCAAGACGAAAAAGGTAATAGTTTTGATTGATTCGTATAGTACCCATAATTTTATTCATTGTAAGGCAGCCAAGGAATTGAATTTCTTCCTATACCCAGCACCAAAATGTCAAGTGATGGTTGCAAATGGAGGAACTATAAATTGCTCCAGAAAATGCCATAATATCAAGCTAACCATGGGGGAATATGTATTGAATAGCCCAATGCTTTCCATTCCAATGGGAGGTGATGATATTGTACTAGGAGTACAATGATTACAATCTTTGGGGATTGTGGCTTTTAATTTTCAAGAACTTTTCTTGAAATTTTTTTCGGAAGGAAAGGAAGTCGAATTATGTGATATCAGAGGGAATCCAGGAAAGATAATAATATCTAATGTCATGACAAAGCTTCTGAAGAAATAAAAACAACGCAAAATTGCACAATTATGCTCACTAGAAGTTCGAACATCAAAATCATCTATTTCTCCAGATCTCCAAAAAGTCTTGGACAATCATTCCAAGGTGTTTGAAACCCCTAAAGGATTCCCACCTATTCATGATCATGATCATGCTATTCATTTGATTCCGGGAATTTTTCCTCCAAACATCAGGCCTTACAAATATCCATATGTCCAAAAGAGAGAAATTGAATGTATGAGTGCAGAAATGTTAGAGGCTAGTATAATTCAACCTAGTCTAAGTTCTTTCTCTACTCGAGTACTACTGGTGCACAAGAAGGATGGATCATGGCGCATGTGTCTAGATTATAGGGAGCTCAATAAGCTCAGTATTAAAGATAAATTTCCCATTCCTGTGATTGATGAATTATTGGATGAATTACATGGAGCAATTTATTTTACCAAGTTGGATCTTCATTCAGGATATCATCAAATTAGAATGAAGACTGAAGATATTTCAAAAACAACATTTTGAACTCATGAGGTTCATTATGAATTTTTGGTCATGCCTTTTGGCCTTACAAATTCACCTTCTACATTTCAAGGGATGATGAATTCCATTTTCAAACCCTTAGAAAATTTGTGTTCGTATTTTTTGATGATATACTAATATACAACAGGTCTTGGAAGGATCATGTTCAACATGTTGGCAGGGTGCTCAAACTCTTGGAGGAGAAACAATTATATGAAAAAACCTCCAAATTTTTCTTTGGAGTACAAGAGGTGGAATATATGGGCCATATTGTATCTCACGAGGGTCTTAAGGTAGACCCTAAAAAAATTAAATCCATTAAGGAATGGAAAGTCCCCATGACCATAAAGAAGTTGTGAGCATTTCTCGGGTTAATAGGGTATTATCACAAGTTTTTAAAGAATTATGGGAGAATAGCAGCACCTCCAACAACATTATTGAATAAAGATGAATTTTCATGGACTCCTGAAGAAACTAAGGCCTTCGAACATCTTAAAGAGGAAATGTGCCTAGCACCAGTCTTAGCTACACCAGACTTCACAAAAAGCTTTATTGTGGAATGTAATGGCTTAGGAAATGGAATTGGTGTTGTTTTAATGCAAGAAGGAAGACCCATTGCTTTTGAAATTTGTTCAATCAAAGGAAATAATTTACAGAAAGCTATTTATGTGAAGGAAATGCTGGAAATACTACATGCACTAAAGAAATGGCGACCTTACCTAATGGGAAGACACTTCAACGTAAAAACTGATCATGATAGTCTTAAACACTTTTTGGAGCAAATAATATCTTCAAAAGAGAAGTGAAAATGGGTCACAAAGATGTTGGGTTATGACTTTGAAATCATATACAAAAATGGGAAGCTACATGTTGTTGCAAATGCACTCTAAAGAAAGGATGAAGAGGTGGAAGCATTGCTTTATGCCATTTCTATTATCCAATCGGATTGGATAACCGAAGAAAGGGATGAAGGGAAGAAGGAAGAAGAAGTATGTACACTCATTCAAAAGTTGCAGCAAGATCCTAGTACATCTCATACATTTAGTTGGAAAAATGATTCCTTATGGTACAAATATCACTTATATCTTTGTAAGAATTCCTAACTAAAAAAAAATATTCTTTTGGAATTGCACACTTCTCCTTTAGGAGGACACTCAGGATTTTTAAAAACTTACCACAAGGTGAAGAAAGGTTTTTTTTGGGATAGACTTAAATTTGATATTCAAAATTTTGTGTCAGCGTGTTTGGTTTAGAAAAATAACATTGAGACAATTAAGACCCAAGGTCTTCTACAACCTTTATCCATTCCAAGTCAATGTTGGGAGGAGATTTGAATGGATTTTATCACACATTTACCTAAGTCCGAAGGAAAGAGTATCATCATGGTGGTAGTTGATAGAATTACCAATTATGCACACTTTTGTGTATTATATAATCCATTTAAAGCAAGTACAGTTGCTACTGCATTTATGGGAACAATTCAAAAGCTACATGGAAACCCAAAGATTATTGTAAATGACAGAGGTTCGATTTTTATTGGAAATTTTTGGAAGGAAATATTTTCTTGTTTGGGTACTCAACTAGCTCATAGCCCATCTTATCATCCTCAATCCGATGGTCAAACTGAGATAGTGAACAAATTTTTGGAAGGATATCTTCGTTGTTTTGTATCTGATAAACAATCACAATGGGTCATACCTCTGGATGAATGGTGGTATAATACTTCCTTCCATACTGCAGCAAAAATGACCACATTTATGGTACTTTATGGATATCATCCACCATCCATCACATCATATTTAAGAGAAAATTATAAGTTTTAAGCAGTGGAAGATCACATCGAGCATCAACAAGAAGTTCTCCAACTCTTAAAGGATAACCTAAATTTGGCACAAAAGTGAATGAGACAACGGGCATATCAACATCATAGTGAGAGAAGTTTTTTATGTAGGAGATTGGGTATTTTTACAACTACAACCATACAAACAAATTTCCCTCAAGCAAGCTAAGAAGGATAATAAATTATCGCCAAAGTACTATGGTCCTTACAAGGTGTTGCAAAATATTGGTACTATTGCATACAAATTGGAGCTTCCTGCTTCATTGCGAGTGCATCCAGTTTTCCATGTTTCATGCTTAAATAAGGTTATAGGTGACAAAATTCTAGTTCAAACAATATTTCCATAAATTTATGAGGAAGGAAAAATCATATTGGAACTTGAAGCAATCACAGAAACAAGAACTCGACAGCTATGAAATTGATCAATTTCAGAGTATCTCATCAAGTGGAAGAACTTACCCACTGAAGATTCTACATGGGAGGATGATAATTTTATAAATAAGCATCCAGAGCTACTATAGAGTTGAGGAAAACATATTTTTGATGGAGAGGGGCATGTTAGGTCCCTATATTACTATTTGAGTCCCTTATTGTGGTTAGTATAGCCCCCTTATTATTATTGTTGTACCCCTGTAACCCCCATATTGTTATTATTGCGCCCTTACATTATTATTGTTAGGTCGGCTAGGATTATATTGTGACCCCATGGACTCCTATACATAGAATGAGTTTTTTTCATTTGTATCATCCAAGAATTGTTCATTTATGTAATGTAAATGAGGCTGCCCCCTTGAAGTGGCTTATTTCTAAGGCATTGATATCTCTTTTCTTCTATTTTTGGAGCTAGTTTCATAACAGGCTGATGATGACTTGGTGAGCCTAGTACTTCTAGGCCTTCCCAAGAGCTAGCATAGTTACCAGGACTCTGTGAATAGGAGGGAGAAGTTACTAAAGGGGGAGCGACTATGGTCAGATTTAGTACAAGAAAAGTTTCGACGGACTACCAGGGATGGATCCTCATCCAAGAATGATGATGAGGAAAATTGTGCCTTAGCTGGAAAGGAAAATAAAGGGAAGGGGAAGAAGAATTCCCAATCCAAATCCAAGACCAGAAAAGAAGGCAAGAAACGAGACATGTCAAAGGTGAAATGTTTCAACTGTCATGATCATGGACAGTATGCCAAAAATTGTACACAAAAGAAGAAGAACAACAAGAAGGATCTGAGAGTTGCAGCAGCTGAAGCTTTGGCCCCACAGTTTGAGTTATACTTCTCTCTCATCGCATGCATGTTGTCAATTGTGATGGGATATATGTGGTACTTGGATTGGGGAGCATCTTTCCACATGAATTGAAAGAAATAATTCTTTAGTAGCTTGGAGGAGAATGATATTTAGATGCACATCGAGATGGGTGATGACAGGAGGTATAGCGCTACCGGGATTGGTATAGTTACTTTCCAAAGAGATTCAGGTAAACTCTTCATACTAAAAGATGTCATGCATGTACTAGGTTTTAAGAAGAATTTGGTTTTAGTTTCTATGTTGGAGGATCGTGTATATGATGTGGTTTTTAGTGAAGGAAAGAAGTTCCTTTGTCACAAAGTGACAAGACAGGTAAAGAAGATTGGGGCTCGTGTGAAAAACCTTTGCAAACTTGATGTAGATGGCTACGCAACATTGAGTAGTAAAATAGATGATGTGGTGAGCTGGGATACTAGTGAGTTATGGCAAAGGAGTTTGGGTCATCTACACCACAGTGCTTTGAGGATTATGCAACAGATTTCTACAGGGCTTCAAAAGGGTACACTTGCGCAGGGAGACACATGAAAAGGTTGTACTATGGGGAAGTATATAAATTCAACCTCTCACGATAAGGAAATCCTAGCAATGAAAATCTTTGAGAGATTCCACTCAGACGTGCATGGACTGTTCTCAACAGATTCCACAACAAAGCATAGGTATTATGTGATTTTTTTTAATTTTTTTTTGAGAAAGTGATGGATTTTCTTTATGCAGAAGAAAATCACATAGAATAAAGTGTCGAATTTTATTTATGCAGAATAATTGAGCCAATACCATAAATGTGATTTTTTCTCCCTCCTACTCGTTAAAATCTCAGACAAGCGTATTTTTTTCTGCCTCCCCCACACAAATCCAGTGTCTTACCACCTCTGCTCCAAGTCGTTTCTTACCATACTATGCCATTCAAATATATTTGAATTCAACAAAGGTTTGCGGCGGAAGGAAATGGGGACCAGCCCCAACGCATAGGACCACTACCCATGACCATGGCGGGAGTTCTAACAAATGCACAGATGATTAAAACTAAACCCGTTTCATTAACCTTAATCAAGGTTTATATGTGCTAATCCAGTCATTAAATGCAGATTATGCTAAGCGTGCAACTAGCACCTAACCACAATTAACTCCCACTTATCCATTAATTAATCCAATTCTTAGATGCATTTTAAGTTGGCGAAGTCCGCCAATTTATGCGGGAACTCCTGATTTGGTGGAGTTAATTGGAGTTGCTCTAGTTTTAGTGGAGCTTTCCTAGGCCAAAATTGATTAGGCCACAACTTGAGAAAATTTCAACAAAATTGGGCTCAGAAAGAGTCTACCCTAGAATTTTTGGATATTTTGAGAAGTTTGGTGCAGGTTTCAGAGGCAGAGGAGTACTTTTGGAATTGATTTTTCCAGTTTGAAGATTAAATATGCCTAGGGCCACCAGGAGAGGAGGCCATGTTTGGTTCATCTGAAGACCATTTGAAGAGCCAGAAGAGGCTACTTAGGGGTTTTTGGGTTTTCTGAATCCATTGGGGTAGGTTGGGAATCCATTAGATCACTACAGGTGCATGTAATCAGAGAATTTACCATTAATACAAAGAGGGTCAAGGAGATGTATCCCAGGAGGGGTGAAATCCTTTATCAGCTCCGTGTAATGTGTTTGTTGTGTATTATAATCTCTGCAATTTACTTGTTGTCTATGTGTATTTAAAAGATAATTTAATTAATGAATTTATGATAAAAGACACATAAATTTGACACATAAACCCTCTCATAAACTGATTATTTGAGACAATCCTTAAACACAATTTTCTTTTATACTGATGAGGAATCTAGCACAACAAAAATAGTTTTTCCATATTCATATCACTGCCTCCTAGTTAAAATATGGCACGTGGCTAGCTAGCACCCAACACATTCGAATGCACCACCAACACCCACTCAGGTTATGTCACTATGTCTATGCTTGCAATTGGGAAGAAAACAACACACAGGCACCTCTAGGCTATGTCAGTGAAGGAGTGAGGGAGAATGAAATACTAAATGCCCAGATGCAAAATATTAGCTGGAAAAAGGGATGCCTAGAGATGATTTAAATTAAAGAACTAAATAAAAAAAGGAAATCTCAATGACATGAAAACACCTGCTTAAATACAAAAAAGGAAATATCAATGACATGATTTTTTTTTTAACACAGTTCTCTTAAAATCCAGAAAATAAAAAATAAGGGTTTAAAATTAGACCAAAATGGGGCCCAAAAACAATGTAATGTAATATGGAATCAAATCAGTCCATATAAAAAAAAATGAAGTAACCCATGTTCTGAATTTAATCAAGAAATCCACAAAGGTGAATGAAATTGATAAGCAAAATTAGAAATTCAAACCCTTTCGGAGAACTAGAAAATGTTGAAATTAAAAAAGAAAAAGCACCCACATTGGGTAGAAAATTTTGATGCACACTGGTGAGGAATTTATGATGCACATTGGTGAGGAACTTCTGTTGCACATTGGTGAGGGATTTCTGATGCACATTGGTGAGGGATTTCTGATTCAAACTGGTGATGAATGTGGGACATCTAATTTATTTTCCTTTAAATGAATTGGATAATAAATTGTAATTTCATCTCATATCAACTTGTATCAGTTAAATACTCCGGATGCAGTTGCTTCCAGCACATGATGGGATGTACATCCCTCAGTGCCTCCCAAGGCTGTCCGTTGGAGTTGGCCATCTGGCCTCCCACACTCGAATTGATGGTGGCATTCATTTCGCCACCCCATGCAGCTTTAATTTCACACTCTCGAACCATCTCCGCAGCGAGCTCTCCATTTGGTTTACTTCGGCTCTTGATATGGCTTGTGATCTTCCTCATGGAATTTTCCTCATATTCTCTGCGACTTCGCTTCTCTGTGCCTCCTGCCCAGCCACCTACGCAAAGCCTAGCGCTAGAACGCAGACCGGCCGAAGGTGCGAGCTCTTGTGTTGCTTGGAAATTGTCTCAGAATTCCACCACTCGCACAGTCTGCTTTGTTGCCCGAACACTCTGCATAATTCTCCTGGCCCTCCGCTGCCTCTCCTTCTCTGCTTGTTTCATCCGCCTCTCCTCCCCGCCATGCCTTGACTGCGCCATCATATCCGATGTCACCATGGCTCCAGTCGTGGGTGGGCTTCTCGTTCTCAAACTTCTCCCACCACTGATTTGTCCTCAAAAGAACTCCCCTGTGATCACTTACCGGATCTCAGAAACAGCAAGGGTACACCTCGCAGCCCTGGCTCCACCCCTCCCTCTACACTTCCTCCGCCTCCTTACGTCTTCTCTCCTGCACCTCATCTCCATTATTTTGCTTCTCTCTCCGTTCCCCATCCGTCTTTCCCGTCCACCCTTTGCCAGTATTCCCAGCGTGCAGAGTTTACTTTTGAATGAATGTTTGAAAAATTGATCCTCAAAGCTCATGTCACCATCACGGTTTGTGAAGAATCGGCCAGCCTGGTGCCTCCTCCACCTGTGCCTCCCATTCCTTCGTCTTCTTTTCATGGCCCCACTGGGCCCAGCACCGCCGCAGCTGAAAAAACCAAGGATGCCTTGGCCCAGTTAAATATTGTCCCTAATGTTTCTATGCAGGTCCAGAATGTGGAAGGAATGGGCAAAGAAAAAGTGCCCACCTCAACTGCTGAAGACGGAGGCAGCGACGAGTTCGTGTGCAGAATTGTTGAAGAACCACCCTCCCCAATCAATGAACAGTAGTCAGAGGCTGCCCCTGAGGTTTTTGTCCTTTAAGCACAATGTCTTTAAGCTATTTTCAGTTTTCCTGCTTCCTCATCCTCTGCTCGTAGAGAGGCATGCTATAGTTTTTTGCTTTTTTGTCAAACATTCTGAATGTAAAGCCGGTTTCCCCTATGAGGGCGGCAGTCCAAACTCTCAATCTAAAAGGGACTGGTTTCCCCTCGGTGGGCAGTCCAAATTATGTTTTTTCATGGCAGTCAAGCCTTGTGCTCAGGCTCCCTCAGCTGAGACAACGACAGTTTTGTACCATTATATTATAAATTAATAGATTTAGTGTTACTTAGAAAAAAAAAAAACTTGAATCAGTTAAATAAGTCATTATGACTGAGTTAGCCTAGGAAATTTGAGTTAAGTGTTTAATATGGCATGTAGAGTGATCTTACTATTTTTTGGGTCTAGTTTCAGTTAATGCACTAGTGGGGTGCAGGTGTGAATTAGTTAACTCAATTAATTGAGTTAAAATCAATTTAACTAGTTCTAACTGAGTGATCAGGTAGTGAGAGGTCCAGTGAATTAAATTATATTTAATTCAAAAGTAGTGATCAATCAGATAAATGATAATTCATTATTAATAGTTGCATGCATGTCATTTCTGAGGAAGACCCAGTTGAGACAGAGGTTAAAAGGAACATAACTATCAGTTTTATTTATAGAAAATTGCTCGGGTGAAATTATAAAGTCATGAGGATGCCATGATGGATCATGCAATCAAGGAAGGTTGATTTTCCTATTTAATAGGGGCCTAATTATTCAGGAATTGCGTTAGTAGGGCAGGCTGAAGGAAGGCTGAGAATTGGTTGTGTGTTTGTTCATTTTTTCCTAGATCAGTGTGAGACAATTGGTAGAGTGCATAAGATTCTTGTGATAAAGAAAGAATTGTATTGTTTCATGATTCCTTGAATTTATATAATATACAGATAGCGGGGTTTTAGCAGTTTCTTTCCCCAACATACATCTTGAGTTGTGCGATTGACTTCTTTCTCTTACTTGCATGTAATTGAGCGATTGTGTTTTGTATTCCAAAAATATTTTATAAGGATTCAGTATATCATTTTAGTACATCACAAGATCATATTGAATCTAGCGATAGAATTTATACATGTATTAGATATTCCTCTATAAATTTCTACATGGTATCAGATCACCAGGAATCAAAATAGAAGATAATAAATTGAGTTTATGTTGCACAATATTCAAATTTACAAATTCATTCTTTAGTACCTAGAAGTTGACCAAGATTTCTTTCACTGGCTTGAGACTCGAATATGCACTCGAGGGAAATTCAAACTATATTGCATGGATGGACAGGATGGAGGCAACATTGGAGGAAAATGAGCTAAAGGGATTCATTGAAATTGATATTCCTGAGCCCGCTCCAAAAGAGGTTGCGCAACATGAAGCATGGGAGAAGAATCTTGTAAAGGCGAGGAGGATATTATTAGAGGGAGTTCGAGATCATATTGTCTCGAGTATCCATGGAATGTAAACTCCATATGCTACGTGGAAGGCCTTGATAGATATGTTTCAAAGCAATAGTGACTACAGGAAATTAACACTCAAGGAAAAGATCAGGAAAATAAAAATGGAGAAGGGTGACACAATCCTGAAATACTTGACCAAGTTAACTCAATGTAAAGATGAGCTTGAAAGTGTTGGGATTACTGTGGCTGATTATTACTTGGTGAGCATAGCACTTCTAGGCATTTCTAAGAGCTAGCATAGTTCCTAGGACTCTGTGAATAGGAGGGAATAGTTACCAAAGTGGGAGCAGCTATGGTCAGATTTGGTACAAGAAGAGTTTCGACAGACTACTAGGGCTGGATCCTCATCCAAGACTCATGATGAGGAAAATTATGCCTAAAATGGCAAGGCAAAGATAGGGAAAGGGAAGAAGAATTCCCAATTTAAATCTGAGACTGGAAAAGAAGGAAAGAAAGGAGACATTTCAAAGGTGAAATGTTTCAACTGTCATGATCATGGACGTTATGCCACAAATTTTCCACAAAATAAGAAGAACAAAAAAAAGGCTCCACGAGCTACAACGGGTGAAGCTTTGGCCTCAAAATTTGAGTTGGAATTCTCTCTCATCACATGCATGGTGTCAACTGTGTTGGGATCTATGTGGTACTTGGATAGTGGAGCATCTTTCCACATGACTGGAAACAAAAAATTCTTTATTAGCTTGGAGGATAAGGATATTCAGATGCACATCGAGATGGGTGATGATGGTAGGTATAATGCTACTGGGATTGGTACAGTTGTTGGGAAAAATACTGAGAGGGGGGGTGAATCATACATTTACTGCATATTCTAAAATTTTCACTTTTTCATTCCTTAAAACCCATACGCTACTTTGCTGAAGCCAAGTAGCGTATACACGCGGATATCCTTCATAAAACTTGCGTATACACAGAGATATAATTATGCCATTAGTTCTTCACTTATATCATTCCATCATTCATTCATTAGATGTTTCTATAAACAATAAACATGTGCAGTAAGAACAGAATAAACCATCACACAAAGCATCACACATGAACACCCGGATTTTTAGGTGGAAACCCAAGTCGGGAGAAAACCACCGCTGCAGTTGCTCAGCCTTCAATATTTTATTATAGAGAAAACATCTTACAACATATGTGCTGGCGCAGACTTGACCAGCACGCAGGCACCCACCTGCGCTCGTTTACCAGCCTCTCCTGGAAGGGAGCTCCAACCCCCTGACTCGTTTACCAGCCTCTCCTGGAAGGGAGCTATGACCCCCTGCTCTCGTTTACCAGCCTCACCTGGAAGGGAGCTACGACCCCCTGACTGAAGGCTACAACCCTCAGCACCCCTTCGGACCACGTTTCATCAATTTTCACACTGGATCCAACAACTTCAATAGAACAATACTTGTAGGCCACGTTTCATCATATTTCCAGACTGAACCCTTTCCATACTTTTAAGCACAAACATACATCACCAACAGATACTTATCAACACATATCAGATAGCAGAAACACAGCAGAACAGATCAGATATTTCATACCCTTTGCTTCAGCAAACCCTAGTTTGCATACGCGCTTTTACTTCACTGATGTCGCGTATATACGCGCTTATGTCCACACAAACCAGCGTATACATCTGTATGTATTTCATTGCGCATATGCACTTTTTATTCAGCGAAGCCGCGTATATACGCGCTTCCTCTTCGGCGAAGTAGCGTATAGATCTTCAACCATCATAGAGCAGCATACTTCTTCAGATCAGACATTCAGTTCAGATTTACCCTTTTACTTCAGACATATGTTCGCCTCATTTCAGATCTAAGCCTTCCATAAACAGATCTAGCAAATACAGATACATTTCAGATCTAGAAATCCCGCTTCATCATTTCTTCATAGGTGAAACATAGATTCAGATCTATCATCAAACCTTTACCCTTTCCATACAGATATACTTCACAGAGAAGTATTCATTCAAGCTCAGAAATCTTGCTCCCACACTCATAATTTGCACAATGAATTTCTTCTCCTTATATAGGTTTATCCTTTGTCAATACCATGAGCCCCTTTTTCAATACCATGAGCCCAAAACCACGTTACTTCCGATGGTATTCCTGGACGGGGTCAATTAGGTGAATCATTACCCAATACAATGGGTCCATACCATGGTGGTTACCCCTGTTTTTGTACTTTTTGAGCGCTTTTGCCCATACGCGACTTGGAACGTTCTTTTCCGCGTGCATACGTGACTTCCCTTAGACATATCCGCGTATGCATAGAGACATACTCTTTTCATCATACTTTGAGCACATTCTGAATTCCTTTCTTCATTGCCTTCTGTATACACTGTAGATACATCATATTTTCTTCATCAAGAACATATTCTAGCAAGCACAACTTCATCAAGTAAGTTGCCATCATCTTTATCAAGTGGGTTGCCTTTCAGGGACAACACTCAACATCATAATATCAACAAGCATCATATCACATCATATTTACATCATTTACCAAGCCCATCAAGTCAAGAATAACTTCATCAGATGTATTTCCATCAAGGACAACACATGCCAACAATCTCATGTCTTCATCTTCATTCAGTGGGTTGCCATCAAGGACAACACTCTGCATCATATTTCCAACAATCTCCCCCTTTGGACTTGATGGCAACCACGATGGTGTTTGGTTACCACAACAGATAGGTACATTAAGAATACAAAGACACCATGTCACCTTCTCCATTTTGACACCATTCTTCATTCAAACACCATGTCATTCTCCCCCTTTGACATCAAGGGCAAAGGGCGGACCAAAGCCAACATACTCTCCCCATTTTCTCCTTATGTGGAAGAAGCGTTCTACAGATCTGATGTATACTGAAATGACCAAGCTCCCCCTGAGTTCATGCTGAATCTTCAAACATATTTTCAATGAAGTACATGACTCTATGATTTTTCTATCACCAATGACTCATACTTACATCAAAGATCCATCCAAGTGGATTTACATATAAGACTCAAGTACCTAACCAAGTGGGTTTACACATTTCAACTCATCTACCCAACCAAGTGGGTTTACAAAATTTGACTCAGCTACCCAACCAAGTGGGTTTACAATATGACAAGTCCTTACATGACTGAATATTACAAGTTTACATCATGGGTCTCAACAAGACCTTTTCATCAAAATACCTATATGACTTAAGACCAACACCAGAAAGTCCTCAAGCATGAGAACATATTTCAGAACCATTATAATGCCAACAATGCATTATACTCAGCAATGCTAATGCTCCCCCTGAATCTGTGCATCCATGCATCCTTTTCATATGACTAAGGCTCCCCCTAAGTTTGTGCATCCTGAACACTTTCACCAACAAATCATCAAGGCATCTTCATCAAAACATGAGAAAAAGAATTATGAGAATTGGAACACCACCAGAGATACCAAACAGTATCAGAGATACCAAACAGCACTGCAGCTGTGCTGAAGAAAGCTGACTTCAACCAAAAATTGTCAGTAATCAGACATACGCGATTTTCTGTGCAGGAACTCGCGTATATACGCGACTGTGTTTTAGGAAACCCGCGTATCCCAAGCCATGTTCTAAATTTCAACCAGATCTGATTCTCTGTGAGGCAAAGACAATGTTCAGCTTCTTTCTGAGATATTTGAATGCTTCCCTGGACTACAGATAGATAGAACATTGTAGTGGTGTCTTCAAGCGTCATCCAATGGTTGTAGTATCAGCACAATAGTAATCAAGCCTTCAGATTCTTTGCAGCATCAATACAATCTTTCCAAGAGAGATTCTCATATCAGAACAACATCTTCACATAGGTGTCAAGCAATCATCCATGTGGTCCAACATCACCATGATCTTCAAGATTTAACATGAAGTAGCATATGTAGGCAAAAGATCTCTCAACCATAGAACACACTCTGCATGATTTATTTCTGAATCAAATGACATCCAACTCATCCATGTGTGAGTACAAAGGATACTTATCAGCAACCAGGGCTCAAAAACTCATCATAATAAACCATGTACCAAGTCATCATCATTTGAGCATGAGTATCACAAAAAACAAAGAATAAGCAGTCATATTGCCAACAATGCAATCATTAGTATTCAACCTGCTGCTCCCTCTAAACCAGTGCTCTTCCTTAACTTGTGCAATCTGAAACACCTTCAACAGCAAGTCATCAACAACAATCTCTGCATGATCTGTCCTCATCTCTGAATTATAAGACTTTCATCTCAACAACGAATGCTCTTCATCATAAAGCAACCAGGCTTCATCCATAATCTTCAACACAAGAACCCATGTATCATTTCATTATCATGAGTATAACCATAATGATGTTAACAGTGCAATCATCAGCAGTCAGACTGATGCTCCCCCTGGACCTCTGCTCCAGATCTTCAGCTATCAGATAAATTTCCTTATCATCAATGCATACGCGGTTGTGTCAGCTGGAACTCGCGTGTATACGCGACTTTGGTGAATAGAACCCGCGTATGGAAAGTGAAACATAGAAATTTTTCACATTCCTTTATCTCCCCCTGCAAATTTACCTTTTGTTCCTGTCTTTTCTTCACACCAGATGCACTGTCAGAAATACATATAACCAGAATAATCAAATCAACCATGAGAGACATCATACATTGCTCCCCCTGTGACGATACATTACTAAAACTCATAATGTATCCCACATCATTCCTGCAGTCAATCAGAGAAGTAAGCTTCAGAAGCGGATGACTGCAGTAGGGTCAATATTCCCTACGTTTCTGATCGGTCCTCCATCTTTTTCCAGATTTGTTTGATCTTTCTATTTGTGTGTTGGAAGTTATCCAATTTCTCATATCTGTTCAACCTGCATTCCTTTTCTACATGTCCATACTTGTTACAAGAATAACATCTCATATGTCCAGAAAAATAAGCATAAGAATCATAATGAGTATTTCTAATCTTCCTCCTTTTGCAATCAACTGCTTTATGTCCATACATGTTACATGAGAAACAATATCTCCTGAAGAAACCAGAGTACCTTTCTGAATAGAATCTGTTTGATTGTGACTGAAATGATCTGCTCCTGCAATTTGCTGCAACATGCCCATAATTATGACATTTGAAACATTCAACATTATTGACTGATTTCCTTTGAGGTTTCATCATTGTTGGTTGACCTTTTGTTTCTTTCAACACTTCAGGTTTCGCATTGACACCCTCTGAATTTTTTGCACTTCCTTGTGAGCTAGGTTCTCCTTTAACAGTTTCATGGAAACCAAGACCAAGTTTGATAGCATGAGACCTTTGATTACTCAGAATATTGTCCAAAACATTAGTACTATCATGAAACCTCAAAATTTTAACCTTTTCTTCTAATTTACCTTTGAGAATTTTTACCTCAACCTCCAAGGCTTGACATTGCTTTGTCATGCTTTCTTCTTTCCTTCTTCCATCTTCTACTTGATCCTTCAGATTTAGGATCTCTTCTTTCAACCAATTTTCGTTTTCTTCACATGTTTGTTGTAGCTCTTCATTCTTCTTCTTTGATGCTTCGAGATCTACTTTCAGGGATGTGTTTTCTGCTTCAAGTCCTGCATTCTTCTTATTTGATTTATTCAATTCTTCTTTGAGGGAAATGATTTCTGCTTCAAGTCCTTCCTTTTCAAATGATGGTAGATGTTCCTCACTCTTCTTACTTGATGCTTCAAGTTTTGCTTGTAGAGAGATGATTCCAGCTTCAAGACCTTCATTCTTCCTTTTTGATTTTTCCAGATCTGCTTTTAGAGAAACGTTTTCTGCTTCAAGTCCTTCATTCTTCTCATTTGATTCTTCAAGTTCCGCTTGCAGAGAGATAATTCCAGCTTGATATCCTTTACTTCGATTGTATACATCATTGAACATCCTTTTCAGTCTAAAACACAAAGCTTTGGAGGCAGCGTCCTTCTCATTAAAAATTCTTTGTTGATCTTTGATAACTTTCTTTAAATCCACAACATTACTTTCACTATCTACATCATTGCTTGCACAGATAAGATTACAAGGATCACTATCAGATTCATCTTTGTCAACTTTTGTTGTACCGGTTCTCTGAGACATCTCCTTACTTTGAGTATTTTGCTTCTTTGCCATGAGTACTTGTAGAGCTTGGTCAGAATCTTCTTCGGCTTCTTCTAGGTTGATAGCATATTCTTCACTATTGTTTGTACCACTAAGATATTTCAAAGGATGATCCCAATCACTATCAGATTCATCTCCTTTGATTTCTGGTATCCATGTTCTCTGAAATATATCCTTTCTTCGAGTAGGCTTCTTCTTTTGCTTCTTTCCCATTGCGACAGATCTCCTTCAAGCGATCAAGCTTCTGCAGAAGGACCACCCTCTGATACCAATTGTTGGGAAAAATACTGAGAGGGGGGGGTGAATCTGTATTTACTGCATAATCAAATCTTTTTACTTTTTCATTCCTTATAACCCATACGCTACTTTCCTTCAGTAAACTAGCGTATATACGCGGATCCCCTTTATGAAACTCGCGTATACACAGAGATATAGATATGTCATTAAATCTTCACTTAATCATTCCATCAGTTATTCATCAGATGTTCTATAAACAGTAAACATGTGCAGTAAGAACAGAATAAACCATCACACAAAGCATCACACATGAACACCAGGATTTTTAGGTGGAAACCCAAGTCGGGAGAAAACCGCCGCTGCAGTTGCTCAGCCTTCAATATTTTATTATAGAGAAAACATCTTACAACATATGTGCTGGCGCAGACTTGACCAGCACGCAGGCACCCACCTGCGCTCGTTTACCAGCCTCTCCTGGAAGGGAGCTCCAACCCCCTGACTCGTTTACCGGCCTCTCCTGGAAGGGAGCTACGACCCCCCGATCTCGTTTACCAGCCTCACCTGGAAGGGAGCTACAACCCCCTGACTGAAGGCTACAACCCTCAGCACCCCTTCGGACCACGTTTCATCAATTTTCACACTGGATCCAACAACTTCAATAGAACAACACTTGCAGGCCACGTTTCATCATATTTTCAGACTGGACCCTTTCCATACTTTTAAGCACAAACATACATCACCAACAGATAATTATCAACACAGATCAGATAGTAGAAACACAGCAGAACAGATCAGATATTTCATACCCTTTGCTTCAGCAAACCCTAGTTTTCATACGCGCTTTTACTTCACTGATGTTGCGTATATACGCGCTTATGTCCACACAAACCAGCGTATACATCTGTATGTATTTCATTGCGCATACGCGCTTTTTATTCAGCGAAGCCGCGTATATACGCGCTTCCTCTTCGACGAAGTAGCGTATAGATCTTCAACCATCATAGAGCAGCATACTTCTTCAGATCAGACATTTAGTTCAGATTTACCCTTTTAATTCAGACATATGTTCGCCTCATTTCAGATCTAAGACTTCCATAAACAGATCTAGCAAATACAGATACATTTCAGATCTAGAAATCCCGCTTCATCATTTCTTCATAGGTGCAACATAGATTCAGATCTATCATCAAACCTTTACCCTTTCCATATAGATATACTTCACAGAGAAGTATTCATTCAAGCTCAGACATCTTGCTCCCACACTCATAATTTGCACAATGAATTTCTTCTCCTTATATAGGTTTATCCTTTGTCAATACCATGAGCCCCTTTTTCAATACCATGAGCCCAAAACCACGTTACTGATGGTATTCTTTTGGGCCAGAAGTCAATTAAGTAGAATCATTATCTGATGGGTCCATACCATGGTGGTTACCCCTGGTTTTGTACTTTTTGAGCGCTTTTGCCCATACGCGACTTGGAACGTTCTTTTCCGTGTGCATACGCGACTTCCCTTAGACATATCCGCGTATGCATAGAGACATACTCTTTTCATCATACTTTGAGCACATTCTGAATTCCTTTCTTCATTGGCTTCTGTATACACTGTAGATACATCATATTTTCTTCATCAAGAACACATTCTAGCAAGCACAACTTCATCAAGTAAGTTGCCATCATCTTTATCAAGTGGGTTGCCTTTCAGGGACAACACTGAACATCATAATATCAAAAAGCATCATATCACATTAGATTTACATCATTTACCAAGCCCATCAAGTCAAGAATAACTTCATTAGGTGGATTGCCATCAAGGACAACACATGTCAACAGTCGCATGTCCTCATCTTCATTAAGTGGGTTGCCATCAAGGACAACACTCTGCATCATATTTCCAACAATAGTTACTTTCCAGAGAGAGTTAGGTAAACCCCTCATACTAAAAGATGTCATGCATGTACCAGTTTTGAAGAAGAATTTGGTTTTAGTTGCTATGTCATAGGATCATGGATATGATGTGGTTTTTAGTGAAGGAAAGACATTCCTTCGTCACAAAGTGACAGTACATGTAAAGAAGATTGGGGTTCATTTGAAGAACCTCTACAAATTTGATGTAGATGGCTATGTAGAATTGAGCAGTAAAACAAATGAGGTGGTGAGTCGGGATACTGGTGAGTTATGGCACAGGTGGTTGGATCATCTACACCATAGTTCTTTGAGGATCATGCGACAAATCTCTACAGGGCTTCCAAAGGGTACACTAGCGTAGAGAGACACATGCGAAGTTTGTACTATGGGGAAGTACACAAATGCCACCTTTCACGATAAGGAAAGCTGGGGAACGATAATCCTTGAGATATTTCACTTAGACATGTGTGGACCATTCTCAACAGCTTCCACAACAAAGCATAGGTATTATGTGATTTTTGTTGATGATTTGTTTGGAATGTGTTGGATATTCTTAATGCAGAAGAGAGATCAGACATTCTCCAAGTTTTGTGAGTTCAAAGCACTGGTAGAGAAATATACAGGGAAGAAGGTGAAGGCTCTGAGGAGTGACAATGGTGATGAGTATATATCTAATGAATTCAATAACTTCTGCACCATAGAAGGAATTCAGAGAGAATTGATTGCACCTCATAACCCACAACAGAATGGGGTTGCAGAAAGAAATAACATGATAATTGTGGGAGAAGCATGAGCCATGTTACATGATCAGGGTGTGTCGTTGCATCTATGGGTAGAGGCATGCAACACATCAGTATTTGTGCAAAACCATAGTCCTCATCGAATACTTGGCATGAGTACACCAGAGGATAATTTTTCAGGTAAGAAACTAGATGTTTCATATTTTAATTTTTTTGGCTCATCTTTCTATTTCCATGTGACCAAAGATGCTAGGAAGAAGAAAGAACCAACAACATCGGTTGGGATATTTGTGGGGTACACAGATACTCCCCACAACTATCAGGTGTATTTATAGCACACAGCATGACAATTGTCAGAAGAGATATGAAATTTTATGAGGAGAAGGCCATGCGATTGTCCCTTGAGAGGGAGATTGAATTGCATGTAGGAAAGGAACTCTTAGTTCCAAAGGATGAACCTCAGGAAGCATCAAAACCTTAAGCAGAGGATCAGAGAGTGGAAGAAACCACTCATGTAGAGCCATCCAGCAAAAGTGGTAAGAAGCGCACCAAAGAGGCTGACAGATTGATGCTATATGTGAAAGAGAATTTAGGTGCACCTACATCACAACGCAAGTAGAGAAGGTCCCCATACAGGTATAATGCATACATATCTTATGAGCAAATGTATTGTGACAGAAAAATCCTCTTTTGAGGAATTAGTGCATCAACCTATATGGGTTGATACCATGGTTGACGAGTATTACTCCATTATTAGAAATAGTGCATGGGAAGTGGTCCTAAGACTAGTGGGGAAGTCAGTGATTGGATCTAGGTGGATCTATAAGGTGAAGAAAGCAGCAGATAGGATTGTGTGTTACATGTCATTTCGGTCACCATGACATTTGAGTGTTTATATGGGTCTATCACCATCCATATCATGTTCCCTTAGAGGTAAAAAACACTCATGTTCCTGAATCGAGTCTTGGAAATTGGAGAAATGCTCTGTAAAACCCTTAAAATATTACCTGCAAATGTTTTATAGCCTTTTCCTGCACATGCGTTGATGCTTCTTCCTTTATCTGTGATGATCTCCACTTTGTTCACCACTAAAACCTGTGCACCCCCGTGAAAAGAAAGTAAAAATAAAAAATAACTTCTAGAAGCCTAGTTGGTCGAATATTCTCTCAACTGGAAGCCTCTAGAGTCATGCCAGTTCAAGCTTCATCCCTCCACTCATGGATTTTATCCCTTATTCCAAGGAACTCAAATCCCTTCACAGGAGGAATCCATCCCTCTCTTAATGGATCTAAAACTACCTCAATCTCCCTATAAGTTGACCTCAAGTTTAAGGTTGTAGGGTAGATACCAATGTGAATAGAGACTGATTTGTATAGTTTCTAAGTTGGAGAGAGTTCATAGAGCTCATATTTTCTATGCTAATGAGTTGTCATTGACACATTGAAGATCACATCTTTGTGCCCATGAATTCATGCTAGTCATTCTAGAGAAGAAGGCTTATCAGACTGAAGGAAAATGATTGCTCAGACACACGGGAGAAATATGTACAACATCAAGGCATCTTGTTGTAGGATTTATCTTTCTAATTTATTATAATTCATATGGATATATTTTTCTCATTGTCTTGTTTCTGATTCATGGGAATGATGTCAACACTTAGATTCCTTGATCACTAAGTTGGATTAGTATTTACGATTATTATATACTGCAGATGCTTTGCTCGTTTGTCTTGTCTATGATTACCGGTTCTACTCATCATTGAAGAGCTAATTTCGAGCGAAAGACAAAGGACTACATAAGACATCTTGATTGAAAGGTAGGAGCATGTCCTCTTTATTTTCATGGTTGTAATAATCTAAAATACAATTAATCTAGAGAAAGAGATATTTAATGGATCTTTGTTTCTAGTTACTCGTTGGAGTACAAGGGAGATCACTCTTGTCCGCAAGAGGGATTAATCATGGTAACAAATTGGCGACTCCACTGGGAAGACAAGTTTAGTTTTATTTATTTGTGTTCAATTTGAAATTCTAGCTTTCTAATTTTGACTTTTCTGAGTGTAGTTGGGTAGATGACTTTTTAGAATCTCTAAGAAAGAAAACCTAAATATATTTTTCCAACTTTTTCTCTTCCTGCGCAGTTTTCTGTGGAAGATAGAGCAGCGACGTGTGCAAATTTTTTAAGTTCAATCTAGTGCGCATGCACACTATTTTTAACTGAGAGGCTGTGCACCCCCTGGGAATTTTTGAAAATTTTGAAAATTTCTCTTTCAGAGCCAGATAACTAAATTCTTGAATTTTAACCCGATTTACTCCAGTTTTCAGAACCCGTGTGAGAACTCCAATTAAACAATTTTGAGTCTTATGTGATTAATCATCATTTTTTCATTTTACAAGTTAGGGTTTGCCCTGGTTTACTATTGCTCTTTATGGAAGATACATTCGTTTACCGCATACCATTGGTTTTATGATTTTGTCTCCTTGAGCCATCAGGATTATGGCGAACCTTACTTTTTGTGAATATGTGTTTCTTATACATTTGCAAAATGGAAAAGCTCTAGATCACTAAAGCCTGATTTGTCACAAAGTACTCTTTCGTGATTTCATTTCTGCTGGGATAAGTGGAAACATTCTTATTCTTACAACTAAGAGAGATAATTTACAAAACCTTCATAGGTATCTTAGTTAGGATTCATAATTAGAAATTTGATTTGATTTGAAGCTTATACTTTTAGGGTTTTTAAGAAATTTCTTTCTTTTGAGATTTTTTTGTCTATAAAAATTGTAGTTTCTGACTTTGTAATCAATGGGATTTTATTCACAAAGAGAAATTGATCATGTTTGGAAATTTTGGTCTTAATGAAATTGTTTTCTCTTCTGAAAGGAATTTTGTTTAAAGTGTTAATAATTTTGTGTTTTTAAATTCAAAAAACCTCTCAACCTTCTCCTAAATAGAATTCATCGAAAAGAAAGAGTTGCATTTTTCATATTGATGCATTTAGAGTATTTTGCGTCAGGTCACAACATCATCAAGTTTCATCTATGTGCCCTTTGTGTTAAATAAAAACCAAATCAATACATCGCTTGATAAAATCTATCTAGACATTTTTACATTTTCTAGGGCTCATTCCACCACTTTAGCTCAGGCTAGTGTTGTGGAACAGGTTGTAATAAACATTCCAAAGTAGTCAAAACAACCTAATAGTATCTTGTGGTAGGGAAATCCAATTGTTGCATTTGCACTCTTTGAAGATCTTCTTAAAAGAGTTGAGCACAAGGTCATGTCGGACCCAATGAGGTAATCGTACCTACCTCATTGGTGAATATAGAAGACGTGCATGTAATACAAATGGTAAAACTCGGACTAACCATTGTCGAGGAGCCTAAGATCACTTGTTAGCAAACCTTGGATTTACTATGTCGAGGATATTTCAAGGGGATTGAGCTTGATACTCTGCCCTTCCATGTATATCAGATCGTAGGCTATTCCCCAGGTGCATTTGTCTCAGTCAGTGACCTTAGTGGCCATAATATTTAGGATTTTTCCCAAGGTGACAGTGGAGGGAAGGTCCCACTATACCTGGAACAAATGTTGGCTAGACTCACTTGAACTTTCCAGAGGGTACTCTTCACTTCAAGATCACATAGTGGAGGTACTTGCACCATATTGCTTCATTAAGTAGGTTGTCAGAGTAATTGTTCCAACTGCCAATTTTCCACATTAATTTCTGCAATGTTGGATTTCATCACTAAATAGTGTTTTTATTGTGGAAACATACTATTTGTGTGTGGTTTTTTCCTTAGATTTTGTAGCCACGTGTTCAAATTGCTTGATTTCTTAGCGACCTTAGGTGTATTTCGTTGAAATATATATATATATATATATATATATATATATATATATATATATATATATATATATATATATATATATATATATATATATATATATATATATTATTTCGTGTGTTAAAAATTAACTGTGGCTGAATTACCGAGACACTCAAGTAGAATGCAGGGGAAACCCCCTGAATATACACCCAGTTAATTGGAAAGATTAAATCTGAAAGATTTCAACAATTAGGAACCAGGTCTACTGAACAAGGAGAAACATATATAGTAATACTTCCTAATTTCGAAGTTAATCAATCTCAGACAATAGAAATAAATCAAGAACAACTGAAAATTTCATAATTTATCATAGTTGAATCTGTTATCGGTGAATTGTCAGATACTCAATTCACTGAGCCTAAAATATTTGAACCTGAATCTAAATCTACTTCATCTGAGTCACCTTTAGCTTTCATAGCCCAAACTCCTGGTCATCCTCATTCACCTCGAGTGAAACTTCTTATTACTGAGAATATTCCTCCTGGGCTAATTAGTATTGAAGTAGTTACTAACATAGAATAAGAGATCAAAACTTCTTTGCATCAAGAGCCTTTAGATCTAAGGTATAGTGAACTGATTTACCCTTACGTTCCTTTTAGGCTAGATCCTTGGTATCAAAAAATTACCAACTTTCTGCATAACTTTGGTTTCAATTATTCACCACGTCGTATTCCTTTTTACTTTATACCCAGAGGTAGTTACATGGCTTCATCAAGAATGTCTACTGAGTCATCCATGTTTTCTTCATCACCAGAAATTTTTTTGTATGGCGGTCCATCAGTTCATGCTGGGTATCAGTCACTCTCTGGCACTTTTTCAGGAGCATCTCCATCTTCTGAAAATATTACACAATCAACTGGTCTTTATAAATCTACCACCGAATCTTTGACAATGGAACATGTCTATATGTTTTCTGGAAATATTCCTCAAGCTAGCTCTCAAGGTAACTATATAGCTCCTGGGGGGCAGAAAACTCCTCAAGGACAAAAATTTCTCTAAGGGCACCACCCTATTCAAGGGTAGCAACCCTTTCAAGAAAATAAGCCTCTTCAAAGGCAGATACCTCTTCAAGCGAAGCAATTTTATCAAGAGAAACTATCCTTTCAAGGAGGTCAACCTTTTACTGTAACTTATCTGGGAAATTATCAAACTTATGTTCCAATACCTCAAACTGGTTTTGGTCAACCTTATGCATCGCAACCTTTGATGGGAGCTCCTTACCTAGGCGTTAATATTGTATGGAATCCATTGTTGAATCAACAATATTTGCAACCTACTTTACAAATACCTTATAATCAACCTCCTCAGACAACTAGACAATTTGGTTATACGTAGGTCCAACAGACTGTTCACACTACACTCCAAATTACCCCTCAGGTATCTGTACCTAGTAGACTAAAAGAAAAAAGGACATTGGTGAGGGTCATGCTTGTGACAGACCATTAAGGTCTGTCACCAATTTCACATATGGTGACAATCCTTAAAAAAGCGCCATTGTAAGTGTATATAGTGATGGTCCTTTAAGGTTCGTCACCAAAGCCATTTTCAATGACACTTTTGGTGAGGGTCGTTAAAGGCATATCACTAATTATCTCTTTGGTGACACTTCTAGTGACAAAATTTTAATGACCCTCACCAATGCTCTTTTTGTTACTTTTGGTGACGGTCAAAAAATCTTGATCGTCATTGATTATTCCAATGAGTTTTTGATGATGCTATGTGCATGTTACTATATTTTTTGTCAAAATATAATAATTTAAGACCATTATGGTGGAGTCTTTTTATAATATGTCCAACACCATAGTGGTTAGAGTTAGTCAATTTGTTAAGAATTAATTAGTGTGTATCATTTCCCTCAAGTAATGACTAGTCGAATAGAGTTTTCCTATGAGTCAACACATGATTCATATCTATTAAGTTTATTATCTAGAAAACTCCCTTTAGATAAAGCTACACTAGTGTGTGTAGGAAATATATTATTTAATACTTAATCAAACTCTATCAATTCTATTAATGAGAAATACCTAACACTCTTGAATAATATGGGCACACCTTAAATTAAAGCTTTGGCACACACTAACGTTTCTTATCAATTTGCATGTCTTGGAACATCTTTGTACCTAGAACATATTTCCATGACATTGATGCCCAAGCACATGGTGGCATGCACTAGCACAACATAGAACTCTCATAGCATGTGTTTGCATGCATGTAGTCCCCAGCATGTCCTGTAACACCTTGGTTGCATGCATTGACATACATTAGCACTTGGCACAAAATTCCACTTGGCATGTATTAGGACCTATTATTAGTGTGCCTAGCATGCCCCTTTTCAAAAAGATAAATTATTGACTTGTTAACCCTCTTATGTGTTCAATTCCTTGAAGTTTGGCTTGGTTCTTCCTTTTGTTGCCTTGACACTTGGTGACACATATTGACATACCCTGGCACACTACATATCCTTAACACCTGGCATGTATTGACATATCTTGGCACATATAATTAGCACACCCTTGAAATCCTTATCACACTTTGGCACTTCTTGACAGAATTGATATTCCCTAACATGCCTTACCAATGCTTAGCATACCTTGTCACTCCCTCCTTGGCATGATAGCTAGCACTCATTAAAACTAGTCCTTGGCACACATTCCTCATATTCATTAACTTCTGTTAGCCACCTATAATATTTTGTTATACCAAAAGGTGGCTAAGACTTTTTGAGCCTCCAAGGAACAAATTTTATCACTAAAAATTGTTGGCTCTTGAAGACTCCTTGAAGGCCTCATGCCTTTGTCCGAAATCTTCATTTACTATTTCCATTTCATGCTCTGAAATTCTGCTAATTTCATAAGAAGAGACTGCTGAAGAACCATCATTTTCGCCATTCTCCCACTCAAAACTAACCTTCATATGCTCCCCTTTTTCTCTGTAAAATCCCATTTGTTTTCATGATTCATTTTCTCCCCTTCATGAAAATCACTCTTATTAAGGTTGAAGACTCATTCTTTAGCTTTACCGAAACCCCTCAAATAACCCATAGGACTTTATAATAAAGACTTTATGTTATAAAGCCTTACCTTTCTAACCACTTCCCCTTTTTCATACCCCGCCATACGTTATTATATAAAATTTATTATAAAGTTCATATCATATAATATATGGCCCACCGCTTATCGCAAATCGCAATGTCGCATTATCGCATTTTCCATGGGTTGGTCAATCGACCCATCGCTAAAACTTGCGATGCGATCAATCCACCCGATCGCATATCGCGAAATCGCATTTTCATTTTGTTTGATTTAATTGATCCATCGCAAATATTTGCGATACGATCAACACATTGCATATATCGCTCCATCGCATTTTTTTTCCCATTGCAAATTCCCTCGCCATCGCACTTTCCACAATCGCGATCGACCCCGCCGGGCCCACCGTACGATACCCCCGCCATTCATATAAAAAATGAATTTTCCCTTTGTAAGTCGAAAAATGTCATATTTCATTATTTATAATGGTTTTTCCCATTAAATCCCTCCATCGCGCAAATCGCAAAATCGCATTTTTATGTGAAACCCCTGATCACTCATCGCAAATATTTGCGATGCGATTTTGCGATCTCTTTAACCGCCTCTGAATAAAATCTCCACCGTTGGATGCAGCCATCCAACGGACACGATATTTCCCGCCTTCTGACGCAGTCTAAACCTAAAAACGTAGGATTTCTTAATGGTTTTTGTGTTTTGCAGGTGTTTTAATGGTTTTCCATTGTATAATGAAGGAAAGATGAGGGTTAGGAAAGACGTTTCCTGCGCCTTCGAGATATTAAAAAGAACCATTCACAGGTTTGAATTCAATGATTTATCAATGTTTAATGAGCATTGATAGCATGTAAAATGGCCTGTGCGGTCTTGCACATCGACAAGACACTGTTTTATTCAAAAACAGTTAAAGAGTATAAGTTTGAAGACAGAGCACAGCAGAATGAAGATTGAAGACATTTTTACGGGGATTACAGCTAAGACGGTTATCAAAAGCCTAATCCCCAACTCAAAACATAGTTTAAAGAAAAACTAAAGTGTTTTATTAGATAGAAAACCTCCACTGCCACATCTGAGGCAAATTTATTCCTCAGCTACCACAGAGCCACCTGTTGCCTCAAACCTTTCAAAACAGAGGCCGAAGTTATTGAAGAAAGTCAGATATTCACCTCCAGCGCAGCCAGGGAGTTACTTCTGCAAGGAAATCAATGCAGAAATATCTGCAGAGTTACTCCAAACATTACGCAAAGCCTCAAATTCAAATAAAGCTCCCACCGAGCTTGATTTATAAATGTAAAACAATTAATATAGAAAACCACTTGTAAACTTCTTCATCGAGCCCCTCAAAAGGCTAAGAAGTCTTCAATCTATATTAATTTCCTTAAGAGATCTTTGATTAGATTTCACCTACTCATTCTTCTATAAATACCTCAGTAGAAGATGAGAAACTGTTGGTTGAGTTGGTTGCAAAACTTTGATATACACTTGAGCTAGAAACTTATGATTGTAAATAGTGTTCACTGGCCCTTGGAGCTCTGCTTGTGATAGATTTGTTAGGCTAAGTAGTGAATATGATTGCTGAACTAAAACATTGGACTTGAAGATTGTAACTGGTTTGACATCAATATAAAGTTGTTTCTTGGGATCCTGGTCTATATTACTGGTGAAGTGCCTCTTTCTTGGTTAATTGTTTTCCTTCTATGTATGCCATATTTTCCATATTCCTCTATAAAGAACAGTTTAAATAGGGTTAGGATCTGCTGTACATCAGTAACCTTCTCTGGCTGAGAAATCTTTATCTTAATGTTTTCCTCATATTGGTTTATTTAAGAATGATTCAATATAGTTTAAACAGTTAGGAATGTTGGCGTTCCCTCGTCCTTCTGTTAGCTTAAAACATTGTTCTTGAATGTGATTTCCATTATTTGCTATTAAAGTGAGACTAGAGAAGATATGGTTTGCCCTGATTCCTAGATTCTTTTCTCCAAAGGCAGATTCTGAAAGTTTCCCTTGGTGTTGACTGAAAGCAGACTAGGTTTAAAAGTACTTTATCTGATCTTAAGTTACACTCTGTTTTTCTTATGTGTTTTCATACTTTCTGAAGGTAATTATGTAGATTATTGGATTGTTTGTCAATTAAGCTGCTTGAATACAGACTTGCCCAAGGAGTCAATGGTTAGCCCTGCACTTGGTTGGTTTTAAATAGTTACTTAAGAGGCTTTTCTTGTTTGGACTGACTATAAATCCTCTGAGAAATTATTATCAGTTTCCACCCCTCCAACATTTTAATGTTTCCATTTCATCATTTTAAATCTCAATAATCTTGTGGTATAGATAACTTGCCCCTTGGATCACACTTGATGTTGTTGTTCAATTAAAGCCCAGATATGACTCCATAGCCCAATGGACTAAAAATCAGCGTTATATCTATCTATCTGCCAAAACTGTTCTATTTGCTTGCAACTTCTCACTTTTGAAACTTTTGCACTTAGGACTTTCCCCTCAAGTAACATTTCATGCTCAACCATCCAAAACAAAACAAAACCTTTGGCCTTCATAACTAGCATAATATCATTACCTTAAGCTTTTCAAAGACAATATCCATTTTTTTACATATTGGAGAGATCCTTCTCCGGATTCAGGAGGGCTAGATCCTAGAATCCCAAAGTTTGGTTGAAATGATGTTAACTCTGTGATTGGACTCTCCCAATATTGCTAATAAATTACAGAGACCTAACATTTCTGGCGACTCCACTGGGGAATCTGAGTGTTTCTAATACCTCAGAAAACCCTTTATTCAAGAACACTTTGAGAGTGAAAAGCAGCCTTTTCAAGCACTGCCTAAGATAGGTAATTATGATGAAACTTGTTTGAATCAGTGACAAACTAGGTAAACCCTAGGTTTCTCTTAAGACTTTATCTAACCTTGAAAAATCAGCTGGCTTACCCATAAGAGTAGACTGCCTTTGTCTTGCAACCTTAGCTAAGTTTTGAAACAAATTTAGGATATTCTTAACAACCACAAAACTGAAAAATGACTTAGAAAAACCTAAAAATATTTCATATTGGAATTAAATAAATATGGTGGTGGAACCATAAAACGTTTTACCTCCTTAGGAGTGAAAATTTTCCCACCTGGCGACTCCACACTCTGAAACTCCCAGAAGACCAAATGACTCCACTGGTAGAAGACCCTGAACTGATTGATCGGACACAGTGACCTCTTTTCTGATTCACAAACATGATTCCGAGAATACAATGAAGATATGCCCCAATGAGTAGAGATCATATCCCTGGGTTTCCACATAAGATGCCCCGGGTGAATTGGGATGACAACCTGCCTGTTTTCCAAGGTGAAAAGTTTGATGACCCTCTATTACATCTCATCAGATTTCATATACATGTATGGAGGTTGAAATTTGAATGGCATGAAGACTGCCTAATGAAAATTTTCATGTTAACATTAGAAGGAAAAGCTAGGGATTGGTAGGAATGCTTAAGATCTAGTAGTTTGTTTTCTTTAAGAGACCTTGAATATATGTTCTATGAGAACTATAAAGAAAACACTACATCATTATCATTGGGTGCAATATATTATGATCCATCACAAAACATCACCCAACACATTATAGATAATGAGGAAGCTTTGGAAGAGATGCATCCTGAAGATCTTTTAACAACCATTCATGAGTTTAATCTCCTATTGAAAAATCTTAAGAACATAGATGAATCAGTTGAGGAAGAGATGATCCAAGCAAAGAACATTCCTCAAGATATCCCTGAAAACTCAAATATTGATTCATCATCCCTTATAGCCGAGGCTCAAGAAGATATTCAGCCTCAAAATCAGTCTTCGCAAGAGACAAAGAATTGTTGTACTTCTGTTCAAAGGGACATGGAAACATCTTCCCCTTTGACAGAGAAGGAAATAGAACAGACTATTTATAAACAGTTAGTCTCTGAAACTTTTTGCAAAACAAACACTCTTGCCCATTCACATAGAGAAATTTGTTTTACAGATTTAGAAAGTTCTTTTGTAGATCAGAATGAAGAAGGACCTACTGATATTCCAATATGTTTGACTGATGAAAATGTTTATTCTAATAAATTTTAAAACTTCAATCAGTCTTATGATGATGATGATTTCCAAGCAGAAACTAATCATGCAGGGCAACCAGCATTTGATTGGTGTTATGATTTTCACCATCATCATCTTGAAAGCTGCAATCATCCTTTTCGATCCATCATAAAAAGCTTTCACTTTATTGGGAATCAGTAGCCTTTCAACTCAGAAGATGAAGAGAAGAGTAATGAAGAAATTTTTGAGCAAGAGGAAACCATTGAATACACCCCCACTCAAGAATATAATAACCTCTTCACAGAGTTCAGCCCACTGAATCCAAGCATACCAAGGCTACAAGAGGACAACACTGCCAAATATGATGAGTCCTCCAGTTCAGATGATGATGAAGAAGAGGGAGAGAAACAGATATAAGACTATCCTACTGTGGATATACCCTCTTTCAAGAAGAAACTTCTCCTATCATTGATATCAATCTACCATTCAAAGAACTTGAATTTATATGAGAAGCAAGCATATGTTTAGAGAAAGAAGATACTTCACTATTTGCTATTATGCAGGTTAAGGATGATGATGCTTCCAATTTTTTTTTTGAAGATATGCTCCTCAATGCTGAAGTCTTGGAAGCAGACAATATACCAGACATGGAGGGCCAAAAAGGAGAGAATCTACATCTTTTCTTTGTTGATCCTATGGAAGAGTGTGTGGAAATCCAAACTGGCTCAAATTATCAAGCAATGATCCTTTGCAAGAGCCAGAGACATGAGAAGCTATCACCTTCCGTGATAGCCTTGATATTGAAGGTTAATCTTCAATATGTTCTATGGATACCTCTGACAAGCAGCCAGAGTTTCTACTTCTTCTTGACATTACTCAGCTGGCTGCATTGGCATTTTTGTATCATATGATAAATGTAAATACTCCATGTTTAGAATAGGTTAGATAGGAATGTAAATAAAGCTCAGTTCTGAGCAGGTAGTTAGTTGATTGTCTTCTGCTTTGAAGGAAAATCAAACATTCAAAAATACAAAAATAGAAGAAAGAAAGAAAAGAGGGCAGATTGTCAAAACAAAAAAGGTATAGCCCCATACCAAAAAAAGAAAAAAAAAAAAGAAGAAGAAAGAAAAAAGAAAAAGAGAAACAAATCTGAAAGTGTGCAAGCTCAAATGCCACTCCTGAATAACACACTTCTAGTTATTCAAACTGTCTAATCTTGATTAATTAGCTTTAAATTTTTCTGCTGATAGGATAGTGAATTTGATTTTCCAAACTATTCAATCTTGGCTTATCGGTAGAAAGGTTAGCATAGAAATTGAAGGTTCAAACAAACTCAAAATCTGAACCAAAGTTTCCAAAGGGAGATGACTCAAAACTGTTTTATTTTCTGAGTCCAAAGAGAGGAGATCTGGTTCTAATCATCCTAAAATCTGAACCAGAAGAAAAGTAAGGACAGCTCAAACAAAATAAAAAATAGAGCTGTGAAGAAAAGAGAAGGCCATGATGAGAGACTTTCATATCTTAAGCCTTCCATTTTGATTTTAATTTTCTGCGAATAATAATCTATGTGCAACTTGTCTTTATGCCATAGATCACAGCAAGTCAAATAGCTTAATCTTGACTTGGCTGTTTTTAAATTTCTGTTGTAGAATTTAGAGAATGGAAGTCTAATTGGACAGTTTAATCCCAACAGACAGTAGATTAGGTAGAGAAATATCCGAGCTCAACTGTTTAATCTGAGTTCAGGGAGAAATAAGGAGTAGAACTAGATTAGTTTTTATGCTTTCAAAAGAATAAAATGTTTTGAAAAGAGCTTTCCAATCCAAGTGCACTCTGATGAAGAAAAAATGTTATATCAGTAGGATTGGGTAGGTAGAAAGTTGTATTGATGAAGTCCAGTATTCTTTCATAACTGATGTTATTTTTTAGAAGCAAAGCAAGATCATCCAACAAAAGAAGAGCAATCCAATGGATCAGGCACAAGTCAGCGTCCCAGAGAAATCAAGTCTGAATTCTTGAAGCCTTCAAGAAGGCACCATCCCCAAGTGGAGCCACTGTTAGCCACCTATAATATTTTTTTATACCAAAAGGTGGCTAAGACTTTTTGAGCCTCCAAGGAAAAAATTTTATCACTAAAAATTGTTGGCTCTTGAAGACTCCTTGAAGGCCTCATGCCTCTGTCCGAAATCTTCATTTGCTATTTCCATTTCATGCTCTGAAATTCTGCTAATTTCATAAGAAGAGACTACTGAAGAACCATCATTTTCGCCATTCTCCCACTCAAAACTAACCTTCATATGCTCCCCTTTTTCTCCATAAAATCCCCTTTGTTTTCATGATTCATTTCTCCCCTTCATGAAAATCACTCTTATTAAGGTTGAAGACTCGTTCTTTAGCTTTGCAGGAAACCCTCAAATAACCCATAGGACTTTATAATAAAGACTTTATGTTATGAAACACTTTCCTAACCACTTCCCCTTTTTCCGCCTTGCATGTCTACGTTATTATATAAAATTTATTATAAAGTTCATATCTTATAATATATGACCCCATAAACTAACAACTCTAGATTCTTTTCTCCAAAGGCAGATTGCAGTTATGGTTTACTTACTGATTCCTAGATTCTTTTCTCCAAAGGCAGATTCTGAAAGTTTTCCTTGGTGTTGACTGAAAGCAGACTAGGTTTAAAAGTACTTTATCTGATCTTAAGTTACACTTTGTTTTTCTTATATGTTTTCATACTTTCTGAAGGTAATTATGTGGATTACTAGATTGTTTGTCAATTAAGCTGCTTTAATACAAACTTTCCCAAGAATTCAATGGTTAGCCCTGCACTTGGTTGGTTTTAAACAGTTACTTAAGAGGCTTTTCTTGTTTGGACTGACTATAAATCCACTGAGAAATTATTATCAGTTTCCACCCCTCCAACACTTTATTATTTCCATCCCATCACTCTAAATCTCAATAATCTTGTGGTATAGATGACTTGCCCCTTGGATCACTCTTGATGTTGTTGTTCAATTAAAGCCCAGATATGACTCCATAGCCCAATGGAATAAAAACCAGCGTTATATCTATCTTTTAGCCAAAACTGTTCTATTTGCTTGCAACTTCTCACCTTTGAAACTTTTGCACTTAGAACTTTTCTCTCAAGTAACATTTCATGCTCGACCATCCAAAAACAAAAAACAAACAAACCCTTGGCCTTCATAACTAGCCTAATACCATAACCCCAAACTTCAAAGACAAATCCATCTTTGTACATATTGGAGAGATCCCTCTCCAGATTCAGGAGGGCTAGATCCTAGAATCCCAAAGTTGGTTGAAACGATGTTGTTTCTGTAATTGGACTCTACCAATCTTGCTAATAAATTATAGATTCCTAACAACTTCCATGAATTTTGACCTAGTTCTCCCTTAATGTTTTGTCCTAGTACTCATTAACACTCCTCGACATGCATTAGAACTCTCTAGCACACCTTAGCACTCTTCAAAATGCCCTTCCACTTCATAGAATGCATAACACTCCCTGACACATTGGCGCTTGGCACGTGTTTTTGCTTGGAAAGTCTTAGCATGTATGGAATACGCTGAGATGCCTTGGTATGATTTGGCATGGTTTAATATTAAATTTATTTGAGATCAATTGTTGAAAAGTAGATGAGAAGAAACAAAGGAAGACTTGGCACTTAGAATGCACTAAGAATTTTCACTTGGCACCTATTGGTGCCTACTTTTGGTGTGCTTACCATGCCCCTCTTGGAAATGGTAAATTGATGACTTATTAACCCTCTTATGTGTTCATTTCCTCTTAGTTTAACTTGTTTCTCCCTTTTTTTGCCTTGACAGTCCCTGGCACACATTGACACACCCTTGCACATCTTGGCATGCCTTATCACTTGGCACATCTTAGCTTGTTTGACATGCCTTCGAACTATCTGGCACATCTTAGCATTCAATAGCATGCCTTGAAACTCATGTCCTCACAACTATCCTTTACATTTTTTCACGACTTTGGAACCCAATCAAGTCCTTGGATACTGTAGTTCATATGACAACATTGGCTTGATTCAACCGCAACAACTTGACCAATTGCACCTACTGCAAGTAGATTGTGCCTTGTTCACCTAAGAACTGCCTATAACTCATCTTATGCCACTCATATCCAAGCTAAAGCTGTCCCAGTTAACTAGTTACCAAGACAAGGATCATATGATCTAGTCATGGCCATAAAAAAACTAAGCAACATAGCTTACACAAGAAATATTTCACATGTATGTGCAGTTCATATAAACAATAGAAAACTAACTGAGAGTTTGCAAGAACCAAAAGATGCACAAGGAACACAAGATATAAGCTGACACAAGCTGAGTTCCCCAAAACATATACAGAACAATGTAAAATATGAAATTATCTACAATAGTTTAAAACATGATCATGTAGCCAAAGTGTGCCATCTCATATAAAAAAAATAGCTAAGGGAAAAACAATGTTGCGCCTAGCATAAAGTGATCTCCCTTTGTCTAAAACTACTATGTTGGGCCCCATATAACAAACATATGCTTTCCTCCTATAAATCCTATTATGAAGTTCTCCTAACACACTTCGTCCTTAGCACAGTTGAACTCATTTACACTCCCTGGCACACACTCTTATTCATTCATTTCCATGCATTTTGAACTAGTTATCCCTTGATATGCCCCGACACTGACTAACACTCTAGTTCAGCATGCATTGACATTTTCTGACATGTGTTAGCATGCCTTTTCATTCGTTTGCATGCCTTGACCATCCCTAGCTATCATGCCCTCACAAATTCCCTTACTTAATTTTCATCTTGGGAACCCAACCAAGCCCTTTCTTGACTACAAGAGCTTTACCAAGTTACAATTACTACAACTAGACTATGTTGTTGAATTGTGTAGCTTGGGAGGTACTCCACAAGCCTAGTGAGATGGGTTTGTGTGAGTTTGGTCACAAAAGGTTTTGTGGTCAAAGAATCCAAGCCAAGGGATTTTGGACCCAAGATGGTGTTTAAAATCTAAAAGAAAATTAAAAAGGAAAATTAATTTTCCTAAGGTCTAAGTGGATAAAAGTTGTAAGTTATAGAGGGTTCCTACGAAGTCTAGGAAAATTTATTTAAGGAGTCCTTAGGATGAAGGAAATAACATCAAAAGGAGCTCATTTGATCAAGTGGGAGAAGAGATATGTAGTCCTAAATAGGCCATGATCATTAACATGTCTAGCATTCATTAAGATGCCTCAGTATGCTTCAGCATGGTTTAATATTAACGTTATTTGAGATCAATTATTGGAAAGTAGAAGAGAAGTAAAATAGGATGACTAGGCAGTTAGAATGCACTAACACTTGGCACTTGACACTTATTTCCACCTCGTGTTGGTGTGCATAGAATTCTCCTCCTAGAAAATGTAAATTGATGACTTATTAACCCTATGATGTGTTCATTTCCTTGTAGTTTAACTTGTTTCTCCTTTTTGTTGCCTTGATAGTCACTGGCATATATTGTCACACCCTTGAACATCTTGGCATGCCTTAGCACTTGAGGGTGAAAATGTGAAGTTGGGTTACACTTTTGTGAGAATCGGGGGTGGAAATTTTTTTTTGGCAATAGTTCGGCTGAACTTTTGAGAAAGTTCGACTGAGCTATTGGATAGTTCAGCCGAACTGTATGAGAAATTTCAGCCAAACTCATTCTACCATTTAGATTGATGTCACACTAATGGCGTGGGAAAATAGAATTTTTGCTAGAGATGGGAAAACCGACACTAACACTTCAGCCGAACTTTAAAAAAAGTTCGGTCGAACTCATATTTTATAAATATATCACCCACGAAATATTTTCGTTTTCATGCGTCTATGTTCACATAGTCTATTTGCGGGTTCGCATAGTCTGTTTGCGCGTCTTTGTTCACATAGTATGTTCATGGGTTCGTATAGTCTGTTCACGCGTCTCTGTTCACATAGTCTGTTTGGGTTTCTGTGGCGTGCCTCTGTTTGCATAGTCTATTCACACTCTACTGCTCTGTTGCTGGTTTAGTGCCCGTGCCCGCGAATTGCTGCTTAGGAGTTGCACCGATGCTCAAGAGTTTCTCCAGGTAAGTAATTGCTCCATATTACAGTATTTCTTTGGTTTATTTGGCAATTGAATGGTGAAAAAAACGCTACTTTAAATGTATTCTTTAAAGGGAATTTCTTATGGTGTAACTACGTGGTGGTGAATTGTGTTTTATTTTGTAAAGAAAGGGATTTTTTTATTTTTAGGCGAGTGAGAAACACAATTTTATATTAAATAAAATAGTTACATGATTATAGGTTACAAGTGAACAGTGTTGCTCAAATGATATACTACAAATCACAATATAGATAGGCAAGTGGTTCAGAGAGCTTGAAGGAACTAGAAAAAGTTCAAAAACTGATCTATGAGAGGCATATAAGCCGAAACTAGCTAAATAGAACACAATCCCAAGATATAAACATGTAGAATAAGAAATTACGGCACTGCATGTGCAAAAGATAACATATCATAAATCCTGCGCAAAAATTTAAGTAGGAATAGTCAATGTAAACAGAGAGCCAATCATCTAGAGCTCCAGAGAATACTAAAAACTGAAGAAACATAAGAATATAGGGGAATGTTCCCCTAACCCAAGTAAATATTATTTATGTAAACCTGAAAATATATCACGCCCACCAACATGGTGTAGCCCTCCTTTGATACTTTGTCCGTCGTGGAGTTTTGGACTCTTTGGATGTGAGTGAATGTGAGCTCCTCAAAACACTGTGTGAGTTCCCATATGCGTTGTAACCAATTTGATACATGTGGAAGGTTGAAGCATGTCCTGCAGTTTGGCTATTCAATAAAAAATTTAGAGTCAGCAAAGACTGTTAAGGATTTAACATATATCCACATTGCAGAATAAAAGAGTCCCCATAAAGCCAATATCCCCATTTTGGAATTGGTACTAGGACCACCATTCCGACGGAAATAATAAAAGATACTAGGAGCAGTGGAGATGTGTGCTCCACAACCACAAGTCATATTCTGAGTTGCACGGTCAAAGAATCCTACTAGGAATTTACACTAGCAATCAGTGGGTAGGATGTGTTTTTTAATCCCACTATCAGTCTTCTAATGGTATTCCAAGTAGTGAGATATGATTCTATTAGAAATTCTGTCAATGAGGAAATGATATGATGATATGATATGATATATTTTAATAATGTCCACAAGACCCACTGGTCTAAGGGACCCACATTCCACCTCAAACAAGACATCACAATCTCAAGTTTCCCTCTAGAGCAGTTCTTTTGCTGTGAATAGAGAAAAAACCTTTTATATTCAATGTATGTAAAACAAAAATTAGCCATATCTCTAGAATAGACCTAAATAGAAGTTTTTCATTTTCATATCCATGGTCTCAAACAATGAGAGAGAAAAAAACCTTTTATATTCAACATGTATATAGTATTTAGAAATAAAAATTAATCTGATACAAAACAAAGGTTTTAACCATTTATATAGTTTTTCATTTTCATATCCATGGTCTCAAACAATGAGAGAGAAAAAAAAATTTTATATTCAACATGTAAAACACAAATTAGCCATAAAATTTTCCCATTGAAACCATAAATGATTTGATATAAAACACAGGTTTTAACCTAAGAGTAAATTCCCCTACAAGTCAATCAATCTCTCGAATAGTTTTAAATATAGAAGTTTTTCATTTTCATATCCATGGTCTCAAACAATGAGAGAAAAAACCTTTTATATTCAATGTATGTAAAACACAAATTAGCCACATCTCTAGAATAGATCTAAATAGAAGTTTTTCATTTTCATATCCATGGTCTCAAACAATGAGAGAGAGAAAAAAACCTTTTATATTCAACATGTAAAACACAAATTAGCCATAGAAGTTTCCCATTGAAACCAAAAGTGATTTGATACAAAACATAGGTTTTAACCTAAGAGTAAATGCCCCTACAGTCAATCTCTGGAATAGTTTTAAATAGAATTTTTTCATTTTCATATCCATGGTCTCAAACAATGAGAGAAAAAAACTTTTATATTCAATGTATGTAAAACACAAATTAGCCATATCTCTAGAATAGATCTAAATAGAAGTTTTTCATTTTCATATCCATGGTCTCAAACAATGAGAGAGAAAAAAAACCTTTTATATTCAACATGTAAAACACAAATTAGCCATAAAAGTTTCTCATTGAAACCATAAGTGATTTGATACAAAACATAGGTTTTAACCTAAGAGTAAATGCCCCTACAGTCAATCTCTGGAATAGTTTTAAATAGAAGTTTTTCATTTTCATATCCATGGTCTCAAATAATGAGAGAAAAAACCTTTTATATTCAATGTATGTAAAACACAAATTATCCATATCTCTAGAATAGATCTAAATAGAAGTTTTCATTTTCATATCCATGGTCTCAAACAATGAGAGAGAAAAAAGCCTTTTATATTCAACATGTGTAAAACACAAATTAGCCATAAAAGTTTCCCATTGAAACCATAAGTGATTTGATACAAAACATAGGTTTTAACCTAAGAGTAAATGCCCCTACAAGTCAATCAATCTCTTGAATAGTTTTAAATATAGAAGTTTTTCATTTTCATATCCATGGTCTCAAACAATGAGAGAAAAAACCTTTTATATTCAATGTATGTAAAACACAAATTAGCCATATCTCTAGAATAGATCTAAATAGAAGTTTTTCATTTTCATATCCATGGTCTTAAACAATGAGAGAGAAAAAAACCTTTTATGTTCAACATGTATATAGTATTTAGAAACAAAAAGTAATTTGATACAAAACATAGGTTTTAACCAATTATATAGTTTTTCATTTTCATATACATGGTCTCAAACAATGAGAGAGAAAAAAACTTTTATATTCAACCTATAAAACACAAATTAGCCATAAAAGTTTCCCATTGAAACCAAAAGTGATTTGATACAAAACATAGGTTTTAACCTAATCTAGTAAATGCCCCTACATTCAATTTCTAGAATAGATCTAATTAGAAGTTTTTCATTTTCATATCCATGGTATTTCTATAGGCAAAGTTTGTAAAGGGCCAGGTAGCCTCTGGATCTCATCTTGTATTAAAGGTGACATATCTAGTAAATGCCCCTACAGTCAATCTCTGGAATAGATCTAAATGCCACTACAGTAAATGCCCCTACAGTCAACATGTATATAGTATTTAGAAACAAAAAGTAATTTGATATAAAACATAGGTTTTAACCAAGTATATAGTTTTTCATTTTCATATCCATGGTCTCAAACAATGAGAGAGAAAAAACCTTTTATATTAAATGTATGTAAAACAAAAATTAGCCATATCTCTAGAATAGATTTAAATATAAGTTTTTCATTTTCATATCCATGGTCTCAAACAATGAGAGAGAAAAAAACCTTTTATATTCAACATGTAAAACACAAATTATCCATAAAAGTTTCCCATTGAAACCATAAGTGATTTGATATAAAACATAGGTTTTAACCAATTATATAGTTTTTCATTTTCATATCCATGGTCTCAAACAATGAGAGAGAAAAAAATTGTTTATATTCAACATGTAAAACACAAATTAGCCATAAAAGTTTCCAATTGAAACCATAAATGATTTGATATAAAACATAGGTTTTAACCTAAGAGTAAATGCCCCTACAAGTCAATCAATCTCTCGAATAGTTTTAAATATAGAAGTTTTTAATTTTCATATCCATGGTCTCAAACAATGAGAGAAAAAACATTTTATATTCAATGTATGTAAAACACAAATTATCCATATCTCTAGAATAGATCTAAATAGAAGTTTTTCATTTTCATATCCATGGTCTCAAACAATTAGAGAAAAAAACCTTTTATATTCAACATGTAAAACACAAATTAGCCATAAACGTTTCTCATTGAAACCATAAGTGATTTGATACAAAACATAGGTTTTAACCTAAGAGTTAATGCCTCTATAGTCAATCTCTGGAATAGTTTTAAATAGAACTTTTTCATTTTCATATCCATGGTCTCAAATAATGAGAGAAAAAACCTTTTATATTCAATGTATGTAAAACACAAATTAGCTATATCTCTAGAATAGATCTAAATAGAAGTTTTTCACTTTCATATCCATAGTCTCAAACAATGGGAGAGAAAAAAACCTTTTATATTCAACATGTAAAACACAAATTAGCCATAAAAGTTTCCCATTGAAACCATAAGTGATTTGATACAAAACATAGGTTTTAACCTAAGAGTAAATGCCCCTACAAGTCAATCAATCTCTCGAATAGTTTTAAATATAGAAGTTTTTCATTTTCATATCCATGGTCTCAAAAAATGAGAGAAAAAACATTTTATATTCAATGTATGGAAAACACAAATTAGCCATAAAGTTTCTCATTGAAACCATAAGTTATTTGATACAAAACATAGGTTTGAACCTAAGAGTAAATGCCCCTACTAATATTCAATCTCTGGAATAGTTTTAAATAGAAGTTTTTCATTTTCATATCCATGGTCTCAAATAATGAGAGAAAAAACCTTTTATATTCAATGTATGTAAAACACAAATTAGCCATATTTCTAGAATAGATCTAGATAGAAGTTTTTCATTTTCATATCCATGGTCTCAAACAATGAGAGAGAAAAAAACCTTTTATATTCAACATGTAAAACACAAATTAGCCATAAAAGTTTCCCATTGAAACCATAAGTGACTTGATACAAAACATAGCTTTTAACCTAAGAGTAAATGCCCCTACAAGTCAATCAATCTCTTGAATAGTTTTAAACATAGAATTTTTTCATTTTCATATCCATGGTCTCAAACAATGAGAGGAAAAACATTTTATATATAATGTATGTAAAACACAAATTATCCATATCTCTAGAATAGATCTAAATCAAAGTTTTTCATTTTCATATCCATGGTCTCAAACAATGAGAGAGAAAAAAACCTTTTATATTCAAAGTGTGTAAAAGACAAATTAGCCATAAAAGTTTCCCATTGAAACCATAAGTGATTTGATACAAAACATAGGTTTTAACCTAAGAGTAAATGCCCCTACAAGTCAATCAATCTCTCGAATAGTTTTAAATATAGAAGTTTTTCATTTTCATATCCATGGTCTCAAACAATGAGAGAAAAAACCTTTATATTCAATGGATGTTAGCCATATCTCTAGAATAGATCTAAATAGTAGTTTTTCATTTTCATATCCATGGTCTCAAACAATGAGAGAAAGGTGACATATCTAGTAAATGCCCTTACCGTCAATCTATGGAATAGATCTAAATGCCCCTACAGTCAACATGTATATAGTATTTAGAAACAAAAAGTAATTTGATACAAAACATAGGTTTTAACCAAGTATATAGTTTTTCATTTTCATATCCATGGTCTCAAACAATGAGAGAGAAAAAACCTTTTATATTTAACATGTAAAACACAAATTAGCCATAAAATTTTCCCATTGAAACCAAAGTGATTTGATACAAAACATAGGTTTTAACCTAACATTAAATGCCCCTACATTCAATCTCTAGAATAGATCTAATTAGAAGTTTTTCATTTTCATATCCATGGTAGTTCTATAGGAAGATTCTATAAAGGGCCAAGTAGCCTCTGGATCTCATCTTTTATGAAAGGTGACATATCTAGTAAATGTCCCTACAGTCAATCTCTGGAATAGATCTAAATATAAGTTTTTCATTTCTCCCATGCATTTGCAATAAATGTCAATTTAATATATATATTTTTATTGAATTTTTTTTTTTTAGGGATAAGAAAATCATTAAATATGGTTGAAAAATGGAAATTATGCACATAAGTTTCTTGCTAACCAAATCCAGGGAATGCATTGATTACATATGTGCTTTCCAATATTGTGATTATGATGTCTGCTGATTTATTGCATGGGGCAATGCAAATTCAAGATTCATCTATCAAAGATGAATTAATAGATGAATTAGAATTATATGGGGCAATGCCAATGCAAGATTCATCTCTCAAAGATGAATTAGTTTTGAGACACTCTTCTTCAAAAATTCAAGATTCATCTCTCAAAGATGAATTAGTTTTGAGATGTTCTTCTTCAAAAATTCAATATTCATCTCTCAAAGATGAATTAGCGTTGAGACGCTCTCCTTCAAAATTTATTGATGGACATTGTAACATATCTTGGATATGTGTCTGTTGTGTACTTATAAATGTGTCTTTTTTAATGACCATGCGATTTTTTCAATTATATACCAAGTGTGCTCCCACCACACCATGTAAAGCACAACTTGGTGAACTTCACATTTGCAACAAGTGGTGAACTTCACATTTTTATGAAATTAAAATGCGGGGACTTCAACAAATTTTTGTTTAAATGGAGTTTCATTTCTTTTTTAATGACAATGTGTCTTTTTCAATTTTATACCAAGTGTGCTCCCACCATGTAAAACACAATTTGGTGAACTTGCCATTTTTATAACTTTTTTTGCTTAAATTGAGTTTCACACATCAATTAGTGCTTTGAAAGTTGTGTTTTACATAGTTTGTTACACTAAATTACATGTTAATTTTCAACTAAAACAAAATTTGGTGAACTTATCATTTTTATAACTTTTTTTTGCTTAAATTGAGTTTCACACATCAATTAGTGCTTTGAAAGTTGTGTTTTACATAATTTGTTTACACTAAATTACATGTTAATTTTCAAGTAAAACACAATTTGGTGAACTTATCATTTTTGTAACTTTTTTTTGCTTAAATTGAGTTTCACACATCAATTAGTGCTTTGAAAGTTGTGTTTTACATAATTTGTTTACACTAAATTAAACAAATTAATTTTCTAAACTTTATCTTGAATTTAATTTAAATTAGTTATTTAAAAAATTAATTGTAAATGTCCACCGTAGATATATATATCATGGAGGATGAACGTTGAAGATCAACAGAATCCCATATCTCTACGAGAGGGGAGGATCAAGGATCGGGATCGAGAGCTGTTCATGGTAAATTTAAATATAATCTTAAATCTCCATACATGTGTGTACATATGGAATTTATTTTTTATCAACTTTGTGAGTTAAATTAGTTGTTAATAAGTTTCATTTTTTATTTTTTAGGAGCTAATAAGAAGAGAACGGTCTCTACTCTAGCCATGGATGCCCATGTTTCACCCAGTTGTGGTATGGTTTTAACACAATTTAATCAATGAATATGTACACGTGTAATTATATGTATGCATGTATTTTTCAATTGATTATAAATTCATATTTTTTTATGAAGCTTCTCTCTCCTCTTGAGAGGTTAGTGGTGGTTCAAATCCCCTTAGAGGGCCATCAATAAGTAGTAGCAGGTTGCGTGAAGGGGGTGATATTTATTCTCCCGGAGGCCAATCAATGGTTGGTGGTGCTGGTTCTCAGCAGGGTCGTTCTGGGTCTCAACAGTTTCAAGGTGGAGAAGATGCTAACCAACCACGTCGACGTTGCCATCAATTTCAATATTTTTTTCATTGAATTTGTACAAATTTGTCTACATGTGTTATTTCTAATATACAAAATTATATATATATATATATATATATATTGATGCAGAGGCTGAAAATGTTCCAAATATTGGTCAAAATAGATGCAAGGTAGAACGCTACATTCAAAAAGAAGGTTGTCTATCCACTGTTAGTGTCAGTCTTTGAAGCCTTCCACCAGTGATCAAAAATTCTCTTACAAAGTGATTTTAAGGTGTCAAGGTCAAATTTTGTCATTTCAGTGAGTCTTCAAGTAAAATTTGGTCACTAGGTATTAGGTCTAGGGTTTGCTTTCACTCCTTTCAAAGTGTCCAAATGTCAGTCCATGTCACCATTTAGATGATTTTACCATCAATCAGAGGGTAGTCATCATCATGTCAAGTTCCACTGGGTCATTTTACACCTTGTTCATGCTTCAGTTGTGCCTAGGTAAGGTTCATTTCCCTCTCCTAGGGTTTTGGAGGTAATTTCTCTTGGATGGTCAAATCATCAGCAAAACTTGTATCCTGATGTTCATACACCTTCCCCTATCCTTAATTTACCTTATTAAACACTTCCCATCACTGAGATCCCCCAAATTCCTCATTTTCACACAAACCCTAGTTTCTTGCTATAACTTGGCAATTTTCTAGGCTAGGCCTGTGTTTTTCCCTTTTGAACCCCTTCCCCTCATTCAATATTTGAAATTCCACTTTCCCCTACTTCCTAACATCCCTCCCTACTTCCCAAAATTTTCTCAAGAATTTAGAAGCCCTTTATCCCCTTCATTTCTCTTCATTTCGACAAATCCTTTGTTCTACACATCGGGATAGGTTTTACTCCAATGATGTTTCTGAGCAATAAAAGATGAATTTGGGAGAACTGAGAGAGGTTTTTGTCCAAAATATGCCAAGGAAAAAAAAACTCCTTCACTTTTTACACAGGTGTCATGGTTTTAGAGAAATATCAAAAATACAGTTGCCTCAGGAGAATTGATGCACCTCTGAAGTAACCTTGGGAAAATCAAGATTTCTCCTAGCTTGGTTGGCCAAATGACTTTCTTGATGAGTCAAATGATAACTAGAAAAAAAAATATTTCCAATGAGCTATCATGAGCTCAATTTTGAGTTGAGGAAGACCTTCAAAAGCTGACTGCAACAACACTCTCCCTTGAGGCAGCCTCATTTTTCTCATTTTGACCAATCTTGGGAGATTTGATTTTTGACAAGGCAAATGAACTCCAAATTCAAAAATTCCAATTGGGTTGGAAAGTAGACTCAATAAAATTTCCAACGAGCTATCCCAAGCCCAATTTAGACACTGGGAAGGCCTCCAAAAGTCTCCTGTAAAAGGGCGCGATGCGTTGGGTTTGTGGCGCGACACGTTGGGTTTGTGGCGCGACGCATTGGGTTGTGGCGTGGCGCATAGAGCTGCAAGCTCTTTTCACCACAATTTCATTCAAAAATTCAATTTTCTCAGTTTCCTTTGGTCCAAATCAACTCAAAAAATTCTTCCATTGCCAATAAACGTGTGTCTTATGATTTTTATGAGGATTTAATAAAACAAATTCAAACCCTACTTCCTTGCTCAAGAAATCATAGCCTAGGGTTTATACGTTGGCTTTTTATGCGATCACTCCCTGTTTCGGGGAAATCTCACCCTAGAGGTTGGTTGGGGTACAACCTCCACAAAGCAGGGGCATGCTACTTAACAGAGACTCACACAACCACGCACGTTCAGAAAAACTAAATAGAGTAGAATGAGAAAGTTACCCGTAGGTCCTACGGTTGAAGTAGATCCACATGGGGTCCAAACCCCCAGCAACCGTTCTTCCTTCTTAACCTGAAAAACAAGAAGAAACCAGCACAAAGGACAGGTTGTACAACATATGTCTACTCTAAATGTTAGTGAGATTCATATAAAACATTAAATAAATCATAATGAATGCTTGTATAACCAAATATTCTCATACATATAAGCATACACTAACACGTTTATTTCGGGAACAACATGATACTTCTGTATTATAAATAGCATGTACAAAAGTAATCAAGTGGACAGGTCACCTGATCCTTCCAAGGCCTTCGCAGACCGTCGTCCGGATCCGTCCATCCCTTGCCTCGCTAAGACTCCTTCCAAACTGGTGCATACGAGATAACATATAAAGGGATGTGTATCTCAAGGAAACAAGAGTTTCCTATAATGAACTGGGAAAGTGCAGGAGGCACGGGGAATCAGACTTGGATAGGGAATACCAACAGAGTATAATATCAATAATTCTCTCTCTCCCTTAGGCCATACACATGAGGGCTTTTATAGTCCCTCCAAGTAGTTTCAGCAGTTGGAAACAGTTGACCACGGGCTGGGGTGGTTGAACTACCTGAGTAACCATCAACCCAGCGCGAAATTAGGGATTTTTTATATATTTTTTAATCATTTTAATGGCATACACGGAAAATTCTAGCTGGACTCGCGTATACACGCGGAAAAACACGGGCATAGTCGCGTATGGGGGATTTTACACTATTTTTAAGTGAATTTGTCCAGGTCTGTAGGAATGGGTGCCCAAAAGCCATAAAGCAATCATGAATCATGTCAAGGTGAGAAATGATGCTATAACAGATTCCCCCTAATATATGAGGTCAGAAGGGGTACATGATGGCCGAAATGTATTATGCACATAGAAAGAACTTCGCAAGGACAAGAGAGGACTTCACCAGATTTCAGCCTGCCAAAAACCAATGAAAGAAACCAGAGAGTCAACTCATGCTGAGGCGGGCATACCCATGCTCAGTCAAAAATACATCATATAGAAAGCAATGAATAGATCCAACATGTATACAAGTATAACTGAACTGAAAGTACACAATGAATCATCTGAGCATGGCCCGGAAATACAAGTCTGAATCAATGTCCAAGTATCACATATAGAAAGCTGATCACTCCCACATCCTTTTGTTTCCTCACCGTTTTCCTAGTTCCATCAGCACATTTCTCTATCTCCCATATCCCTAAAATTCACTTATTCCCTATCCCAATTCCCATTATCCCAAATCCAAGTTACCAATTCCCCAAACCCCAATGCTATCCCAAAAAGCCTAGAAGTTGCCCCTAAAACTCTTTAATTGGCAAATTTCAATTAGCAATATTCCTAAAACTCACCTCATCCTCTTCCTTCATAGTCCCTCACATATTATCACACATTTGGCAACAAAAACCAAAAATTTTTCATACTCATCTAAGACAATATAGACTTTGGCAAACATGGAGACAGATTCCTCTTATGACAGAGATGAAGAAGGAATCGAGGAAGCATCGGAAAAAGCATGATAGACATCAAATTTTGGCTGAAGCTTCCTTGGCCCAGCATAGTACATGATGGAGGATGCTCAGCCCAAATTTCAAGAAATTTGGGACACATTTTGCAAATTTTAATTTTTTTGGCCTAAACACAGATTTTTTAGCTCTACGCGTTGCGCCACTTGGCACACGCTTATAATTGGGGGCTTCTCTTGGGGAAAAATTTACATTTTTGGATTTTTCAAGAACATTTATGCATGGCTACCCATGGCCAAGAGATTTTGACAGGTTTTGGGCCTCCAAAAGGGTCAAAAACACCCTAAAAATGACCTTTCTGCCCCTTTTTGGACACACAGGAAGCAGTGTTGGGAGAACTCATTTTTGGAGGGGCAAATGGAAACCAAATTCTGAAATTCCACTTGTTTGGAAAGTAGACAGGCAAAACTTTCCAACAAGCCCACTTGGAGCAGATTTGGACAGCGGGAAGGCCTTCAAAATCAGCTTCAAACTGGCATGACGCATAGAGAAATCAGGTACAACGCATTGGGGATTTTTGCTCATTTTTGACCCAGTAACTCTGTTTTTCGCCTAGTTTTGGACAGTTTGAATTTCCTATCTCCAAAAGTTAAACTCATGATGTAATTTGATGTAATTTTATGGGTCTTGATGTAATTTTGTCAAATTTTTACTCATGGAAGTAGATTCATCCATCAAAAGTTGAATTGCAACTGAATGAATCAGTTTCCTATCCTATAGAGGCAAGCTGTTCCACTGCCTATTTTCCAATTCTTAGTTTAGATATTGTTGAAACAAATCTTAAACTTGTGAGCTAAACCCCTAGAGGCTGGGGATGAGTTATGGTTTTTCTATATCTTTTATTTTTTCATTCATTAGCATGGTTGGACACTTGGGATTTCTTTGAGCATCATTGTACATTCATTTCTGTAGTTTGGCAAAGGAATAGACCAGGGTTTGCAGCACTCCTTGGAATTCATGTCGCTCTTTGTTTTGATGATGTGTTTCTCTCTGTTAATGTAAGTTTACTGGTGCTTTATATATATCATCTTCCCTCTTATTTCTTCTTAAGTTAAACAAACAAGGATAAAGGTGGAATTCATTAGATTTGCAGTGCTCTACCTAGGGTTTGTTTAATTTTCTATGTTTTCAAATGTTTGAAGAGGATTCCTGAAATTTTCTTGCCCTCTTCAACTCCTCACCGGTCTGAGCTATCCATTTCATTCAAAATTGAAGTGTCAAAACAATTTCCTACCTTGCCCCATTCAGATCTCTGCAAAAACTAGGCCTCATTCCCCAGACCCAAAATCTGCCTTTCCCTTTGATCAAACAAACACCCTCAAAATCAATCAAACTCTTTTACATATATACCTAGCCTAAAATCAGCCTTTATTCAATTCATCTCAATCCTCACTGATTATTTTTTGCTGATATTGACCAGGAGAGAGCCCTCTCTCGATCTGGTAGGGCTAGCTACTAGATTACGCATGGTTTGATGTTACCCTAGATTCTGCCTTTCTCATCCTAAGGTAGATTTAGGCCATAACATAGTGGCGACCATACTGGGGAAGAAATTTTGTTGTTTGCTTTATAAACTACAGACGGAGCCTGAAGTTAGCCAGGTAGCCTTTGAAACGCTCTTGCTTTGCATTAGCGAAAGTAGATGAATGCTGCTTCAGTCAATCTCCAGTCTAGTTTATGAACTAATCATCTAGTTTCCTCAGTAATATCTAATCAAGTTCAGATCTGATTGTTGATGGTGGACAATGATCAAACACCGCAAGGCTGAAATCATTCACCTGGCGACTCTAAATCAGTTTCGAGATCAGATCCAAGGACTCCACTGGAGGATGAACCTGACCAGAAGAAACATGAAAGGAAAATATGGAAAGATCAGGTATTCAAGTTGGAATTTCATCCAATAAATTTTGTTCTTTGTCATAAATTATTTCTTCTCTTTTCCCAAGAATGTCAAGAAGGCTTTGCAAAGTATATTGTATTTGATAAAAGATCCTCGGCCTGCATTTGATTCCTTCCCTTTGAAGATTGTGAATACCAAAGATTTGCATGCTTTTGAGCTTGATCAAGACCTTTCTTCTGAATCTTGTGATGACAATCTTCAAACTGATGAGCCTCAAGAGACCAAGACTGATTCTGCAGCATTTGTACATACCCCTATACCTTGTAAAATTCCAGATCAATACAAGCCTCTGATTTTACCTCCTATATCCCATGCTTTCCCTAAAAATCATGACCTATATCTACCAAGATTTGATGGTGAACACGACAACATCACTGCTGAGAGACATGTTCTAAATTTTGAGTCTTTTCTTGACCTTTTTGAAGTTGATGAAGAGGATGTAAGTATTAGGCTTTTTGCTCTTTCTTTACAAGGTAAAGTCAAGAGTTGGTTCAAAGCCCTGCCTGATGCAAGCATCTCAGATTTCCAGCAATTCGTCAAAGTTTTCCTCGACAGGTGGGTGATCAGACAGAACCCTTTCTTGATTATAGAAGAATATAACCAGCTGAAAAGACAGCCAGGGGAGACAGTACAACAGTTTTCTGCCAGATTTAACCAAGTTTATTATTTGATTCCAGTTAATATAAGACCTCCTCCTGGATCTGCTCTCTTGCACTACCCAGGTGCCTTTGATGCAAAAATGGAGTTTCAGCTGAGAGAAAAGAATCTTGCAACACTTGAAGAGATGCAGAATAGTGTAGTAGATGTAGAGGCTCATTTACTGATCCGAAGGGCAAAGTTGAAGGAAGAAGAGATGAAAAACATAGATCCGAAGGAATCGACATCTCTAGAGGTAAAGCTTGACATTTTGGTAAGTGCAGTGGAAGAGATGATGCAGAGTATCATCACAAGGAATGAGTATAATGTTCAAGCCCATGGCTCGCTGATTGAAGAAGAACAAGTTGCTGATCCAAAAAATTTTGTTTCTTATCCCAGTTGTCATAGATCTGATAATGATTATTTTATAGATCATCTTGGAGAAGAGAGATCCATTGATTTGACATGTATGCTTGATGATGTGTTTTATATTGATGATTTGCCTCAGTTTGATCAGTATGATGATGATTATGTTCTCCAAACAGAAGCTAATATTGCAGAAAAATCAGCAGCTAGTTTGTGGAAGGAAGAAGTTCACTTTCAGCAATTCGAATACAATGTTCAGCCATCACATATCAGCTATGGAAATGACAAGGAAAGTGCAGCAAATTTTGAAGTAAGTGAAGGATCTTTTCCTTTTTGTTTTGATTCGTCTCAGTTCATCAGAGACAACTTCCATGCAATCAGAAATCAACTGTCAACAAGTCTTGATCTAGACCATCTTGAGGGCAATGAAAACCTTGTTCAAGACTTCTCATATCCAGATTTGCAGCCCCCGAATGCCATTGATTTTCAAGTTGCAGATGAAGACTTGGAAGCTGGCACATATGATCAAATGATACAAGATGATTCTGTACCATTTTTTTTTGAATCATTTCAGTTTCTGAAGGGTAAATTGCATAGTAAATCTTCAAATGAGCAGCTTGTAGAAAATCATGTAATCTCATCAGAAACAATATAAAATGGGTTGCAACAGTCTTTTCAAGTTTTTCACAATCCAATAGCTGATGTGTTAGATGATGTCTGTAGTCAACATCCTTCTCCATTGACTACATGTGAGCTTGAAATGTGTGTTGATATAAACTTGATTCGGCAGCCGATTTCTTTGTCATTTTCACCAGGAGTCTCATCACAAAGCTCAGATCGAAGTTTGCATTCATGGTATGAGAAGAAGAGAAGTAATCCATTGGATGAGCTAAGTCCCAATGTGCATGAACTTCAAGATCCTTATGCAGTGTTTTTGGAGGCGGATAGAGAATCCATAGTATTCAGCGGATCTGTTCACAAGTTTTCATGGGAGTTACCTTTCAATAGTTCTCTCTTGTTATTCATAAGCGAGCACTTGCGGAGAATTCAAACAGTAGCCAGGATGCTTACATGGTTGCATTGGTTGTTCCATTTCACTTGATATGGCGGTGAAATAGAACAATTAGAGTAGGTTGTATTGAATAAGCTTCATATTGAGCATAGTTTCTAGTTTGTCGGTTGTGTTTAAGTATCGAGTCAGTTTTTAGTTGAGTGAGAGTTAATTTGTGTCGTCAAGTCATCAGTTTTCAGTCATTCATTTTAGCTTGAATTTTTGACTCCATTGCCCAATGGATGAAGGCACTGTCTTCTTTCCAAAGATCTGTAGTTCTTGGCACCTCCAAGGAGCTACCATCCCCATTGGAGCCAATGTTAGTGTTAGTCTTTGCAGCCTTCCTCCAGTGATAAAAAATGCTCTTACAAAGTGATTTTAAGGTGTCAAGGTCAAATTTTGTCATTTCAGTGAGTCTTCAAGTAAAATTTGGTCACTAGGTATTAGGTCTAGGGTTTGCTTTCACTCCTTTCAAAGTGTCAAAATGTCGGTCCATGTCACCATTCAGCTGAGTGTACCGTCTTTCAGAGGTTAGTCATCATCATGTCAATTTCCACTGGGTCATTTTACACCTTGTTCATGCTTCAGTTGTGCCTAGGTAAGGTTCATTTCCCTCTCCTAGGGTTTTGGAGGTAATTTCTCTTAGATGGTCAAATCATCAGCAAAAATTGTATCCTGATGTTCATACACCTTCCCCTATCCTTAATTTACCTTATTAAACACTTCCCATCACTGATATCCCCCAAATTCCTCATTTTCGCACAAACCCTAGTTTCTTGCTATAACTTGGCAATTTTCTAGGCTAGGCCTGTGTTTTTCCCTTTTGAACCCCTTCCCCTCACTCAATATTTGAAATTCCACTTTCCCCTGCTTCATAACATCCCTCCCTACTTCCCAAAATTTTCTCAAGAATTTAGAAGCCCTTTATCCCCTTCATTTCGCTTCATTTCGACAAATCCCTTGTTCTACACATCGGGATAGGTTTTACTCCAATTATTTTTCTGAGCAATAAAAGATGAATTTGTGAAAAATGAGAGAGATTTTTGTCCAAAATAGGAAAAGGAAGAAAAACCTCCTTCACTTTTTACACAGGTGTCATGGTTTTAGATAAATTTCAACAATACAGTTGCCTCAAGAGAATTGATGCACCTCTGAAGTGACCTTGGTAAAATCAAGATTTCTTCTAGCTTGGTTGGCCAAATGACTTTCTTGATGAGTCAAATGATAACCAGACACAAATATATTTCCAATGAGCTATCATGAGCTCAATTTGGAGTTGAGGAATACCTTCAAACGTTGACTGCAACAGCACTCTACCTTGAGGCAGCCTCATTTTGCTCATTTTGACCAGTCTTGGGAGATTTGATTTTTGACAAGGAAAATGAACTCCAAATTGAAAAATTCCAGTTGGGTTGGAAATTAGAATCAATACTATTTCCAACGAGCTATCCCATGCTAAATTTGGACACCTGGAAGGCCTCCAAAAGTCTCCTGCAAAAGGGCGTGATGCGTTGGGTTTGTGGCGCGACGCGTTGGGTTGTGGCGCGGTGCATAGAGCTGCAAGCTCTTTTCACCACAATTTCATTCAAAACTTCAATTTTCTCGATTTCCTCTGGTCCAAATTAACTCAAAAAACTCTTCCATTGCCAATAAACGTGTTTCTTATGATTTTTGTGAGGATTTAATAAAACAAATTCAAACCCTACTTCCTTGCTCAAGAAATCATAGCCTAGGGTTTATACATTGGTTTTTTATGCCATCACTCCCACATCCTTTTGTTTCCCCACCATTTTCCTAGTTCCATCAGCACATTTCTCTATCCCCCATATCCCTAAAATTCACTTATTCCCTATCCCAATTCCCATTATCCCAAATCCAAGTTACAAATTCCCCAACCCCCAATGCTATTCCAAAAAGCCTAGAAGTTGCCCCTAAAACTCTTTAATTGGCAAATTTCAATTAGAAATATCCCTAAAACTCCCCTCATCCTCTCCCTTCATATTCCCTCACATATTATCACACATTTGGCAACAAAAACCAAAATTTTTTCATACTCATCTAAGACAATATAGACTTTGGCAAACATGGAGACAGATTCCTCTTATGACAGAGATGAAGAAGGCATTGAGGAAGCGTCGGAAAAGGCATGATAGACATCAAATTTTGGCTGAAGCTTCCTTGGCCCAACATAGTACATGATGGAGGACACTCAGCCCAAATTTCAAGAAATTTGGGACATATTTTGCAAATTTTGATTTTTTTGGCCTAAACACAGAATTTTCAGCTCTACGCGTCGCGCTACTTGGCGCGCACTTATAATTGTGAGCTCCTCTTGGAGAAAAATTTACATTTTTGGATTTTTCATGAAAATTTATGCATGCCTACCCATGGCCAAGATATTTTGACAGGTTTTGGGCCTCCAAAAGGGTAAAAAACACCCTAAAAATGATCTTTCTGCCCCTTTTTGGACACACAGGAAGCAGTGTTGGGACAACTCATTTTTGGAGGGGCAAATGGAAACCAAATTCAGAAATTCCACTTGTTTTGGAAAGTAGATAGGCAGAAATTTCCAACAAGCCCACTTGGAGCAGATTTGGACACCGGGAAGGCCTTCAAAATTGGCTTCAAACTGGCGCGACAAATAGAGAAATCAGGCGCGACGCATTGGGGATTTTTGCTCATTTTTGACCCAATAACTCTGTTTTTCGCCTAGTTTTGGACAGTTTGAATTTCTTATCTCCAAAAGTTAAATTCATGATGTAATTTGATGTAATTTGATGGGTCTTGATTTAATTTTGTCAAATTTTTACTCATGGAAGTAGATTCATCCATCAAAAGGTGAATTGCAACTGAATGAATCAGTTTCCTATCTTATAGAGGCAAGCTGTTCCACTGCCTATTTTCCAGTTCTTAGTTTAGATCTTATTGAAAAAACTCCTAAAATTGTGAGCTCAACCCCTAGAGGCTGGGGATGAGTTATGGTTTGTCTATATCTTGTAGTTTTTCAGTCATTAACATGGTTGGACACTTGGGATTGCTTTGAGCATCATTGTACATTCATTTCTGCAGTTTGGCAAAGGAATAGACCAGGGTTTGTAGCACTCCTTGGGATTCATGTGGCTCTTTGTTTTGATGATTTGTTTCTCTCTGTTAATGTAATTTTATTGGTGCTTTATATATATCATCTTCCCTCTTATTTCTTCTTAAGTTAAACAAACAAGGATAAAGGTGGAATTCATTAGATTTGCAGTGCTCTACCTAGGGTTTGTTTAATTTTCTATGTTTTCAACTGTTTGAATAGGATTCCTGAAAGTTTCTTGCCCTCTTCAACTCCTCACCGGTCTGAGCTATCCATTTCATTCAAAATTTAAGTGTCAAAATAGTTTCCTACCTTGCCCCATTCAGATCTCTGCAAAAACTAGGCCTCATTCCCCAGACCCAAAATCTGCCTTTCCCTTTGATCGAAAAAACACCCTCAAAATCAAATCAAAATCTTTTACATATATACCTAGCCTAAAATCAGCCTTTATTCAATTCATCTCAAGCCTCACTGATTATTTTTCGCTGAGATTGACCAGGAGAGAGCCCTCTCCCAATTTGGTAGGGCTAGCTACTAGATTAAGCGTGGTTTGATGTTACACTAGATTTTTCCTTTCTCAGCCTGAGGTAGATTTAGGCCATAACACCCACCACAACTTATCCGGCTGACATTTTTGATATACCATGGGAAAGAAACATGGTGCAATGCACCTTACAAAAGTGTCAACAAATTCATGCAAAATTGTGGAGAGATCTCGTGGCTTTGACTCTACCTGCTGAGGGTCGACAAAGCCTAGAAATAGTTATGCATTCATTGGGCGAAATAGTAAATATGTACAAAAATCTTGGGTCAACGACTGATACATTTGTAGAACTCATGAGAAAGAGAAAAGAAACAGTAATGGGTCCCGATAGATGGGAGGATGTAAAACAAAGAGTTACAAAAGATATGGCCAAGTCAATGTTTAATTTCAAGGAAGGGCCAAAAAGAAAAATGTTGAAGGTGAAATATTTCAAGCACCCCGATATAGCTCACTATTTGTATGATAGGCACCTTGCAGCCTATGGAAGGCTCCCATGGAATGACACGGTTCCTGTTTATTTTGCACAATTGTTTTACGCATAATTTTTTTTGAACATCAAACCCAATTACAATGGCCTTTCGTCAGAATTTTTTGGTCTGGGGAAAGGTCGATTGTATGAATGTAAGGGTGCTAAGCGAGATGTGGATTTGCCTTGCCCTGAGCTTCCATTGGTGATTCGACCTTTTCGGGTCGAAACTCTGCGGTCAGAGATGGATACGACTTCTCAAATAAGTCGAGAAGCAAGGGATGTCATAATCGAAAATGTTTACAGTGGATTGGGTGGAGTCGATGTTTTTCTAAATCGACAAAGAGCACGTGAGAATGCACGTGCCAATTTTGTGTATTGTACAGATGAAGAGATTGACAACATGAACATTGAAGATCTCCAAATATATGCAAAGAATTGTCGCAATGGTTGGCAAGACTTAATTCTTCATAAGGAAGAGGGCACGGGAACGGTATGTGTTAATGACCTTAGGGTTCAATTATTTTAACACATACATGTGTAAAATTTGTAATAAATACATGTATATGTACATGTATACATTTATTTGTATGTACATTAATCTAACAAAAATGTATCATTATATGTTAAAACACCATTTGCAGTTGTCACGCATGATGAATGACGAAAATGTTAATATCACGTTCGGGACCTCTGGTTCAAACAATGCAGATGGGTCTCACCATCAAGATATGTTGACAAATGTTAGTGTTTTTTAAGTGATATTTTTAAAATAAATAATTGTGCACACATGTACATGTACATATATAATAATAAAATGTTTTAACAGATTCCGATTCTGTTCGATGTTTTTGGGATGGCGATACCTTCTTCTTCCTTGGGAGATGTACCTTCTACTTCCTTAGGAGATGTGCCACATCCACAACAAGTATGGACAATTTTTCACTTTTAAAATTTATGTTTAAGTTATATATATATTCCACCTCAAAAAGTTCCATTAAAAATTGAGATATATATATCTATATCTTGAGTTATTTTAATTTTTTTGAATTTTAGGTTCTTGGAGATTTTCATTTGGAGCCTCTCTTAGGAGATGTCCCAAATTCACCTGCAGAAGTATTCAATTTTTCACTTATATATATATATATATATATATATATATATATATATATATATGTTTTTTTAATTTAGTTATAATTTATAAATTGAAGTTTATTTAAGTTTTATTATAAATTGAGATCTTGATCTTGAGTTATTTTATACTTTTAAAATTTTGAATTTTAGGTTTCTATAGAATATTTCTTTAATCCACGGACTCTAGCGATATAGATAGGAACATCCACACCATTTCAACCATTTTAACAAGTTGTCTAAATTTTTCTTTAATATTATTGAAAATAAGTTTATATATGTACACGTGCATTTTCATTTGAAATTTTTTAATATATATATATAACTGTACATGTATATTGTACAGTTTATTGTTGGAGATGTTCCCATGGGGGAACTTGTAGCAAGTGAACAAATGGAGAGAGAACCTCATGAGGTATTGCATGATTTTCTTTTATATTTTGTTTTTTACATGAAGTTCTATATATATTCTCACTCATTTTTAAAACATCAAATTTTAATGTTTGTACATGTGCATTGTGTACAAGTTTCCCATGCTTCGCATGATAGTGCGCGGATTGAGACTCTGATAGGAAAGACACTACATCCATCTCTATTTGATGGACATGATTTGTAGATTTGATTTCAAGATTTATATAGTCTTAAATTTACTTTTGTATATATTATCTAGATGCACTGTCATATATATATATATATATATATATATATATATATATATATATATAACTCGACACTTGATACTTGTGAGATCTACAATTTTTGGACATATTTTATTACAGTGTTAATATAATTTGTTTTTTTCCAAAAATTTAAGTTTTGGATGGTTTTAGTACTTTTGGCATGTGACATGTGATGTAATGTTGTTATATAATTTGTTTGGTTTCTAAAACTTTTAAGTTTTGGATAATTTAACTACTAGTAATGTTGTCATCTATAAATTAATGTTTTGCTTATGAACTACATTTGGCATGTTATGTAATGATGTGTTATAATTTTTTTTGTTTTTAAAATTTAAGTTTTGGATGCTTGAAGTACATTTGGCATCTGAATTAATGTTGTGATCTATAATTTTTTGTTAAATTAAAGGTTAAGTTTTGGATGGTTTCAATCTACATTTGGCATGTGATATAATGTTAAATGTTTTTATTGGATAGTTGAACTATAATTGGCATGGCATGTGATATTTAATGTTAAATGTTTAATGCTTTTATTGGATAGTTGAACTATAATTGGCATGGCATGTGAAGTAATGTTACATGATATAATCAAAAAGTTTTTAAAACTCAAGTTTTGGATGGTTTCAATCTACCTTTGGCATGTGATATTTAATGTTTAATGTTTAATGTTTTTATTGGATAGTTGAACTATAATTGGCATGGCATGTGAAGTAATGTTACATGATATATATCAAAAAGTTTTTAAAACTCAAGTTTTGGATGGTTTCAATCTACATTTGGCATGTGATATTTAATGTTAAATGTTTAATGTTTTTATTGGATAGTCAAGAACTACAATTGGCATGGCATGTGAAGTAATACGTGCATGTGAAGTAATATTGTGATCTATAATTTTTTGTTAAATTAAAGGTTAAGTTTTGGATGGTTTCAATCTACATTTGGCATGTGATATAATGTTAAATGTTTTTATTGGATAGTTGAACTATAATTGGCATGGCATGTGAAGTAATGTTGCACAATATATAATCAAAAAGTTTTTAAAACTTAAGTTTTGGATGGTTTCAATCTACATTTGGCACATCTTATATAATCTTAAATGTTTTTATTGGATAGTTGAACTACAATTGGATGGCATGTCAAGTAATGTTGTGATATAATAAAAAAAAAATTAAAACCCAAGTTTTGGATGGTTGAAGTACATTAATCATGTGAAGTAATGGTGTGATATAATCAAAAAGTTTTTAAAACTAAGTTTTGGCTACCATTTCAATCTACATTTGGCACATGTGATATAATGTTAAATGGTTAATGTTTTTATTGGATAGTTGAACTACAATTGGCATGACATGTGAAGTAATTTGTTTTGATATAATCAAAAAGTTTTTAAAATTCAAGTTTTAGACATGGTTGAAGTACATTTGGTAAGTTTTTAAAAAAAATTCACTCAAACAATAGTATGTAGTATGTAATTTTTTCATCAATGCACATAGAACATATTCGACCATTGGATAGACAAATTTTGTACTAGATTTTCAATTAGGAATAGAGATGTGGTTCAAATCCCACCAAAAGTCGAAGAAGTGCTCCGAGTCTCTTGTCTAAAAGGAATCTTCATACAAAATTATACCGCGGATGATTTATTTACATTGTGGATTTTTTTTACCAAAAAAGCCCACAAGAAAAACTGTGTGCATTGAGTTCATGTATATATCTAGTACATGCAACATTTTTCATCAATGCACATAGAAAAACTACTTTTAGTTAATTGAATTCTAGAACATATATATTGAGTACGTGAAACATTTTTCATCAATGCACATAGTAAAACTACTTGAACAATTAATTTCATTCTAGAACATACATACATATATATCCAATATGTATGCAACATTTTTCATCAATGCATGTAGAAAAAAGCTACTTTCAGTTGATACTAGAGTGTGCATGTACCAAAACAATTTGTACATGTGCAAACACTTGCACAGATAACATAACAAGGCAGCTCAATTTTTAATTGAGTACTGGAAGTTCTAGAACATATAATCCAAAGAGAATAAATTGTTGGGCAGATCAGTCAAAAAAATTCCAATGGAATGCCCTTCAATAATCCGTTCATGATTGGATTTTAACATTTTCCATTTCTTAATATTCGTTTTTTTCTTTGATTGAACCTTGATCAACTTTACGTGTGTTGCACACACCAAGTGACTATATTGACAACTTATGAAATCAGGTTCATAGTCTTCAAAGTAAACAAAAATTCCACTTTGATTATTTTTTTTGAAAAAATAATCTTTAAGTATAATAGACCCTCTTTCATATGGAAATCCGTGATCATTATAGTCTTCTAATAATTTCATTTTTCATTTAGTGCAACGCATCAAATAATACTTCACATTTTCATCGTTGTCAGTAGGTGCAATTACAGCAAAAACATCTCCTGCACAATAAAACAAACTTGACAAAATTATACATATTCAAATTTATTTCTAGATCTTTATCATTAGAAAGCAATTCAAATTTTACCTTCTCTAATAAGATCAAAAACTCGATCACCGTCAGACGATATTGTAGTCTCCTCTGATTGCATTTCTTCAAACATTGCAATGGACATTTTTCCTTTTGTATTTAGATCTGTATGTTTCCAATCTTTTACATACATTTTGTTTTCACAAACTTCATTGGATTTTGTGTTGTCTATGCAAACAGGACAAAAACAAGAATATTTTCTTTTATCCAATGAAAACACATTTCTGGACGACTTTTTTTTGATTGAATGCAATTTTTGAGTCCCTTTTATTATTTCAATGTCATTTCCAATTGATCTATCTATGTCTTCGATCCCAATATGCCAAAGAAACCTTTATATGGAAAATTTAAAGAAGAATGTAAATATGATATCAAAATACAATCAAAGATAATCATTGTGATAAATGTACACTGTTTATTTAATTAGATATTCAATAAAAATTAAATTGAATGTACCTTCGCACTTCCCTTGATCGGTTAGTCTCATGGCTTAGAGCAGCGATGCACCATTGAACAACTTCTTTCACGTCCACAAGTCGGCTTGCAGAGGGGTTCATTTGATATCTTTGAAGTGCTCGTTTTATGCATGCCCTTGCACCGTCATGTTCTCCTTTTCCATGGCCAGTCTCAAAGAAATTCCAACAATGTTTAATGCAGGTTTTATTATGAAGACAACACAACCAAAATAATGATTGTGCAGATTTGAATTGTCCCACGTATCCGTCTGACCATATCCAATGTTCATTAAATTTTATTCCATGACTTTTCAAGGAATCATAAATTTTTCCAAAACAATGTTGTATAAAATATGTATCATGTGTACAATCATCACTGATATAAAAGTGATATTCTTTAATAATATGTCGATTTTCACTGGTGCTTTCTATATGATAGACGTTTTGTTCAACATGTCTATATAGAATATGGACGAGCATGGAGACTTGGTCAGAATGATAGTATTCACTCTGAATTTCTTTTTGTGGAACAAATGTGTAGTTTTCTACAAAATCAATTACTGAAAAAATGGTCCTTGGTGGAAAAACTTCACGGGATTTTTTAAATTGCAAGTCTTTCCATTAAGCTCTATGGGAATGTTTGGTGTATTTGTAAATTTCTGCCTCAAACTTTCTCAAAAAATCTATCACAAAAATTTCTTCTTCTCGTAATTCAATTCTTTTAACACTATTTTCACCTTGAATCGATGTATGGATATATCCATATCTCTTCCATTTCACTTTCATGTTGGACAATAATTGATCATCTATATCAGTATGATATTTGTTTTGAAATTTAGTCAAATTTCCACAATCATCGCATTTTTTACCACCAACACATTTCTTTTTGTAAAATAGTTCATCGCTTTCTCTTTCACATAGAGTTTGAGATATGAAATCACGGATAGTGGAAGGAGGAGGTGGATCCTTCCAAAATGTTCTACCAAAATCAAGGAATGTGTCATAATATAACTCAAATTCCACATGATAACGGCAACAACAAGTGTTGCGTACGGTGATAGGTTTTACATACCATGGTTTTTGTTGAACAAAAGAATTGATTGAAACATGAATTTCATGATTCTCTTCTTTAAACTTGTTGAACAACTCTATTTGAGTGGTTTCCAAGAATTTTTTTTCATGTTCTTCGTACTGATTTTGTGTTATTCTTCTTCATATCACATGCCTTGCAGTTGGCGAAACACACGAATTGTTCTTCCAATATTCATATATTATTTTTTTAACATTTTCTCCAAGTCTATCTTTATATGGTTGCCTACAAATAGCTCTCCAACAAGCAAGTTCATCATTTACATCTATTTGCAACTGAAATTTCTGATGTTTGTGCAAAGTTTTTCGCGAGGTTCCTAATGCTCGTGCCATAGATTTTACCAAGCGATTCTCTTTAGTACTTGATGAAACCACTGCCATATGTATTGCTCTACGTACAACTGAAACATTTTTCTAGTTAGATATTTTCATTGAATTTATAGCACTATTTATATTTTGTATCACATTTTCCTTCATTTTTTTATCTTTGGTTGATTTTCGAATACCCAATAAAGTCGTAGCTTCTTTTAATTTCCTTAATGATAGGAGACCTTTCAACATTTGGGCTTGAACTGTCACATTTTCCTTTATGAAATACTTCTCAAAAATGTGGTTAACACGATATCGTATATAATGGTCAGCTTTTTTATCTCCATATGTGTGAGTGTCAACATTTTCTAACATCTCGTCATCGACATTGATTTCATTTGTACATATTCGAATGAATAGTACATAATAAGTTTACATATTCAATAAATAACTAAATTAATAAATATATGTATAATTTCAATAATATGTGCATGTGTTCAACAGATATATATATATATATATATATATATATATATACACCTTGTGATTCAATTTCTTCACTTGAATTTCTTTCATCATTTTCACCATCTTCAATCATTGGTTCAATATCTCTTTCACTTTCTCTTTCAAAATTTTGTATCTCATCATCAATGTTTTGAGGAATATCTCTCTCTCTTTACATTGCAAAATATTTTTCAAATTAGTTCATCAAATAAAAATTAAGCTTCACATTTTACACTAGGAAAATTTTAAATATATCAAAATCATAATATTTACATTTACATACCTGTTTCAACTTCTAGTTGAGGTTGATTTTCCCCTTCAATATTTGAGAGTGCTTCTATCTTTCTTTTGCGAGATTGTCTCGTCTTTTCTCTACATTCCTCAGGGTCTCTTTTTCGATCATATTTTCTCGTACAATTTCTTCGATTTCCCATGATAATAGAGTATGCAGTTCAAAAAATTTCCTTCAAAAAGTTAGACAAAAACTCAATTAAAAAAAAACATCACAAAATATTTAATTTAAAAAAAAACTCATTTTAAATTTTTTGCAAAAAATACATACTCCAATCCAAAACACTTACTTTAAAAAATTCATGAAAAAAATGTCTTATAAAAATGAAACGAAGTTCAAAATATTTTCTTCCAAGTCCTACAAAAAAATTTCATTTAAAAAGTTACACAAAAACTCATTTTAAAAAATCATTATAAAAGATTTACTTCAACCCAAAACCAAAAAATGTCCTTTCAAAATTAAGCCCAAATCCATACTTCAAAAAAAAAGCCCAAAAAACTGTATCACATACCTCCAAGAAATGTCTTTTGAATGTACCTCCAAGAAAATTCTTTAAACCCAAAAAAATTCCTTGCAAAATCAGATCAAATGTACGAAAATAATGTGTCTCAAGGAAAATTCCTTTGAAGTCCTTTGAATGTACCTCCAAGAAAAGTCCTTAAACCCAAAACAATTCTTTGCAAAATTAGATCAAGACTTTTGTAAAATCAGACCAAAAGTGCGAAAATATGAGAAAATAATGAATGGTTAATGTTTTTTTGGAGGGGTTCGGCGGTACTTTCCAGCCGATGGAAAGTTAAGTAAAAGTTTCCCAAATTTTTAATAAATAGTTTGGTCGAACTACTTTTTCATTTGAATTAACGTGTTGTCGGCGCAAAAAACAGTTCGACCGAACTTTGTTTAAGAGTTTGGCCGAACTAACACGTCACCAGTTATGCAGAGCCAAGCCCTAAATACGTTTCTACAACTTTGGATTGACTAAACTCCATGAAACATTCTGAATTAACTATCGGAACCAAGACAAGAATTTTCAGAATTTAATCTACTTTCAGGAAATATAACTTTCATGGAATTTCATAAATATTTACTAATTTTAATTAATTTTGTAATAAAACAGATGCAAACAAATTCTGAAGGTCATTGTGATTCAGTGAAATCAAAATTTTGTATCTTCCAAAATACATTGTAAAAAAAATTGAAAAAATTATTGTACATTACATTGATCCGTTGTCTCTAATGGGTAGGTTTTATATTTTTAGTTTATAACTTATATGTTAAGAAATTTCTTGCGTCACGAAACATATTCAAAATATGCAGTTTTTCATATTGGACCAGTTCAAAAAATTCTAGTAATTATGATATGCATCCATTGGCTTTGTAAATATGAAGAAACCGAAGTAGAATCTGTCTAGATTGTTGTGTAACACATTTTGTTTCTCAAAAATACAATTTTTCAAAGAATACAACATTGCGTATTAACATGATTTCTTATGAATCCGTTGATTGTTAAAAAACACACACTCAAAGAAACGCTAAGTTGACATAACAAATGTGTATAAAAAAATTCCAAAAAATAAGTAATAGAAAGCTAATAAAATTTCTGACAACTTTTATTTTTATCGCAAAATGAAATTCTAAACAGAAAAATTGTTTTAGCTTGCAGAAAGTTGAAGAACTGAAAAAAATGAAAGTTTTTTCTCAAAAAAGGGCAAAAGTGTAACCCAACTTCACATTTTCACCCTCCACAATATCTTTATACCAAGGACTGATCAGATATTTCATGTGAGTTTTATGTACAGTCATTTCTACCTGGGGCCATTCCTCTGTGTCTCCAGATAACTCCCCAACTAACATAGATAGGTTTATTCCTAGGGTTGACAGTTAGAATCAGACAAAATCTTGGCTAGACCCTGTCTCTTGATGAGCTTTGTCGAACAGATGTCCAATTCATATTCTTGGATCTTAGCAATCCATTTGTGCCTTTTTCCCTCACTATCCTCCTGAATCATAATATCTTTAACTATGGTTGTGGGTACGAAAGCAGTGATTGCTGACTGCAGGACATACATTCAGAAAGCTTTCAAGGACTTCACCAAAGCATATGCCTGCTTTTCTAGGATATTATACTTTAGCTCAGCATCTCTAAGTACCTAGTTAAAAAATGCAATGGGCTGTTCATATCCTTCCTCATTTTTCTGCAAAAGCACTACGGCGATAGTATGTAGTGAAGCAAATGAGAAGATCATGGATGGTTTATTGTAATCTGGTCCTGCTAATACTGGAGCTTCTGCAAAAGCACCTTTAATCCTATTGAAAGCTTCTCTTGATTCGTTCGATCACTTCACCTCATTGTTTTTTCTAAGCATATCAGTGATATGGCGAACTATTTCTGCATAGTTTGGAATGAACCTTCTTAAAAAATTTATGCGCCCAAGAAACACCTGAACTTCTTTCTTATTATGAGGTAAGGATATAACATTTATCACTTCCACTCTTTTTGGGTCAATATTTACTCCTTCTTTGGTAACGGTATGCCCCATTAATTTCCCTTCTTCTAAAGCAAACATAGATTTCTGGGGATTTAAGGACATACCATACTTGCGGCATTTCTCAAAATTCTGTCGTAAATGTTCCACATGTTCAGCATCATCCTTTGAGAAGACTCTGATATCATCCAAATATACCACTGCAAACTTATCTTTCTCTCCCACGAAAGCAATGTCCATAGCTCTCTGGAAAGTGGCACCAGCATTGATCAGACTGAAAGGCATATGGGCATACATAAAGGTACCCCATGGTGTGGTGAACATTGTTTTCTTCTGATATTTTGGGAGGACTGCCACCTGATTATACCCCGAGAATCCATCCATCATGGACATTCAGGAAGACCCCACTAATTTTTGAAATATGTGGTCCATTTTAGGGAGGGGATAGTTATATTTAAGGGAGGCCATGTTCAAGTTTCGAAAGTCTACACACAGCCTGATTTCTCCATTCTTCTTTTGGACTGGCACCATATTTTCCATCCATTCTGAATACCTCAGAGGTACAATAATCTTAGCCTTTAGCATCTTTTTAATTTCCATCTCTATAGCGGGGAGTAGCGGAGGATTAATCTGCCTTATTTTCTACTTATGGGTTTTAGCTTTAGCCCTCAGTGGAATTTTATGCTGAATAATGCTTATATCAAAAGTTTTGAGATCTTGGTAGGAGCAAACAAAAACATCTTTATAGGAGTGAAACAGCTACATGTACCTTTCTCGATGTCCTTCTGGTACTCCTTTAGATAGCTTGATTATCTTAGGTTCTTCTTCCGTCCCAACATTAATATCTTCCACCTGTTTTTCTAGTGTTAGTTTATTGGGGATGATGGGAACAACATTCTTATCAAACAACCTCTCCAAGGGTACCAACCCTTTGGGGATCACGTTTCCTTTCAACTACAACACTTTATGACCAGCCATTGTCTCTTGCCACTTATTTTGGGGTTTTTATTTAGTTTCCTCCTCCTCCCCAGTATCAATAACCAAGTTAGTGAATTCCCCAACAGTCTCCATGAAACGTTTCATCTGCTCCTCGTCCTCAAACACCTGCCAATGTTTGACATTGTCTGGAATGGAAGGACGATAACGAACCTCCACTTCATATCTTAGAAGTGGATTCTGAGGTGGGTGGAAATTACTTGCTGCCATATCCAATGAATCTTCCATCCTATTCCAATACCTCGGCATAAACTGTATGTTTAATGCTAAGAAAAAAATTCTCCACCAGGTCCCACACTTCGTTTCTGTATGCTCTCAGCCGAGGATGTTTAGATTGACACTGGTTCCTTATCTGTATTACCACCAGCTGTGAATCTCCAAAAAATTTATGGCTCTGAATGTTCATATTCTTGGTGGTTTGCAGACCCAGGAGTAAAGCTTCATACTCCACCACATTATTAGTGACCTCATACTCTAATTTGAAAGAGAAAGGTACTAATTGTCCTTTAGGTTAAATCAGGAGAACCCCTGCTCCATTTCCTTCTCTGGAGTTAGCTCCATCAAAGTGTAAGGTCCACATTCCCTTCTCATCATCGTCTGAGGAATGTTGAGGTTTTAATAGATTGAATGATGGTTCTTGCAAAAACTCCTGATCTTATTCAAGAATCAGACATGAGAACTCTCCCTCCTTGTTATAAAATGGTGAGTTTACAGAGCCATCGGCTTTGGTTACCATCTTTAAAAATCTTGATTCCTTGTACAGCCTTCTTTCTTGTCCTCCAAACACTAGAATGGTTGCATAAGTCAGATCCAACTTAATCGACCCTCCAATCTTAGTACCACATTATCTGGATAGAAGCATTCCGAAACGGGCTGGGATATCTGCAACAACTATATCCATGACGACACTCTTGGCTGGGATCTGAGCCAAATTCACCACTAGGTCTTTAATCATCCCTAAACATTTAACTCGTTTAGAGTCAAACAAATAGAGATCTTTGTAGGGACGGGTGATCTGTAGACCTAGTTGTTCCATGACTGAAAGTGGTAATAGATTATGTGAGGCTCTCGAATCCAACATACAGTTATGTAACAACAAATCATGGATGACCAAAGAGACATAAAAAGGTGGAGTTGCCAAGTCCAGTTCTTCTACACGGGGGCCAAAAAATACCATGGTTTTTTCTTCTTGGAGGTTAAGGGAGTCTCGGGGTGAAGTTACTCCATGAGGGATCATGAACTAGGATACTTGGGCTTTATAGGAGGGTTGTTTCAGAAGTTCAACCAAAGGAACATGGATTTTGACCTTCTCTAACTCTTTTTGGAGATTGAACACAGTACTACCTTTTTTTGCAGAGGTATATTTTAGTTCCTTAATGAATATAGGAGGCTTTTTGACATTGGACATACCTTTAGCATGAGTAAGAAGATCAGGTATGGCCTTGGATGATGACGCAGGAACATCTTTCTGTATAGAAGGTTCTTCGACGGGTTTCTTGCCTTTGTTATTAGTCTTTGGAAGGACAGTTTCCTTAGAAGGGGATTCTTCCTCTTGATCTTGAGTACGAGTCCACTTCATGGAAGACCACAGGTCATACTTCTTATGAAATTGGGCTTGCATAAAATCAACAAACTTCCTGCAGTAATAATCTATATCAGGTTCTTCAGTGGTTTTACCTTTCCCCCCTCTTCTTCTTCTTCTTGTAGGGAAAGACCTACCTCTTCTCCTTCTGAATAAGCAAAACATTGATCCTCTTGCCCATCTGGAACATCTTCAGTGGGGCCTTCCATTTTTCCCTCCAAATATAAAGGAGGCTGAAGGTGATCTTGTTGCTCTTTTCTGTCCCTTTGCAGGATCTACAGAGGAGGTTTCCTATTCTGCTGATTATACCCTCTATTAAAAGCAGGCTGAGCCGGCCGAGAGGAGGCACTCTTAGCTTCAAGTTCAAGTTTCACCAATTTTCTGGAAAGACTCTTAATCATTTTATTCATCTCCTCAATTTTGTAATCTAATACTTCCTTTTCTTGAATCGAAGAAGAGGCTTCTTCCTTACCCTTTCGCTTGAAATCATGGTCCAATCTACCTTTCAATTTCCTACCGAAGGAAAGTTAGCTTCTACTTATAAAGCATCAGTCTGAGCTTGGTCGAGTGAAGAAGATTTTCTCTCCCTCAAAGTGAAGATGAATTCAGACTCAAAAGCTCCCACGAACACTACTTTAGCGGCCGCTTGGGGTCGCTTCATATCAGCTGGTAGATTGGTGTACAACTTATTAAATCTCTTTATAAATTCTACCACGTCTTCGTTGTGTCTTTTCTTGGAAGTATTGAATTCTATGAGACAATAACCATGGTCTCTTTTGTCTCCCCACTTCCGGGTGAAAACATTTTCCATATCTTCCCAGTTGGTGATGGAATTATCCCCAAGATTTTTGAACCACTTCCTGGCTTCTCCATCCAAATATTGGACGAATAGCCTCAGAACTACATCTAATTGTTCTACATTGAAATTCTTTGCAAAAGCATAGAAATCTTCCAAATGCTTTTGTACAGAACTGATGTCTTCCCCAGTAAACTGGGGCAAGTGCTTCATGTAGTCTTGTGGCATATCATTCAGAATCTGCGGTAATGCTAGAGGGGCATATTTATTTAACAAGAAGCCAGTGACTGCCATGAAAGGTGGTGGAGCTAGAGGAGGGTTTCGCTGAGTGACACTGAGAATATGTTGAACTGTGGTCTGTAAATTGGCTAGGCCAAGTAGGAATTGAGGAGTAGTTACTTGCTTTATTTCTTCAGCTTCAGGGGTAGGGTGTAGGACATAAAACACAAGAAAACACAAGAAATCCTAAAAACTTTACAAAAAGGGGAATTAACCAATAACAGTCTTTGTTCTAAAAATCAGGAACCCTCTTTTAGACTTGGGTTCTTTCTTTTATAATTCCCTTTGTCTACCATTAGTAGAATATATTTTTGGATCAACATTTGTTCATGGAAATATCTTTTCTATTTCTTGTCTCTATCAGAATAAAAAACCAATGATGAGGAAGAGCGCCTCTCATCATCTCCGTAGTGGCCTTAGCATGAGCACCAACTGAAAGTAAAACAACTTGAACAGAAAATAAAAATGCATAGGGTGAAATGAAAATTTCACCCGATATTACAAAACTAAGAAAATAAAAGTAAAAAGGCCACTAGGGCCAGAACATGATCATCAATTTTTAAAAGAGCGAGGTGTAGCAGTTGTCGACTAAGTTGGAAGCACCGATGAAGCAGACAAACCAGCTTTGTGCTTCTGAGGTGGCGGAGACTAGAGGGACAGTGTGGCGACTGGTATATTTACGAAATTGCTGCATTTCTCCCATATGACTACTCCTGGCAGGGGCATTGTAGCAAAGATCTCCACTGAGGCTTGCATATATGTCAATTCTGAATAATCCACTTGTACCGTCAAGCGTTGTCTGATCTTGCAGTGAAGGGAAATTTATTTTCCTAGGGCAGCAATTATAGTCTCAGGTTTCAGATGAGTGGTTTTCACATAAGGAAGATTTGTCTGATTCATAACCGCTACCAGCTTCTCTTCGTAATTAGTTAGACTTGAGAAAGCGACAGTCGCAGAATCCCAGCATGATGGGAGGCCTGATTTCACCAGCTCATCCCACTCCTCTTCAAACTTCCCCACTCCCTTATCTTCATGCTTCCCTTAGTACCCCCAGAATCCTTCCACGTGGCAGCACTGTTGGTACTATTTTGTTCAAGACACATATTAACATATTTGACATGCCTTCAAAATATCTTGCACATGTTAGCATTCCCTATAATTCCTTAGAATTCATTCCCTCACAACTATCCTTACATTTTTTCACGACTTTGGAACCCAATCAAGTCCTTAGCTACTACAGTTCATGTGACATTGGTCTGCTTCAGCTGTAACAGCTTCATCAATTGAACCTACTTCAAGTTGATCAATTTCACCTACTTCTAGCATGCCTTAACACTTCCTAGCATACCTTTTCACTACCTCCTTATCACACCTGGAATTCACTGACACTTCCAATCACAAACTCTTATTTGTTCATTTCCATGCATTTTTACATAGTGCTCCCTTGTGTTTCCCTAACACTACTAGTTAATACTTCCTAGCTGCATGTCACCCTATCACTCTATAATTCGTTAGCACTTCCAAGCATGCCTTGTAGCTCCTCCTTATCACACTTGGAAATCGTTGAAACTCCTTGTCACACACTCTTATTCATTCATTTCCATGCATTATGACATAGTGCTACCTTGTGTTTCTCTAGCACTCCCTAACACTCCTTGGCACACATTGGAACACCTTGGAACTTGGAACATCTTGAAATTATTTCCGAGCACTCTATCATGCCTTGGAATTTCCTAGCATACCTTGTCACTCCCTCCTTAACACACCTAGAAATTTCTAACACTCCCTGTTACACACTGTTATTCAGTCATTTCCATGCAATTGAAACTAGTCCTCCATTCAGTTTCCCTGGCACTGCCTAGCATGCGTTGGTGCCAAACCCTAGCACATAGCACATTTTGGAATACCTAACATGTGTTGGAACTTTATATCATGTGTTATAAATTCTTGGGATTCCATACATACCTTGGCACTCTCTAGTTGTCATGCCCTCATAGATAACCTTAATTTTTTTGTGACTTGGGAACCCAACCAAGTCATTGAAAAAACAATGTTGTGTCTAGCACAAAGTCTCCCTTTGTATGAAACTATGTAGTCCATCCCCTTATCACAATAATAAGCTTTCCTCCTTCAATTCCTATTATGAAATTCACCTAACACACTTCATCCATGGGACACCTGGAATTCACTGACACTCCTTGACAAACACTCTTATTCATTTGTTTCCATGCACTTTTTACTAGTTCTCCCTTGTGATACCCTGACACTCCCAAACACTTATTATCATGCATTAACACTAACTGGAATGTGTTACCACACCTTTTAACTCATTGGGACACCCTAGCACTCCTTAACTGTCATGTCCTCATAACTACCCTTATTTTTTTAGACTTGGGAACCTAACCAAGTCTTGCCTCAACTACAACAACTTGACCAAGTTTCATTTATTACAACTAGACTATGCCTTGTTCACCTAATAATGGATTATATATAATCTTAGGCTACTCATGTCTAATATTAACGTATCCCACTCAACAAGTTACCAAGTCAAGGCTCACGTCCAATTGTGGCCATAAAACAACTAAGCAACATAGTTTACATCTTGGCATGCCATAACACCTAAAACATCTAACAATCCCTTGGAACTATGTGGCACGTGTTAGCATCACTTTAATTCCTTGACATGCTTTGGAACTTCCTAACACACCCTACCATTCCCTAACAGACCCTGGAACTCTAGCATGCCTTTGCATTGCCTAGCATATAATCTTGTCATTCCCTCCTTAGCACAATTGGAACTTGCTGACACTCCCTATCACACACTCTATATTCGTTCATTTCCATTAATTTTGAACTAGTTCCCCCTTAAATTTTCTGTGGAACTCCCTAACACTTCCTGACACACATTGGCACACCCTGTAACTTGGCACATCTTGGCATGTCACCCTGGCACTCTAACATTCCTTGGCACTACCTAACATACATTTTCACTCCCTCCTTAGCACACATATAATTTGCTAGCAATCCCTTTCACACACTCTTATTCAACCATTTCATGAATTTGAAACTATTTCTCCCTTATTTTTCCCTGGCACTCCAAAACACTCCCCTGACATGCATTGGCACACCCTAGCACTTGGCACATATTGGCATGTTTCGCTAACCTTTAGCATACCCTAGCACTGCCTAGCCTACCTTCTCACTCCCTCCTTAGCACACCTAGAACTTACTGACACTTCCTGTCACAATCTCTTAATTGTTCATTTGCATGCATTATTTTCACCTAGTGCTCCCTTGTGTGTCCCTAGGACTCCCTAACACTTCCTAGCATGTGTTGGCACACCCTGGAACCTGGCACACCTTGACCACATGCCACTTTGTCACACTAGCATGAATTAACACTGCTTAGCATACCATGTCACTCCCTCCTTAGCATACCTGGAACTCGCTGACACTCCCTGTCACACACTCTTATTCATTAATTTCCATGAAATTTTACATAGTGCTCCCTTGTGTTTCCTTGCAACTCGCTAACACTCAACACACATTAGCACTTGGCACGTCTTGATATGCTTCCCTAACACTCTAGCATGCCTTTTAAATATATATCATATCTTGTCAGTACCCCCTTAGCAAACTTGGAACTCCATAGCATGCCTTAAAACTCCTTGGCACATATTGGCTCTTGGCACTTAGTGGCACTTGAAAATTCTTAGAATGTGTTTGGATTCCCTAGAATTCCTTGGCATGGTTTAAGATAAAATTTATTTGAGATCAATTCTTTATAATTAAGAGAGAATTAATAGAGGATGATTTGTCACTTAATTTTGATCAGTGGTTGTCATTGATGTCAACCCAAGCAGCACCAGGAGCTACCCCAATATTGCATGGGAATTTTGATCTACCAAATTGATATATTCTGGGTCAAGAATGCTTTTGATGGTTTCTACTTGTCGAGATGTTTCCGTTGATATATGGCACGCCACGTAATTCTTCACGGTTTGAGAGATATTCATGTTTGAAGTTTGTACCCCCAGTTAGTGGGCTAAAACCCCATGGGCTTGTGGCATGGGTCATTGAAAAGTCATAATTAATATTTTTTAAGCTCCTAAAATCCCTCCCACGTTCACTTGTTGAAGCCCCTCTCAACCTAAGAATTTATATAAATTGTGATCCTCATATCCTCCTCATGTAAGGGATTTCACCATCTGAAACAGGTCATTGTGGAATTGTCGCTCTAACGTTTTTTCTACGAAGGTTCAAAAGCTGAAATTTTTATGAGGTGAAGCCAAAATCCCGAGGAAGCGCCTGTAGAAATTTTAGATTAATGTGCACAATATTTTCAGAGATATGATCTGTGGAAGTCAATGTTTTTGCAAGCTCCTGAAATTCATCTCAAAGAAGTGACCTTGGTAAAAATGTCATAAATCCCTCTCTGAGTATAGGATTAGAATTTTGTAAAGGGTGGTAGATAGGGCACAAAATTTAGTTTTCTCTCTATAAATTTTAGAGCCGAATAAAGAAATAGTGACACATGGCATGCCGTACAAGTTCACTTTATTAAAACAATCCATAATTAGGGCATTGTGAGAGATTGGACATAACTCTCCCTTGAAGAATCCAAATTGGTTCAGAACTATGGCATTGGAATGAAGACTCAGAGGACTACTACAGTATCTAAAATTAGATATTGTGGATCTGTAATAATAGAGATACACTAGATTCAATATTGAGCTCCTAGAAGGAAAGAAAAAGCTAGATCATGTGTTGTCAAGGGCTGCAAAGGAGTAGGACCAGACTTTCTAGGGAAGAAAAGAAAAGAAAGGTGCAGCAGAGGGTAGCATGACAAGAGTAGAAACCAAGGTGTATAACAACAGCAAGAAGTTCATCACATGAAGTTTTCAAGTGGGCAGCACTGCATACAATCATTGTAACGGTATCATTGTACTATGTCATTGTAAATACATTATTGTAAAAATTGTTCTAGTGTCTATCTTCCAAGAATTGAAGAGGCAGTGTTGGGAGGTCTAGGATCATCATTAGGTGGTTGTGTCATAGTTGGGGTTATGGTCTAGTGTGTATTCTTCTTCTACATCATTCTATATCATTGTAAAGTGGACCATTTTCCCTGGTACGGGAGTCCATTCTTCTTTTATTCTTCTATAGGGTGCTAGGGTGGTGCTAGGGTGAGTTGTAGCTCATTGGGTGTTGGGGCATCTATTCAGCTGACTACTGAAGAATCTCAGACATTGGAGTGTCCATCCAGTGGGAGCTGGAGAAGAATTCTTTTCTAGATTCTAGGAATTTGGAGCTTTATTGTCAATTGGAGTTGAATATTAAAGAATTATTAGAAAAGCATTATGTGGTTTTTATCCTGGAGTGGGTTTACACCTTAAAAGCTATGTGAATTTGTGTTCCTTTTGTTTTCTGCTATCATTGTACAAGCACTAACAATAATTGAAGATTAACGAATGCTCTAATTGAAAGGAATCATGATTCACCCCCCCTCTCAGTATTTCCAACACTTAAGACACGCTAAAACTTGGTCGTTGGAATGAATTGGCACTAATGTTGGTATTCCTAGCATTCCCCTCTTGAAAAGGTAAGGTCCTAAATTATTAACCCTCATATGTGTTCATTTATTTTCATTTTAACTTGGTGTTCCCTTTTGTCTCCTGACACTCCTTGACATGTGTTCGCATACCCTAACACCTGCCACATATCATCATGCCTTAACACATGGCATGGCTTGGCATGCCTTGGCACTATCTGGCACATGTTAGCACACCTTGGAACTTCTTGAAATGCCATAGCATTCCCTAAAATTCCTTGTCGCTCCCCCCTTGGCACGCCTAACACTCGCTAACACCCCCAAAAAACCCTCTTATTCATTCATTTCCATTCATTTTCACTCGATGATTTATGTTTGATGGCGTGCATGTCAATAAAGAGTTCTTTTAAGAGAATAAAAAAATGATCTCACCATTACTGACATAATTAATTGTGAGATTCTACTTGAATGACATTAGGAAACTACACAAGATATTTCAAGAATTTCATTTTTAGGGTTTTTTGTTATGGTGTGGGAATGGTAAGAAGTGAGTTGTTAATATGGTGTGTGGATGTTTAGAATACATTCTCACCTCCTCCTTGGCATGACAACTAGCACTCATTGCCACACCCTGACACATCCTCATATTCATTCACTTCCATTCATTTTGACCTAGTGCTCCCTTGTGTTGTCCTAGTACTCCCTAACACTCCTCAACATGCTTTGGCACTCTTTACTTATCACTTTTCGACATTCCATGTCACTTCATAGCATGCATAACACTCCTTGACACACATTGGCACTTGGCACATGTTAGTGCTTGGGAAAGTCTTAGCATGTCTGCCATGCATTGAAATGACTTGATATGCTTTGGCATGGTTTAATACTAAATTTATTTGAGATAAATTATTGGAAAGTAGATGAGAAGAAATAGAGGAATATTTGGCACGTAGAATGCACTAACACTTGGCACTTGGCACCTATTCGCACCTAGGGTTGGTGTGCCAAGCATACCCCTCATGGAAAAGGTAAATTGATGACTTATTAACCCTCTTATGTGTTCATCTCCTTGTAGTTTAACTTGTTTCTTCATTTGTTTCCTTGACCGTAGTTGACACGCATTGTCACACCATTGCACATCTTGGCATTCCTTAACATGTGGAAAATCTTAGCATGTTTGACATGCATTCGCACTATATGTCACATATTAGCATTCCTTGGCACTCATGCCCTCACAACTAGCCTAACCTGGGAACCTTACATTCCTTGGAACACCTTGGCACTCCCTAGTTGTCATACCCTCATAGATAGCCTTACTTTTTTTGCAACTTGGGAACCCAACCAAGTCATTAGAAAGACAATGTTGTGCCCAAACCAAAGTCTCCCTTTCTCTGAAATTAATTTTTCCACATCTTATCACAACCACAGGCTTCCCTCTTGCAAGTCTTATTCTGAACTTCTCCTAAAACACTTCATCCTTGGGACACCTAGAATTCACTGACACTCCTTGGCACATACTCTTATTCGTTCATTACCAAGAATTTGACCAAATTCTCCATTGTGTTCCCCTGGAACTCCATAACACTACTCAAAATGCATTGACATTGTCTACCATGTGTTAGAACACCTTTTCATTCCTTAGCATGCCTTGGCACTCCTTAGCTATTATGCCATCACAACTACCCTTACCCTTTTTTAGACTTGGGAATCCAACCAAGTCCTTCCTTGACTATAATAGCTTGACCTAGTTACAATTACTACAACTATACTATGCCTTGTTCACCTAAGAACTTCCTAAAATCATCTTAGGATACTCGTTTCCAATCTCAACTCATCCTACTTAACAAGGTACCAAGTCAAGGCTCACATCCAACCGTGGCCATAAAACAACTAAGAAACATAGTTTACATCTTGACATGCCATAATACCTAGCATGTTTAACACTCCCTTAGCACTATGTGGCATGTGTTAGCATCCCCTACATTTATTGGCATGTTTTTCACTCCTTAGCACACCCTACAACTCCCTGACATTCTCTAACACTCTATCATGCCTTGGCATTGCCTAACATATAACCTTGTCCCTCCCTCCTTAGAAGACTTGGAACTCGTTGACACTACCTATCACACACTCTTATCCATTCATTTCCATGCATTTTGAACTATTTCTCCCTTGTGTTTCTATGGAAATCCCTAACACTCCTTGGCACACATTAGCACACCCTGACACCTAACACATCTTGTCTCTCATGCTAGCACTCTATCATTCCTTGGAACTACCTATCATACCTTGTGACTCCCTCCTTAGCACACCTAGAACTCACTGACACTCCATGTCCGACACTCTTATTCATTTCCATGCATTTGAAACTAGTGCTCCTTTGACTGTCCTTGGCACTCCATAACACTCCTTGACATGCATTAGCACACCTTAGAACCTGACACATATTGGCATCTTTCCCTGACCTCTAGCATACCCTGTCACTCCCTCCTTAGCACACCTGGAACTCATTGACACTCCCTATCACAAACTATTATTTGTTCATTTCCATGCATTAATTTTACCTAGTGCTCCCTTGTATCTATGTGGTTTAATTTTTCGTCTTAATACAAATCATCGTTAGAATCCAGAATGGACAGATATTTGTCTTCAAATTGCAGAAGTCGAAAATTTACATTTTTGTTACATTTTGATGGATCTTGTGCATGTATGGCACACCAAGAAAAAACAAGGGGTTTAAAGAAAGAAACAATTGCATGATGTTCACGAGCCAAAAATAGCCGACACCGAAGTTTAAACTATAGTTGAAGCGAATGATTTTATTTTTATTTTTTCATAATTTTTTATTCCCTCCTGCAAAAATTCCACCCTTCCAGAGCCGGAGCAAGTGGAACATTGTGTTGGGCATTCTGCTAGATTTTGAAGAGGGATGCTCTACTCCTTTATATCATTTGATGTAGCTAGTTGATGCCATAATTGTGGAGATGCATGCTAGATGCCATAACTATGGAGATGCACGTTAGATTGTCCTCTGAGGGGGAAGTAAGCTCAAGATGCTGCTCACCTTCGTCGACATCCTGCCCACCAGGTATTTATAAAATGAACCTCCGAATATGACCAAGTTCAATATTTTTCTATTTTCTGATTGCGTTTAGCTCGTTAAAACCCCATATTTTAATGCCTTGGAAGTGAATTTATTGAGCTTTTTTTATTTTTATGTCTTGAATCTGAGTTTCATGTTGCGTTTATAGTAGTATCTAACCTATCTTAGTATTTTTTTGGTCTAGACCCCATATTTGATGTGTCTGTTTCCTCTCAACTTATTGATGGAGATTTTTTAACTCCTGAGGCCTTTGAGAAACCCAAACTGTGAAGGAATTATACCAGGTTTAGCCTATTGTTTGACAAGTCGATGAAACCCTCAAACAAATAATGAAGTTGTAGTTTAAAAATTTGTTCCTAGCCCTTGAAATTGAACATAGAACATAGAATCAGTCTTGTCGGAGCTAGTGAAACCATTAGTAGACAACGCATCAAAACTTCCCAAAAGAGTTGCGTCCTGAGAGCTTGCCTCTAATGTATCGGGTGTAGTCCAAAGAGATTGCAATTCATATACTTGGGGTGGGAATCTCTCCATAAAAAAAATTATTGGAGAAACCGAGCACGTGCAAGTTCTTGAATTTCCATACCCATTCTGGGAGAAACCCTATCACATCTTAGCTGCATGCTAATTTGGCGCACTAGCATGACTTATCGATGCCTAACATACCATGTCACTCCCTCTTTAGAACACCTATTGAGAGAGACCTAACACTCCTCAACAATCCTGACACACCTTAACATGCTTTGGCACACACTAACATTCCTTGGCACCTCACATATCTTAGAACATATTTGTACCTAAAACACCTTGCCATGACTAGGATTTCCAAGTGCATGTCGGCATGCCCTAGCACACTATAACATTCTCCCTAGCATGCCCTGGAACACCTTGGCTTGCATTGAAATACATTAACACTTAGCACACATTGACATGTGGCATGTATTGGAACATATTATTAGTGTGCCTAGCATACCCCTTTTGAAAAAGATAAAGTCTTGACTTATTAACCCTATTATGTGTTCATTTCCTTGAATTTTATCTTGGTTAGTACTTTTGTTGCAGTGGCACTCCTTGACACATATTGCATACCTTGTAACCCTTCACATCCTAGCATGCCTTAGCACCTGTCATATCTTGGAATCCCTTGGCACTATTCGACACATCTTAGCACACCTTGGAACTCCCTAGCACATTTTGGCATTTCTTGACATGCCCTAATATTCCCTAGTATACCTTACCAAAGCTTAGCATAACTTTTCACCCCCTCCTTGGCATGACAATTAGCACTCACTGACACTCCCTGGCACACCCTGATATTCATTCACTTCCATGCATTTTGACTTAGTGCTCCAAAATGTTTTCCTAGTACTCCCTAACACTCCTCAACATGCATTGGCACTCTAGCACACCTTATCACTATTCGACATGCCTTGTCACTTCATAGCATGCATAACACTCCCTAACACACATTTGAACTTGGCATGTGTTGGAGCTTGGAAAGTCTTAGCATGTCTCACATGAGTTGAGACGCCTTGGTATGCTTTCCCATGGTTTAATATTAAATTTATTTGAGATAAATTATTGGAAATTAGATGAGAAGAAATAGAGGAAGATTTTGAACTTAGAATGCACTATGACTTGGCACCTATTGGCACCTAGTGTTGGTGTTCCTAACATTCCCCTCTTGGAAAAGGAAAATTGATGAATTATTAACCCTATTATATGTTCATTTCCTTGTAGTTTAACTTGTTTCTCCCTTTTGTTGCATTGTATTCCTTGGCACACATTGTCACACCCTTGCATATTTTTTCATGCCTTAGCACTTGGCACATCTTAACATGTTTGACATGCCTTCGCACTATCTGGCACATGTTAGCATTCACTAGCACACCTTGGCACTCATGCCCTCACAACTAGCCTTGCATTTTTTCACGACTTGGGAACCCAATCAAGTCCTTGGATACTGTAGTTTATGTGACATTGGTCTGCTTTAGATGCAACAACTCGACCAATTCCACCTACTACAAGTAGATTTTATCTTGTTCAACTAAGAACTTCCTATCACTCATCTTATGCCACTCGTGTCCAAGCTTAACTTGTCCCACTTAACTAGTTACCAAGACAAGGATCACATCTAGCCATGGTCGTAAAACAACTAAGCAACATAACTTACATAGGAAACATTTAACATTTATGTCCAGTTCAATTAAACAATACAACATTAAATGAGAGTTTTCAAGAAGCACAATATGCACAAGACACACAAGATAGAAGTCGACATATGTCATGTGCCCCAAAAATTATACACAACAATGTACAATATGTAATTATCTAGAATGGTTTAAAACATGTGCATGAGCATGTGGCCAAAGTCCCTTATTGCAACCATAGACTTACCTCCTACAAATACTATTCTGAACTTCTCATAACACACTTCGTCCTTGGCTCATTTGAATTCACTGACACTCTCTGACACATGCTCTTATTTGTTCCTTTCCATGCATTTTAACCTAGTTATCCCTTGTGATGCCTTGGAACTCCCTAACACTTCTTAGCATGCATTGACATTGTCCAACATGTGTTATCACACCCTTTAATTCCTTGCAGGCATGCCCTGACCCTCCCTAGCTATCATGCCCTCACAAATATCCCTAATTTTCAACTTGGGAACCCAACCAAGTCCTTACTTGACTACAAGATCTTGACCAAGTTATGATTACTACAACTAGAATATGTTGTTGAATTGTGTAGCTTGGGATGTACTCCACAAACATAGTGAAATGGGTTTGTGTGAGTTTGGTCACAAATGGATTTGTGGGAAAAGAACCCAAGAGAAGGGGTTTTGGACCCAAGATAGAATAGGAATCATTAGTTCTATTCCCAATTTAAACAAAATGATGTTAAACAAATGGAAAAAAACTCTTACAAATATTGGTGGGAAATTTAAATCCCTTTGACTCTTATGACACTCCTTTCTCACTTCTCCATATTATTGTGCTACCTTCCAACACCAATATATTTCCTCTAACAATGAGTTTCCAACGTCTCCCTATCTCTTAATATTTTGTAAATATTTTATTCTTTCTTTAATGTTTCCTTCCGTCATGTTCAATATCCTTTTGTAATTGTTTGTTCCTCTTCCTTATCGTGTTTATATATTTCAAACAACATAAATTTTCAATGGATTCCTTTCTCAAAATCACTCAATCCCTGCCCCGTTCTCTAAGGCTCCCATTACCATAGAGATATTAACCACCAAAACTTACCATTATTATTCTAGCTAGCCAACCCTATCATAGTGGGCATACATGACCATCTCAACAAGGATAAATATAAATATTCTTTCTACCAATAAAATTTTTATTCAAAGATGGATTTTTCATACTAATTTAGCACAAGATCCCTTCTTAAACTAATTTTTTTCTTCCTTTGAAAAGGATTGACAATGTTTTACAACAAACTCCAACAAATAGCCTTTTATGATAGTTTCCACCTAACAATTAACAATATGGGTTATATAATGGTTCAAATAATTAGGAGAAACAAAAGTCCATATAATCCAATACATGGTCCTCTTTAGTCAACAAGTTGAGCACTTTGTCTCAAGATATATTTTCTATATAAAGAGGACATAAACAATATGTTATAGATATTTCAAAATGGAGCACTCTTCACCTATGTTCCTCTCCTTTATGCCACATGTGATATGAATTCCAATTGTCGTCTTCTTGACTTGGGCATTCTTATTTTGTAAATGTGACCCTTGAATATGTCATGAAAACCCTCCAAAACATTCATAAATGATGGGAGATCCTCTTCATGCGTGAAGCTAGTGAAATGTGACAAGTTATCCTAGATACCTCAAAATATTTGATTTGTGCCTTGGGGAATGTGAAAGATACCCTCAATAGAAAACATGCATAAAAATTTGTAGCCAAGTGACCCAAATATGAGATGTTTCCACTTGTGCAATTGTGCTTCAAAATATTTGAACTCAACAACAAAACAAACCTTAAATACATGAATGCCTCTCAACATGTGGAAGAAAAAGTAAACCCTTACCCTAGTCTTTTAATGTTGGAAATTTAGGCATTTTGTCACAAGATATCTTCTCTTCTTTGGAAAGAGAACATAAAAAAAACTTTTAGATGCTTCTAAATGGAGTACTCCTCACCAATGTCCTTCTCCTTTACACCACATGATACAAATTCCAATTTTCATATTCTTGACTATGACTCTCTTCTTTTCAAACATCTGACCCTTGACTATGCCATTAAATCCTCCAAAATATTCTTAAAGGATGGGAGCTCCTCTTCATGCATGAAGCTAGTGGAATGTGACAAGTTATCCAAAATTCCTCCAATTATATGATTTGTGCCTTGGGAAATGTTAAAGGTACCCTCAATGGAAAAGCATGCATAAATATTTGCTACCAAGTGCCATAAACGTGAAATGTTGCCACTTGTGCAATTGTGCTTCCTGATGATGCTCAAACTGGAGCCCTAGTTGTGCAAGGCTGATAAGGTGTCACTTTGGGTCAACTTAGGGTTATTTCCATTGTCAACTTAAGAATGAATCCTCTCACTATGGATTACTTATTGAATCTTGGGAGTGTCCCAAGCGCAAATTTATGGGGTCTTTTAGGTGACTAGATCACTAGCATTGAAATCCATCTTTCCATTGAATGGTTCAACATCTTGATGATCCCTATCCTATTGACCAAAACTTTTGTATTCCTTATTTCTTTCATTGCAACATATATATTATATATTGATGGTTCATGAGCTTAGTTTTGGTTCTCTTCTTTATGGAAACAATATTATCTCTGACACCATTATTCCTACCTTTACAACTATAAGTTTTCACTTCTATACCATTGGGGAAGTAACTTTTGTCAATGAATGGTTACACAACAGGGACCCTATGATCCAATTATTCATGTTATCGATGTAGTTCCCACACGACACGAATATTCGATGGTATATCATAGCCAAACACTCTATGATGGGTTTCATAGATACCCAACCTATGACAACAAGTTGCATTCTATTGCCGAAGGCTGTAAGCAGTGGAAAATTTATATTTTTCCAAAGGAAATGGCCATACACATCAATTGTAGGCATTTTCCTACTCTAGATAGTCCTTGGGAGTTAGTACCCATGGACTTTCTGTCATGATTTCACTCAACCAAGCATGGCAACAAATGTGTTTTTGTTGTTGTTGATCGCTTCCTTATGATGGGAATTTTGGCACCTTGTAAGAAGATTTTTGTCACAAAACCCAGTCATAAGCTCTTATTCAAGCATAATTTGGTTCATTTAGGGTTGCCAAAGACCATATTTCCTGATAGGTATAGTAAATTCCTCAATATTTTATTGTTTAATCTTTGGTCCATGATAGACATCAAGCTTGACCAAATCCACTGCCTTCCATCCCTAGACTGATAAATAAAAATTAGTCAATAGGATTATTGTAGATGTCCTTAGAGTATACAATTGTGAGAATCCACATACACGTGTTGAAATCCTTCCATATTTTCAACATAAATTTAACATAACTCTTCATATTTCTATTAGCCACAAGCCATTTCAGGTGTGCTCGGTGTCCCAACAATTGGCACAAATTGATGTAGCTATATTCATAGAATGACACATGAAGATACCTCCCATACTTTGAACGAGGTAAGAAAAGAAACCAATTTTGAGGAACGTATCCAACAAATTCAACACTGTGTTAATGATATTTTGTAGAAAGTTGCCAACTCCAAGTACAACTAGATACACAATCCATTGGGTTCCAAATAAGTCTTAGGTTGGTGAAAAATTATGGTTGGACATGCATAAATATCAATTGAAAAACTCCCATAAGAAGCTCATACCACTTTGATACGATCCTTGCACCATCACCAAGGCTATCGGCGATAATTATTTTGAGGATAATCATAGGATGATTTATTACTTCAAAGGTATATGTTAGGATGATTTATTCTTGATGGGGTGAGTGTCTAGAAAGAGTTCCTTTAAAAGAACAAAAAATATGATTGCACCATTACTGACATAAGTAATTGTGATATTCTACTTGAATGGCATTAGGTAACTACACAAGAGAGTTTAGGAATGACATTTTTAGGGTTTTTTTATATTAAGGTATGAGGATCATTATGTTTTTTTCCAAAGCATTTACATATGAATAAAATTTTTAAATAGTACATTAATCTAATATTATTTCTCTTACATGCTCCTAGGTTATAATTCAAAGCAACATAGGTTCTAAAACTCATGAAACTTTTGTTTTTTCTCTAAATAACTAAAACTCCCAATTGTGCTACTCTTAATATTCAAACTTGCCCTATTGTTAATACTACTTCCTCTAATTCTTATTGTTCTTTCATAAGTAAGCTAACTACTAGGTGGGCTTGAACCATTATTAACAAGCTAGTGTAGTGTTACCTAATTGTATTTAAGAAGCGTAAGGAGTGGGGTTGGTACAATGCCAACTTATCTATTGTCTAGTGTCATGCCCACTACTATGTTCTCGTCCTCCCTTAATAGTTTGGACACATCTGTTGGCCTTAGGATATGGTTTCCCATTAGTTCATTTGATTCTTTGTCATCCACAATATAATTCTACATTGCATCCAACCTAACACTTTGTAATCACATACCTCTTGTAAACCCACTCTAGTGTGTTCACCATACCTCATTGAGGTGCCTTGAATACTCCTCCTCATTGAGCTATATTTTATCATCAACTGTTTGTTTCACAACCATTCTATGGCCAACTCCCTTCCTTGCTAATATCTATTTGCAACTCCTCATTTCCTTCTTCATTTTCTCACATATAGTTCAACCACCATTGGTTAGTTATCTCTACTTCCTAAAAACTTGTTCAACTTGCTCTTTAAATTTTGTGTCCTCCATGGTCTTTTGGTTCTTTGAGCTCTCATCTTTGCCAATCCCATTGTAATCCATTCCTTAATGTAAATTTTAACACCACCATGCTCATTGGGTTAGTATAAAACTACTTTTCCTTCACCAACATGTATATCCTTGTAAATTTTGTGTTCATCAATATTAAATAAATAATTGTGTTCACCAATATTGAATCAATAAATTTTAATTAACACAATAAATTAAATAATAAATAATTATTAAATCAATAAATCATAATTAACAGGTTATATTAAGATTATATAATAAATCATAATTAAAAAGCTATATTAAGATAATATAATCATTATTACTTATTGGGAGAGTCATTTTCCCATAATGATGGTTCACTTTTCAGATTTAAAAGGCTTCTCAAACAATTTTGTGAGAAATTTTTCAAATTTCAAGAACTTTTCAAATCGAGGAGCACGATGGAGCCCTCTCTTCCTCTACATTGCATTGCATCAGCAAATCATTGGGTTCTATTCGAATCAACAAATCACTCCTCTCCCTTCAGAGAAAATGGCTTTGAAGTTTGTTCAACTGCAGAACAAGGCATTTGTGGCTTCATATTTTGTAGAAAAGCATGGTAGTGCCTATTACAAGCAACTATTAGAGTAGAATAAGAAATATATCCATGAATCGACTACTATCAAGAAATGCATGAGCTTTCAAAGAATTCCTGGCTGATATGAATTGTTCAGGAAGGAAGTGGAACTTATGAAGTAGAAATTGAAAAACATGCAAGAGCTGAAAGTAGAGGATGCTGGTGTAGGAGTTCTATTTGCACTGGAATGCTATGCATGGGGTTGCATTGGTGAGATTGTCGAGTGATGCTTCACACTTACAGGATAATATGTTTGACCATTGCCCAAAGAATTTCCACTTAAAAGATTCAATTTTTCTTAAGGTATGGAGGATGAGCTTTAGTGCTTCATATTTTTTTGACTGAGATTCATACACTTAATGAAAATACCAGTTTCAAGGTTCTTCTATTTGGAGTTATTGATTCAAACAGAGCCGTAAATTTAAAAATATTTTATAGCAAAAAATGTTCTTGAGTTTCCCTTACGCATGGTAATTCAGTTAAATGGTTTTCGTTTTTTGTCAGCCCTATTCTTGGTTGGGACTGTTGATTTCACTTCAGACCTATGTCAAGGATTCATCATCTGGATGTTAATTATTGTCTTTTGATTATTCCAAGATTTAATGGTTCTGACGGAAATAGCTATTATTTCTTTCTTGCTATGTGAATGTAGTAAAATATTGTTTTAGAGAGATTAATTAACAAGTGAGGCTCTTCTGGCGGCAACCCTTCCAGTCTAACACGACAAGGATATGAGCTATGCAGTTATAGCCATTTTCTCTACGAGGCCTAATCTTCCATGGTTTTTGCCTAAAGTAGGTATCTTTTTGGCTTCAATGTTTTGTATTACAATTTTTTTTTTCAATTTTGCACATATTTAGTGCATTTGAATTTTTATGAACAAAGTGAGCAAAGTGCTCAGGAGATCCAAGCTTTGATTATGATAGGCCTATCTAATTTCCTGAATCTGCAAACCTCTTACTCAAACAACACTAGAATGGGACTAAACATGCAGATTTAGAGGCCTTATATTCATGCATAATTCTAAACTACATATTATTGCTTCAGAACTGTTCAAACATGAGAGTTGAGACCATTTTCAAAGAGGCATATTCCATAATGGACTTTCTCTATAAGTTTATTGATTACTATTGATTAATGTTTGGATATTCTATCAGAATTGCATGAGTTACACCTTTTTGGTCGTTCTCCTAAAGTTGGATTCTTTCTCCACTAATGCCCTTATGATGTTTTATTTCTTTGTTGAATTTTTCTTTTTCATGCGTCATGTAAACCTAATTATTTTTCTTTTAATGGGTTGGGAATTCCTCTTCTTCAGTGCATCTACCTTTATATTTTCCCAAAAAAGCATTCATATGCATTTTGTAATCAACAATGTCTGTATTTCTTGTTGTCATCAGCAGATATGAAAAAAATGTGGTTCTACCCTGAGTTTGGCCTCATATATTCATAGCAAGTGCTAGTTTATTGTACCTTTGTTCAGACATGAGATATGAGACCATTTTCAAAGATGAATCTTCCATAGTTAACTTTCTCTATAATTTTACTGATTATTGTTGGGATTTTTATCAGAAATGCACAAGTTACACCCTTTTGACTGTGGTCCTTAAGCTGGACACTCTACCCAGTAATGCCTTATGACACTTTCTTTCTATGTTGAATTTCTCTCTCGCATGTGCCATGTAAATCTTTTCTTTTAACTTTTAATGGGTTGTGCATTCCTCTTCTTCAATGGATATACCTTTAGATATGTCAAAACAATCATTCAAAGACATTATTTACACACAAATATGCCTATATTTCTTGTTGTCATTAAGCCCATGAAACATCTAAAAAACTGTGGATTTCCCTTAAGTATTTCCTCATAAGATTCAGAGCGGGTGTTGGTTTATTGTACCTTTATTTCTGGCTATAACAATCAAAAAATTACAAGTCATCCAAGAGATGAGCTCACAAATCTACCACATGTAGCCTAACAATAATGTTGTAGCTGATGGTCTTTCCCATGGGTTTACAGTATATGATGTTTTCAAACATGTGCATGTAGTTGTGCTTGATGAAAATGGATTTTTACATATTTCCAACTCTTGGAAATTTGGGATCACCATGCTACTCTGCAAATGTGATGAAAAGCACATGTGAAATCCCTTTTCATTGGTGGACAACACTTGGTTCCAACTTGGGGACGTGTTCTTCTTATAAGTGCACAAGAACCTCAGAATCATTTCATGCACATATGAAACTAGCCTCCACGTTCAACAAAAATATCATCACTACATTAAAGGTTGGCCCTTATAAATCAAAGCACAAGACATTAAAGCCTATGAATCTACGAATTCAAGACTACTAATCAAAAGAGCTTATTCAACTTAAACTACTGCTCAGTAGAGCTTATTCATTTCCTATCCTGTTGTAGCATGTTCCAAAATAAGGCTTCTAGTTGAAATTCGTAAATTAATGCAACCATCGCAATACCTCATGGATACAATGGTCATTTCCTATGTGCTTAGTCTTCATGCAAAACTAGGAAACCTCAAAACCAAAATGTTTGCAAGATGGAATCTTGTCATTTCTGGGCTACAACAGAACCTGGGTACTTGCAAATGAAAAATGTCATCAATTTTGATGCAACAATGGACATGATCTGCCACAAGATATGTGTAGCCTTCCTAAAGAGGATGTTTGTGAACTTTTTCAAACCACATACTACCCCCTTTTCTTGAAACTCCCATTTTTCCATCACATGAGAGCACACACTATTGTCCAAATTATTGTTGTTAAAGGTATGTATTGGATATATGAAAACATGTCACAAGGGAAGCATGATCTGCAATTTTTTCTTTTAAGGAATATTGATTCCATAGTCTTCCATAACCATTATTAGGCCACCACAAGTGCTAGTGATCCAACCCGTCTGGAAGTTCTACACCTAAGGCTCTAAGTGATAGGCCTATAATTAGTTGGGGAATGCAGTCCATTGTCATAGCTACATGGTTTCCCCTGAGAGATCACATCCACACTTCAACAACCTTTTGTATTTTTGAACACAAGCATCAACCAATTAACATCATCAGGCTTAATATTTATCAACAGTTCTTATCAAATATTATCTAGTTTCCTAGGGTGATTTTTTCCCTTAGGGTTGCTATTATGGCGAGGGTTTCTTCAATAGATATTTAGTAGTAGTACACATTCATAAAAAATATGTATGCATGGATATAAAGAGTCTCAAAAACTATATAATGTATGCATGAATATAAAATTCCCATAGAAATAATACTTCAGTCAAGGCACAACAAGTCAGGGCTGACTACCCAGTAGCAATGAATGCATCCAATCAATAGTCAATACAGGGTTGATAAAGCCATACACACTACAATTATGATACACTGACCAATCCAAGTGTACTATCTTAATTGAATTTCTATTGGATATTCTAAGTTTATTGCACAGGACTCTGACTTATCTTAGAGATAACCACAGACATAGAAATGTCTCTGCTAGTCTAAAGAAATCAGGTTGTTTGTCGAACACCAGTAGGGTTGGTCCCTCTACTTAGGGCTAATATTAACCTTAAAGGCTATGGATGGCTTAGACTTCTAAACAACACTGCACAATTACCCTAGAAAATGTAATCGCACGCTTTTGTTGCTCTCTTGGAAAATACTACACTAATAACCTACTTGACCTAATTATGTTGTACTGGTTTCCAAGGTCTATGTAATCCAGAGTAAGATGCAGCAACGTCAAAGATAATTGCTTGTGGCATTTGTGATACCCAATTGACCCCTGTTCAATAATTTTTTGGGCCAACATTGGTCTCATGCCAAACACTAAGTAATTTTAGAGTACAAGCACATTGTATTTGTCTATTAGGCTATTTTAAGATGGTTTCCACATCATAATTGACTCTTGGTTGACCACCCTTCCCTTCTATGCTAAAAATGAAAACTCTAAATCATTTAAGCTTAAAATTATTTCCATTCTTCTATTGTGGACAAGGTACTCAAATTTACGCAAGGGGTTTGGGTCCCATTGTTCCTCTCGATACAAAATATCATGTGAGTTAGTTATTCTTCTAGTATCATGAAGAGCACTGTTAAAAAACATTTCACATTGATCACCTCTGCCAATTCTTGTTTATTTTTTAATTATATTAGAACTGGTCATGTCCCCCAGAGCATGCAAAAGAGTGGGTACAAATTCATTTGTTAATTGTGTTCTGGATATTTATACAAAGTAGTCAGGTACATGTCTACAACTACACCTATTTTTTGGATCACGTCATATAAGTTACACGTAAATTTTTTGATAAATATTTCAATTTCTTGACTAGGTTGTACAGGGTATCTGGCACTAGATTGTGCATTGGAATGTTCTCCTTTAGCTATCTTTGCATGGTACTCAATAGGCCTATATTTTTGAACCACTGGTTGCTTGGTTCCAACATGGTTGAGTCAAATATTTAACTTGGCATCAACACTTTCACTCATGGTGTTGACAGCAATGCAATGATGCAAGAAAATAGTCCACTCATGATGAACCACATCCTCAATGTTCTAGAGAACACGTTTCCTATGAAAAATATTATAAGGCTCATGATCATATCCAAACTTGTTACTCCTGCTAGTAGCATTTTTTAAAAGAAATTTCCTACAATTCATGTTTTTGGTTATGTTGTTATGGTGCCCCTCATTACACAAGGTTCGAAAAAAAGATATATTGAAATGAACTAAGGCATACTATTGTGAAATATGAGTGGAAAAAAAAATATAAAGGAAATATGTGATATTCTCTCATCATAAAGACTGCACAGAAAAGAAAATAAAAAGGGTGTTAGAACTAAGCAGAAAGGTCAGCAGGGTATATGAATACATTTTAACTCTTAGGTGCCCACCGAACTTCAATAGGGCTAAATATCAAACGTTGAAGCTAAATTTGCTGAAGTATATCATTGCAAATGGCCGAGTATATTGGAAAGATCCTTTAGTTATCTTGCTCCTGTGCCTAATAGAAACGGAAGTGGAGGAAGTTATGGCTGAGTTCCATGAAGGCATTTGTGGAGCGCATTTCAGCTGGAGGTCAACAACCCATAAAATATTAAAGGCAGGCTTTTATTGGCCCAAATTGTTTAGGGATATACATGCTCGAGTCAGAGCCTATGAAAAATATCAGAGGTTTGCTAAAAAGCAGAAGTTTTCTCCCCTCATTATGATCCCCGTACACATAGAAGATCCCTTTCAGCAATGGGGGATAGATTTCATCAGGGAAATTCATTCCCAATCTAGCGGTCAACATAAGTGGATACTAACTGCCACTGACTACTTCACTAAGTGGGTAGAGGCAATACCAGCGAGGAATGCAACTGATATAGTGGTGATCAAGTTCTTAGAGGAGAATATTATATCCAGGTTTGGCTACCCGATAAATATTGTGACAGATAATGCCCAAGTTTTTAAGTTTGTGAAATTTACCAATTTTTGTCAGCAATATCATATCACCCTGGGGCATTCTATAACCTACTATCCTCAAGGAAATGGATTGGTCGAGTCTTCAAACAAAACATTGGTAAGGGCATTAAATAAGACTATAAATGAAATCCAGAAGAACTGGGATTCTCAGTTAAAATTTTCACTGTGGGCAAACAGAATCACAAATAAGCGATCGACAGGTAAGTCTCCGTATGAACTAGTTTATGGTAGAGCAGTAGTATTTCCAATACAACTCGCCTTTCCCATGGCCAGGTTCCTTCAGGACAGTCAGGAAGAGCCTAACGACCTAACTAGGAGAATAAATCAATTGGTCGAGTTAGATGAGACTCGTAGTCAAGTAAATGATCGTTTAGCAGAGTATCAGGAGAAAATGAAAAAATTGTTTGACCAACATGCCAAAGATAAAGAATTTCTCACAGGGGATTTAGTACTAAGGTGGGACATGAGGAGAGCCGACAAAGGTAAACATGGAAATTTTTACCCCCTGTGGTTTGGACCTTTCAAAATTTCCAAAGTTAAAGGTAATAACACCTTCATACTGGAGAACTTGGAAGGTGATGTGATCGAGACACCTGTAAATGGGTAGTTTCTGAAGCCCTATTTCCAAACCTGATCCAGGTCCTAGGGACCTTTGTATTATAGTGTATATATACATAGTCGTCATTTCCACTTTCATAGTTGATGTTTGTTTCGCCATAATAATGCTTTAAAATTTTGAAATACCTGAGTTTTTACAGAATAAATTACAAGTGGTCTGCCAAGTTCTCGACACATCCAAGGATGAATGCATTGTCCCCAAGTGGAGCCAACATTGTTATGGTGCCCCTCATTACACAAGGTTCGACAAAAATATATATTGAAATGAACTAAGGCATATTGTTGTGAAATATGAGCGGACAAAGACATATAAAGGAAATATGTGATATTATCTCCTCATAAAGACTGCACGAAAAAGAAAATAAAAAGGGTGTTAGAACTAAGTAGAAAGGTCAGCGGCCTATATAAAAAAATAGTTCCAACAGCGCTACCACGTGGAAGGATTCCGGGGGTACCAAGGGAAGCACGAAGATAAGGGAATGGGGAAGTTTGAAGAAGAGTGAGATGAGCTGGTGAAAGCAAGCCTCCCATCATGCTGGGATTCCGCGACTACCGCTTTCTCAAGTCTAACTAATTACGAAGAGAAGCTGGTAACGGTTATGAATCAGACAAATCTTCCTTATGAGAAAACCACTCGTCTGAAAGCTGAGACTATAATTTCTGCCCTAGGAAAAGAAATTTCCCTTCTCTGCCAGATCAAACAGCGCTTGACGGTACAAGTGGATTATTTGGAATTGACAGATATGCAAGCCTTAGTGGAGATCTTTGCCACAATGCCCCTACCAGGAGTGGCCATATGGCAAAAATGCAGCAATTTCGTAAATATACCAGTCGTCACACCGTCCCTCCAATCTTCGCCACCTCAGAAACATAGAACTGGTTTGTCCACGTCATCGGTGTTTCCAACTCAGTCAGTAGATGCTACACCTAGCTCTTTTAAAAAGTGATGATCATGTTTTGGCCCTAGTGGCCTTTTTACTTTTATTTTCTTACTTTTGTAATATCGGGTGAAATTTTCATTTCACCCTATGAATTTTTATTTTCTTTTTAAGTTGTTTTACTTTCGGTTGGCACTCATGCTAAGGCCACTACAGAGATGATGAGAGGCGCTCTTCCTCATCATCGGTTTTTTATTTTGATAGAGGCAAGCAATAGAAAAGATATTTCCATGAACAAATGTTGATCCAAAAATATCTTCTGCTAACGGTAGACAAAGGGAATTATAAAAGAAAGAACCCAAGTCTAAAAGAGGGTTCCTGATTTTTAGAATAGAGACTATTATTGGTTAATTCCCCTTTTTGTAAAGTTTTTAGGATTTCCTGTGTTTTATGTTGAAGAATCCCGATGGGAGACTATAATGAAACGATTTTGCTGTGAGATGGATTCCTGGTGAGATCAGTCATAGTTTGTATTCTTTGTTATATTCTAATACAGTTTTGGCACTTTGTCGCTCTTTCTATGTCATATGATTCTGGAATGCGAGCGCTTGATTAACTTGGATGAATTTATCTGTTTCAGATACTCATGTCTTTAGTCCATTGTGCTTTAAATATGGCTCAGAGCTATGATATTATGTTCACATGTTTCACTTCACTTACTCATCTTTCTTCCTATGTTAACTATTGATGGATTCTTATGTCATATTAAGCCTATCTTTGGTTGATATTTTCTCCATTTGCTGCCGCTGTTACTACGCTCTTCACACTTTTATATCTGTGCACTGTGTTTCATAATTTGGCCCTTCTCATGGCTCCTAAAATTTAGACTCATATTTCAATGATATCTCTATAAGACCCTTATTGTTTGCTATCGGGTATTACTGCTTGTATATCTCTGTTCTCGAGGTCTTGATCCCAATTCATGAAGTTTTAGAAATTTGTTTATGAACAAGAAGATTTATGCCATTGACCATGGAAAGCTTTCTTGAATCTTCTTGGCTTTAAGATGACCTAGGCACTGGTCCTTCACAACTCAGGGTTGTCTCTAGGAGCTACAACAGGTTACCTATGCATATATAGATATTATTGATGTGAATCACACTTTGAAAGGTACCCCATAAGCTAAGTGGTTGGAGAAGCCAAATCTTGTTTATGACTACGTTGAGAAAATGTCCTCTTGCTGGTTTCAAGATCATTTTTACCTATATCATCTATAATTCTAGAATGCACCTTTTCTAGGCCCCAAAGTTGTCCCTCAGTGTCGACTTCATGTGGATTTGTTATATGTTCGCTTTCTACATTTCCTTGTAAAAATCTAATGCATGAATTATTGTCCACATGTTCATGGAGAAGAGAATATCTTTGCATTTGATGTGTTCTAGAGAGAATTTTTATTTGGTTCAAGTCTGTATTCTTCATCAATGATTTTCTTGAAATCAATTTCATTCTTAGCACTGTAGCTGTAAATATCATTGAGGGTTTCATTACAGGTTTCATCAATCTTCTGGGCTTGAAAAACTTCATTATTGTCAACAATAGAGCCATATAGAGGTGGAAATGATCTGTATGACTGAGAGCTTCATTAATTGCGTGTTTATAACATACCTTTTGTTTTTCTACCATTGAATATTCATGACATATGTCAATAACTTTGTCTTTTAGATGAGTATTGACAGTAAAAGGGAGAAATTTCCCTATCCCATCAGGATTGAGGAATAAATTTAGATCATCGGCATCAAAAATAGGGGGACTATCAGATTCCATGATATAGGATATTTGCGGGTTGAACTATAAAATTAATCATTTCTTCACTCAGATAATCAGGAGGGTCACATTATTACTTTCATGGTTTTGAAAAACACTTTGAGTTTATTGACCTCAAACTCTAGGAAACCATGAATACTTCTATTTATTTCTTAAACGATCATGATTAAAATCAAAGTGCAATGTGGGGGTACATTACTGCTCTACTCAAACTCTAGGAAACCAAGATTACTTCCATTTATTTCTTAAACGATCATGATTAAAATCAAAGTACAACGTGGGGGTACATTACTTCTCTACTCAAACACATAATGGAATGTCAAGGTGCCAAGTATATTACCATGAAAGTCTGCAGCTCCCTTACTTTCACTGTTTGACAAAATAGGATTATTGTGATTGAAGTATAATTTTGTGACCTCAAAATTGTTTTTAGGATTTAAATTATTAGAAAGGGAAGAATGATCTTCATCATACTTTTCAAATGGTTGATCCTTTTGGGTGGAAACATGGTTTCTGTTGATCAGTGGTTGTCATTGATATCAACCCAAGCAATACCATGGGCTACCCCAATATTGCATGGGAATTTTGACCTACCAAATTAATATATTCTGGGTCAAGAATTATTTTGATGGTTTCTACTTGCCGAGATTTTTCTGTTGATATATGGAACACCACATAATTCTTCACGGTTTGAGAGATATTCATGTTTGAAGTTTGTACCCCCAGTTAGCGGGCTAAAACCCCATGGGGTTGTGGAATGAGTCATTGAAAAGTCATAATTAAAAATTTTTAAGCTCCTAAAATCCCTCCCACATTCACTTTTTGAAGCCCTTCTCAACCTAAGCATTTATATAAATTGTGATCCTCATATCCTCCTTATGTAGGGATTTTGCTATCTAAAATAGGTCATCATGGAATTTTCACTCTAACTTTTTTTCTATGAAGGTTAAGAATCTAAAATGTTTATGAGGAGAAACTGAAATCCTTAGGAATATCCTATAAAAAATTTAGATCAAGGTGTGCAATATTTTCGGAGATATGATCTATGGAAGTCAATGTTTTTGCAAGCTCCTGAAATTCATCTCAAAGAAATGACCTTGGGAAAATTGTCATAACTCTCTCTCTAAGTATCAGATTGGAATTCTGTAAAAAGTGGCAGATAGTGCATAGACTGTAGTTTTTTTCTATCATTTTTATAACCGAATGAATAAATAATGATACATGGCATGTCGTACAAGTTCTATCTACTGAAACAATCCATAATTAGGGCATTGTGAGAGATTGGGCATAACTCTCTCTTGAAGAATAAAAATTAAGTCAGACCTATGGAATTGGAAAGAAAACTCAAAGGAATACTACAGGACCAAAAATAACATATTGGGAATTTGAAATAACAGAGATACACCAGATTCAATATCGAGCTCCTCGAAGGCAAGAAAAAGCTAGATCATGTGTTGTCAAGGGCTACAAAGGACCAGACTTTCTAGGGCAGCAAAGCAAACCAAGGTGCAGCAGAGGGTAGCATGACAAGAGAAGAAACCAAGGTGTAGAATAGCAGCAAGAATTTCATCACATGAAGTCTTCAAGTGGGCAGCACTGCATATAGTCACTATAAAGGTGTCATTGTACTAATTCATTGTAAATACATTATTGTAAAAATTATACTAGTGTCTATCTGCTAAGAGTTGAAGAGGCAGTATCAGGAGGTCTAGGATCATCATTAGGTGGTTGTGTCATAGTTGGGGTTATGGTCTGGTGTGTCTTCTTCTTCTACATCATTCTATATCATTGTAAAGTGGACCATTTTCCCTGGTACAGGAGTCCATTCTTCTCTTATTCTTCTATAGGGTGGTAGGGTGATGCTAGGGTTATTTGTAGCTCATTGGGTGTTGGGGCATCCATTCAATTGACTACTGAAGAATATTGGGCATTGGAGCTTCCATCTAGTGGGAGCTAGAGAAGAATGCTTTTCTAGATTATAGGAAATTGGAGCTTTATTTTCAATTGGAGTTGAACATAAAAGAATTATTAGAAAAGAATTAGCTGGTTTTTGTCCCAGAGTGGGTTTCCACCATAAAAACTGTGTGCATTTGTGTTCTTTTTGTTTATTGCTATCATTGTACAAACACTAATAATAATTAAATATTAACTAATGCTCTAATTGAAAGGAATATTGATTCACCCCCCCTCTTAGTATTTCCAACAATTGGTTTCAGAGCTTGGTTCCTTCAATAGCAGTTTAACAGCTGGAAGGAGGTCATGGAACATACCAAGAATGGTGTACCTCTATTCAATGAAAATAATTATGCACTCTGGGAAGGAAGAATGGAGGTCTATCTCTTGGCGCAAGTTTACGAAGTATGGGACACTGTTAAAAATGGATTTACATCAACCGCGGATGAACAAGGTACGAAGAATTTGGTAAGTGATGCAAAAATAAAGAATATTATTATCAGTGGACTTATTGAATCTGCTTATCATAAGGTGTTGGGTTGTAAAACCGCCAAAAATGTATGGGACAAGCTTGACAATATATATGCAAGTGACTCAAATGTCAAAGAAGCAAAGCTTCAAATCTATAGAGAAAAATTTGAGCAACTCAAGATGAAAGAAGATTGCAACATTGCTGCATACTCTGGAAGGATTGGGAGAGCCAGTTGACGAGAAGAATATTATACGAAAGATTATTAGAACGTTACCAGGGAGATTCAACCCAAAGGTAATGCTCTTGGAATATAGTGCAAATCTGGAAAAACTTAGCAAAGAGGAATTACATGGAGTTCTCATAGAATATGAAATGAGACTTGATGAAGAAGAGGGTACTTCGCATCTAGAAATTGCGTTCGTTGCATCTAAGAAAATCAATATGGACAAATAACCTTCAATTGAAAAGACATGAGCCTGCAAGTGTGAAGAAAAGGGAGATGATGGAGAAGGTCTTTCAGATGAAGAATATGCTTACTTTACGAGAAAACTAAAAATTGGTAAGGGAAAATTCAAAGGTAAGCTTCCATTGATATGTTTCGATTATGGTGAGGTTGGGCATTTCACAGTAAAATGTCCGAAAAAAAGTGATGGCAACTCAAAAGGAAATAAATGCTTTAAGAAATTCAACAAGAATGGATCCAAAAGGAACTTTCTCTCTAAAGAAGATAGCTCATCATCCGATGAAGACAATGACAGTGAAGAAGAAGTCAATGAGAGGGTATTGTTTATGGCCAAGCATAATAAACAAGACATATCAAACAACGAAGAAGAGGGATTGATCATAGAAAAATTTTCTAAGGAAGAAATCAAGCTTATAAAAGGGCTCAAGGCAGAAAAGATCCATTCCAATACTCTTGAAGAACAAGCTTAAGGTCTCAAAATTGAAGTTGAAGAACACAAATGCATTGAAGAGTCACTTCAAAAGAAGTTGGAAGAAAGCAATTAATAAAGGGAAGAATTAGAAGCCAAAGTAGTCTCGTTGTGTAAGGAAGTGAAGAAAGGAAAAACTATCCAAAACTATGCCAACAACTCAAGGGCATTGGAAGAACTCATCAACGATCAACGATCTTACAATGAAAAAACTGGCATCGATTACAAAGAAGAAGCAGAACTTTCTACAACAAAATACAATGAACCTATGAGATCTGACATGCATGTAGACTTCATTGGACAAGATTCGCAAGAACAACCTTGGAAGACAATTCCTCGACGAATATTTCCATCCAGGTACCAACATATTTTTCATGGCTACCATTATTCATGTGGAAAATTTGGTCATAAAGCTATAGAATGTCACACGTACCCCAGGAACGAATACAATTCCAGGATATCTGTCAAATATGAACCTCCCAGGGTTCAGCGAAAAGTGAAACATCAATATATTTGAACATTTAAGAAATAATATTGAATGTTACAAATTTCGTAACTTTGGACACATAGCCAGAGACTGCAGACTTGAAAAACCTCTAGAAGAATCTTTGAAGCCACAAAACGAATGAACATGGAAGAAGAATAAGACTGATAATTGTGCTCTCACTCTCAAGGCTGAAAACAACAAAGATGTGTGGTATGTTGATAGCAGTTTCTCAACGCATATGACTGGAGATAGAAGGAAATTTGTATCTCTGAAAGAGAATAAGGATGGAACCGTATCCTTTGGAAATTATGGATCTTCAAATGTTATAGGATCAGGTATCGTCACTCTCGAAATCAAAGATGTTATAGCCAAGAATGTTCTATTAGTTGAAAACATGAATCAAAATCTTCTCAGTGTTGGAAAAATGTGTGATCAAGGACACACAATACTATTCAACTCCACAAAATGTGAAATCAGGAAAGGGAGGTATGGTGAAATTGTGGCTAAAACAAGTCAAGCTCCAAACGACATATATGTTCTGGATGAAACAACTAAAGGATGTCTAATAGCTAAAGAGGATGATATAATATTTGGTAGCAATGATGATCGACTAAGTAAGAAGTTTGCTACAAAGATGCAAATTGATTTCGAGATGTCTTTACTTGGTGAGCTGACATGCTTCTTAGAGCTTCAAATATCTTAGCAAGAGAAAGGAATATTTATATGTCAAGCCAAGTACATCAAGGAAATGCTCAAGAAATTCAAAATGGAAGATTGCAAACCCATCCTTACTCTGATGGTAACAGGTTGCAAATTGAGCATAGATGACTCATCTAAGGATGTGGATCAAAGGTTGTACAGATATATGATTGGTAGTCTTATATATGTAACATCCTCTCAGCCATATGTTATGCAAGTAGTTGGACAAGTAGCAATATTCCAAGCAACACTAAAAGAATCACATATTATTTCCATCAAAAGAATTCTTCGATATCTAAAGGGAAAAACAGAATATGGCTTATGGTATCCCAAGGATAACAATCTCATTATTCATGCCTTTGCAGATGCAGATTGGGTAGGAAGCATTTATGATCATGAGAGTACTTGTGAAGCATTGGAATATCTTCGCCAGAAGCTTGGGGTTCTCCCAAGTTCTCATTAGGTTTTCCTTATTGAGAATATAAAGGGGGAGTGGAAGTGTGTACAAGTCCACAGGATGGTTGTGTGTCAAGGGGAGTGGAAGTGTGCACAGGTTCACAAGATGGTTGTGTGCTAGGGGGAGTAACCCTTTGACATTGATGTCAAAGGGGGAGAGAATTTTGTAGGAAGAGGTGTCATGATCGCAAGGGGAGTACTTGTGTTGCCATCAATGCCAAAGGGGGAGATTGTTGATCAGCGGTTGTCATTGATGTCAACCCAAGCAGCACCAAGGGCTACCAAAATATTGCATGGGAATTTTTACATACCAAATTAATATATTCTGGGTCAAGAATACTTTTTATGGTTTCTACTTGTCGATATGTTTCCATTGATATATGGCATGCCACGTAATTCTTCACGGTTTGAGAGATATTCATGTTTGAAGTTTGTACCCCCAGTTAATGGGCTAAAACCCCATGGGGTTGTGGCATGGGTCATTGAAAATTCATAATTAATATTTTTTAAGCTCATAAAATCCCTCCCACGTTCACTTTTTGAAGCCCCTCTCAACCTAAGCATTTATATAAATTGTGGTCCTCGTATCCTCCTTATGTAGGGATTTTGCTATCTGAAACAGGTTATCGTGGAATTTTCACTCTAACTTTTTTTCTACAAAGGTTAAAAAGGCTGAAATTTCTATGAGGAAAAGTCAAAATCCTGAGGAAGCTCTTGTAAAAATTTCAGATCAAGTTGCACAACATTTTTTGAGATATGATCAGTGGAAGTCAGTTTTTTTGTAGGCTCCTGAAATTCATCTCAAAGAATTGACCTTGGTAAAATCGTCATAACTCTCTCTCTCAGTATCAGATTGGAATTATATAAAAATTGGAAGATAGTGCATAGATTTTATTTTTCTCTCGATCAATTTCAGAGCCGAATGAAGAATAAGTGACACATGGCACGCCGTACAAGTTCTATCTACTGAAACAGTCCATAATTAAAGCATTGTGAGAGATTGGGCATAACTCTCCCTTGAAGAATCCAAATTGGGTTAGACCTGTGGCATTGGAAATAAAACTCAGAGGAATACTACAGGACCGAAAATCACATATTGGGAATCTGAAAGAACATAGATACACCAGATTCAATATCGAGCTCCTAGAAGGAAAGAAAAAGCTAGATCATGTGTTGTCAAGGGCTGCAAAGGACCAGACTTTCTAGGGCAGCAAAGAAAAGCAAGGTGCAGTAGAGGGTAGCATGACAAGAGCAGAAACCAAGGTGTAGAACAACAACAAGAAGTTCATCACATGAAGTATTCAAGTGGGCAGCACTGCATACAGTCACTATAAAGTTATCATTGTACTAAGTCATTGTAAATACATTATTGTAAAAATTGTACTAGTGTCTATCTGCCAAGAGTTGAAGAGGCAGTGTCGGGAGGTCTAGGATCATCATTAGGTAGTTGTGTCATAGTTGGAGTTATGGTCTAGTGTGTCTTCTTCTTCTACATCATTCTATATCATTATATAGTGGATCATTTTCCCTGGTATGGGAGTCCATTCTTCTTTTATTATTCTATAGGGTGGTAGGGTGGTGCTAGGGTGAGTTGTAGCTCATTGGGTGTTGGGGCATCCATTCAGTTGACTACTGAAGAATCTCGGGCATTGGAGCGTCCATCCAGTGGGAGATGGAGAAGAATTCTTTTCTAGATTCTAGGAAGTTGGAGCTTTATTTTCAATTGGAGTTGAATATTATAGAATTATTAGAAAAGCATTAGGTGGTTTTTGTCCTGGAGTGGGTTTCCACCTTAAAAAATGTGTACATTTGTGTTCCTTTTGTTTACTGCCATCATTGTACAAACACTGATAATAATTGAAGATTAACTAATGCTCTAGTTGAAAGGAATACTGGTTCACCCCACTCTCAGTATTTCCAACAGCTTCTACTCGACTATAACTGAATACATCTTGTATTATTGGTGGAACTATTCAAAAAAAAATCATTTCCTATGTTTATTGCTTTGTCATGTTGGACATCATGACTAGCCTCCTCACAATGCTAAAAATTATTATCATGCTCTTTTTTTTCATGCAAATCTTTCATAGAATCTATGACACATACATCAACACATAGAAGTTCTTTGATGAGGATTGGGTTTGCTATGGGGCTATGTTGGTCACAAAGTAGCCTTTCCATCATGAACTAATATTGTGAATTTTGAGGGTCCCTTTAGTAAAATTCTTATCATCTTCAAGAGGGGTGGGAGCTTCTTCTTCTTGTATGGCCGCCACAAGGTCTTAAAAGGTGTTTTCACCCCATATTGTCTTTGGATCCCATGTTTAGCACAAAATTTATTGAAATATTTTAAGTATACTTCCCCACTAGTATCATATCTAAGAGAGGAAATATGACAACCTAACTGTTTCTCTATTAATTCTTTGAACTTTTGAAATTCATTAAACACATCATATTTTAATTATAGAAAATATACCCACATTTTTCTATTGAAATAATCAACAAACGGAAGGAAGTACCTAGCACCAGTGGTTGATGTCATGTTCATTGGTCCACATATGTCTTAAAGTACCAACTGAAGGACCCTCTACGCTCTCCAATATTGTCCTTCATAAAATGGTATTCAATGTAGCTTCCCTGCTTGACAAGCTCTGCAAACTCTGTGGACCTTCTACAGAATGGTCGGAAGTCCATCTACTAGTTTCTCTCATGCGAACTGATAGAGATAGGTCAAGTTGAGGTGCCCAAACCTATGATGCCATAGGGGTGCTATATTTTGCAATAATAATTACCTTTAACTTACAATTTATAATAAGATCAATATTCAAAAATCTTAAGGTAGTGAAATAAGAGATTCATCTAAAATGGATCATTATAATCTTGGACATAGAAAGCACTCATCGTTGCATAGTTTCCCAAAAGGTCAAAAAACCTCAATTATATGTTGAACCTACCACTTAATTTGAGGTTCAAATCCTAAGCCATCAAATTCTCAAGTGAAAAGGTGAAATACGAAAGGTACGAGTCACTATAGGAGATCAATGTTTCTTTTCAAATTTCTTCTTCCTTCAACTAGAGAGAATGATGAGATCCTAGGATTTTAAAATTTAGTATTTTAAAACCTTGGGAACATATGACATGAATCATATGAAATTTTTATTTCCATTAAGTATGAGGGTAGAATGATTAACTTAAATGGTCTTTAACACAATCCCTCTATATTTGTCTCTTCAAATGTGAGGGCACCCACTCTCATAAAGGACATGTTGGGAGTTTAAACTTTAGTGTTTTAAAACCTTGGGAACATATGACATGAATCATATGAAATGTTTATTTCCATTAAGAATGAGGGTAGAATGATTAACTTAAATGGTCTTTAACACAATCCCTCTAGATTTGTCTCTTCAAATGTGAGGGCACCCACTCTTATGTTCACATTTACTGATATTAGCCTTTAGGAAAAGAAAAGAAAATATAAATTGGACTAATGTATCAATCCATGTGAACATGATACCCATTTTCTCTCTCACACACTCAATGTGCAAACTTCGTCTCCTAACGAACATGATTTGGGCAATATATCAGTTGCCTCAAAAACTTAGGTTCGAGTCAATTCTTCATGCAAAATGAGACTAAGAAGTTGCTTAGTTGTCTCCTACTAATATGATAAACTGGTCAACATCAGTTCAGCAATTCTATATGACTCTCATGGTGTCGCAATGTTATTTAATCTTACAATTTGGCATACTTTCTTAGTCCCATAGTGCTGAAAAACTTTCCTCAACTATTAGTCCTAAAGAAGCCCAATAATGGGTGAACATGGATAGGCCAGCTTGAATTTTCTCACATGTCTTCCATCTCACTTAGACACTTATTTTGGGAACTCTTATACATTTACTATGTCAGTTTGCTAAGGCCTAATATGGGAAAAATAAATAACAAGTGTGTGCAAGAAAAAACACACTTGACTAGATTGAACTCGGCCCAGTCTTATGATGGATGTACATTTTAAGGGCTTCTTTCCTAATTCAAAATCGTTGAAGATATATAAACTAAATATTTCATTTGTCCTACAATTTCAATAGTGCACATGGCAAGCTTCTTTGCAAATCTCTTTTTTTGCATATGGTAGGCCTCTAAATAGACTAAGCTTGTACTAGCATAATGCAAACATGACCTGCAAGTCACCACTATGTTTTGATTTCTGAAGGCTGCTGCATTATTGACTGACTAGTGAAGTATCAACCAGTGAATAAGTTTCAAGATTTGGAGAAGTCACAATATATATTATAATTTTGTCTTGCAGATTGGCCTCTTGACCATTTTTTTCTAGGAATGCCTCTTATGAAAAAATAAGTTCTTTCCTAACAGGTTATGACTCTCCTAAAAATACCAGGTTCACTAGAACATTGGAAGCAAATATCTAATGTATGCATCATGCTACCACTACAAGCCATTGCAGAAAATAGAAACCAAGGTGAAAAAGGATCTACAACTACATTGTAGACGTGTTACAGTGACAATACTTTCTTGAATGTATATTCTCCAACATCCATAGCATTACCACAAATAATCATAGTTTGTATTTAACTCCAAATAGTATACATTCTAATAAGAAGTTGTCAATCATAGTTTTACCTTGTGGCAATTATTTTCCTTATGCCCTGCTCTCATTTTCAGTCAAAAACTAGATTTCCTATATTGATGACGTTCCTACTGTAATATGAACAACTATCGGAAAACTATATCATTGTAATTCTAGATCAAATGAGCAGTGTACCCAAATAATAAAGAAACTGAAAATGATAGTAGATATTGCAGGGTAAGCAACTAAATATGTAGTACGCATGATATGATATTCCATAATTCACTACCTTTCCCATTTATAAAATAGTTTCTACAACAATTCCGCTACATATTAGTTCTTTATGTTGCTATTTATTGAGATTTTGGCTCACACGGGTATTAAAATCAGCCTTTCCACAAGAGATACATATGAATTATGCAATTGGCATACCATTGCTGTTACTGTAACTAACATTTCATGATAAGAAGTTATAGTTGAAACATTGAATTTACTTGTTTTGGCTTCCTAATTGTTATGTATGGCATATATAATACTATTTGTCCATTGGGATTCATACGTGATCAAATGAAAAAGGCTTTGTTGAGATTGCAACAAGATGATGAGCTTAGTGGAAAGGAGTCGCCTTCACTAAGTGGGCCCGCAGGCTATTTTTGGCACAAAGTCTATTTTTAGACTATGTCTATTTTTAGACATATGGATCATGTTCTATGAGTTGCTGGATGCTATTTGTGGATGGTTGGTCAAGTTGGAAAAATAGATGGACTTCTATTTTTAGACATATTGGGTGGAATCTATTTTTAGATTGCCGGTCTAAAAATAGATATGTCAAATATTATTAGCTCTTAATAATATTTGGACTCTAAACATTATCTTATTCTCTTGGAGCACTTCAGTTAAGTGCACAGATGTGGCACAGGAGCTGACAGAAGTAATTACGCTATTCCTGAGGGTTAAGTGGAGCTATTGCATGGATACTTCAGTTAGAACTCATGTGACAGAGTTTGGTGGAGTTGATTGAGGAAGTTAGTGGAGTTGTATTGAGTTTAACTAATCTAAACATAGTTGAGCTATTTGTATTCAGTTTAACTAATTGATACAATTAGTGAGAGTGGTGTGAATTAATTATTAATTAATTCACTAATTATAAAATCATAAATCAACTAAAGAATGCATCAGTTAACTTTAGTGCATGGATAGTTTCAGTGGAGACCAGTGCAGAAATAGGTGAAAGAGCAGGTTAACTATCAGTTGTGACTATATAGTTGCTATTTGCAACACACAGATAGGTGGATAAGCCCATGAATATTGCGCAGTACAATCCAGGTGGTTTATCTATTTAATTAAGCCATCCCATAGCATTGAAAACGCAATAGAGGCTGGCTATCAAGTGGCAAAAGGTTGGAGCATGTGTTTTGCTAGATCTAGCTTGATAGTGTGTAGCAAGTGGAGGTAGTGCTGAGAGCTTGTGAGGAGCTTTGTACTATGATTGTTACATGATCTCCATGACATATAATATACAGATAGTTGGGGTTTTCAGCTTTAAGCTTTCCCATTAAATATTGTGTTCATATGTGTGATTGTTTGTGGTTTTAATGTATGCATGCAATTGATTTTATTTCCGCATGTGATGACCAATGGTAGGTTAGTACTTTGTATTGTGAATGAAGCAAACAGTGTGACCAGGAGAACTTTTACAGACATATACTGAAGAACAAATTTTCACATGGTATTGGAGCCATATCATTCATTTTATGTCTGGTAAAAAAATTAAGTTATTATTTAAAATGGGTGGAATCTGGGTAATTTACAGAGTGTTTTCTGTGTTGAAGTGAGATGCCTTTTAACTAGATTGTGATTGGAGCATTCTAAAGTTCTCCTAATTATATTATGTTAAATATATATGGAGGCGGTGCTGGATGACAATGTAATGAAGGATTTCATAGATGCTAAATTCCCAAAGCCTACTTCTACTGATGCTGTCATACTTGACGCATGGCAAAAGAAGACAGCAAAGTGTCGAAGGATTCTGTTGGAGGGTGTGAAGGATCACATAGTGTCCAGCCTTCATGGTAAGGCTTCTCCATTCTTGATGTGGAAAGCCTTGACAGATTTATTCCAAAGCAAGAGCGACCAGAGGAAGTTGGCGCTCAAGGATAAACTTAGAAACATAAAGATGGAGAAAGGCGACAGTATGCCCAAGTACCTCACGAAGTTCACCCAATGTAGGGATGAGCTGGGACGTGTGGGGATGACTGTAGATGATGAGGACTTGGCAGCTTGGCCTTCCTGGGCTTCTCAAGAGTTGGCATCCCACTGTGGGACTCCGTCAATGGTCACAGGAGACCAGGATGGGGACAACTTGCTGGATCTTGCATGAGGAGACACATGGAGGACCGAGACTTGACCTGCTCAAAGGTATCCGACTTCTTTATCAGCCTTTGGCTGCCAAAGTAAAGCAAAGAAGGGGAAGAACAAGAAAGCTTCTCATTCCGATGTGAAAGGCAAGAACTGTGACATGTCTAAGGTGATGTTTCCACCCAGCCACCACGCCTCGACATTATTACAAATTGTCCAAGGCATACGAGGTGGTGTTTGGGCAGGTCATGCCTGACCTGCAAAGAATTGAGAGTCCTTGGAGCCTCACATTCGGAAATGATTTTTCACTTATCACATGCGTTTTCTGGTCTCAAGTAATGATGGCCTGTTGTGGTTTCTTGACAAAGGAAAGGCCTTTCTCAAAGATGACATCGAGATTTGTTTACTGATCTGGATGAGAAAGATCTTGGAGTGCACATCGAGATGGGCAATGATGGTAGATACAGTGCAACCAGTATCGGTACCATTTCCTTTGAGAGGGAGTCTAGTAAACCCTTCAGATTGAAGGAAGTGATGCATGTTCCAGGATTGAAAAAGAATCTTATCTCTGTGGCGATGTTAGAAGACAAGGGATATGATGTTATTTTTAGCGAAGGAAAGGCTTTCCTGCGCAGTAAGGCAACTGGTGAGACCCGGAGGATATGGGTTCGAGTTCAGAACCTTTATCAATTGCAAGTAGATGGTAGTGCAACAATGGCATTCAAGGCAGAAGGCGTGGTGAGCCGGGATGATGGCGAGTTGTGGCACCGGAGATTGGGCCACCTTCACCATGGAGCTTTGAAGATACTGCAACAGATTTCTACTGGGCTTCCTAAGGGTACTCTTGCACAGTAAGATCAATGCAAGGGATGTACCTTGGGAAAATTTGTGAAATCCACCTTTCACGAGAAGGATAGTCGCGCCACGACGATCCTTGAGAGAATTCACACAGACGTGTGTGGACCTTTCTCAGCAGCTTCGACAGAAAAGCACAGGTATTATGTGATATTTGTTGATGATTTTTCTCGTAAGTGCTAGATCTTCTTCATGCAGAAGAAGAGAGAGACATGCTCAAAGTTTTGTGAGTTCAAAGCACTGGTTGAGAAATAATCAGGGAAGCAGGTGAAGGCTCTTAGGAGCGACAATGGTGGTGAATTCAAGGAATTTTGCAGTGCAGAAGGAATTCAAAGAGAGCTCATAGCACCTCATAACCCACAGCAGAATGGGGTTGCTGAGCGGAAGAACAAAACGATCGTGGGTGCTGCACAGGCGATGTTGCGTGATAAGGGCCTACCCATACACTTGTGGGCTGAGGCATGCAATACTGCAGTATATGTGCAGAACCGTTGTCCTCACAGGATACTTGGCATGAGTACACCCGAGGAGGCGTTTTCTGGTAAGAGGCCTGATATTTCCCATTTGAGGATTTTTGGTTCACCTGTTTACATTCATGTGACGAAGGATGCCGGGAAGAAGCTGGAGCCGACCGCAGAGGTTGGGATATTTGTGGGGTACAGCATTATGCCCCACAATATCATGTAATTTTACATACAGTGTGTAGAAAACTGGTGTGCGACGGGATATAAAATTTCACGAGGAGAACGCCATGAAGTTGTCGCTTGAGAGGGAGCTACACTTGCATGCAGATGAGGAGCTACTTGTTCCTAAAGATGAGCCTCGGGATGTGGATCAGCCACAAGAGGAGGTTCATGGAGTGGAAGAAACCACTCATGCAGTGCTAAACATCAGAGGGCGGAAGCGCACTACAGACGCTGAGCAACTGAATCTTGATGCAACACAAAATGTAGGAGATCCTACACCACAACGCAGACATAGACAGTCACCTGACTAATTTACTGGATACATGGCTCTGATGAGAAAGTGTATCGTGACGGAGCCATCCTCTTTCGAGGAAGCTATGGAGGATCCCGCATGGGTAGATGCCATGGTGGAAGAGTATGATTCGATTGTCAGAAACAGTGCATGGGAGATTGTCCCGAGACCGGAGGGAAAATCAGTGGTGGGTTCGAGATGGATCTACAAAGTGAAGCAGGCAGCTGACGGGAGTGTGGAGAAGTACAAGGCAAGATTTGTTGCTTGAGGCTTTTCACAGATTGAGGGGATCGATTATGAGGAGAACTTTGCACCTGTCACAAGGTATTCTTCCATACGGACGATTCTTGCTCTCTCAGCGCAGATGGGGTGGCACATTCATCAGATGGATGACTGCGTTCCTCAACGGATTCATTGAGGAGGAAGTGTACATAGAGCAGCCCGAAGGTTTTGAGATCTTTAGTAGTGAGTCACATGTGTGCAGGCTCAAGAGAGTGCTGTATGGGTTGAAACAAGCACCTCGTGCTTGGTACACATGGATAGACAATTATTTCACCGGACTTGGATTCTCCAAGAGTGAGGCAGATCCTAACCTATACCAGATTGTGGTGGAGGGTAAGGTTTTGATTATTGTACTTTATATACATGATTTGATTCTAACAGGTGATGAGATGTTGATACTCTCATGCAAGGATGATCTTGCAAAAGAGTTCAAGATGAAGGACTTGGGCCTCCTTCATTATTTCCTGGGATTGGAAATTTGGCAATACCGATGCATTTGGAGTACAATGTTTAACACGGGAGTAAGTATGCCGAGGAGATGCGGAAATTTCAACATGCATGGGCACACAGAAGCCTGTTGATACCTCCTCTTCCTAGAAGGGTGGAGGAAGAGAGGAGGATGCTACTTCAGCGGAGGTAGTGGATGCCACTGTTTATCGACAGTTGGTGGGGTCGCTTATGTATCTGGTCAATACACGACCTGACATATGCTATGCTGTGAACCAGCTTTCACAAGCTATGGTTAAGCCAATCGGGCTCTTCTGAAAGGCAGGCAAGCATGTATTGAGATATCTCAATGGAACATATCTCAAAGGCACATCAGGATATGGATTATGGTACAGACAGTCGGATGAGGTGAGGCTATGTGGCTTCACGGATGCAGATTGGGCAGGGATCCCAACGGACAGAAAGAGCACATCTGGAGGGATTTTCAGTATCAGGTTGACAGCAGTTTCTTGGTACAACAGGAAGCAGAGATCCATGGTACTCAGTTCAGCAGAGGCCAAGTATATGGCAGCAATTTTGGCTGCATGCGAGGCTATATGGATGAGGAAGATCTTGGTCGGGTTGTTCGGTTCACACTTAGAGCCTATTGTGATTTATTGTGATAATCAGAGTTGCATCAAACTCTCGGTTAATCCAGTATTTCATGATAGATCTAAACACATTGACATCTGGTATCATCATATCAGAGATTGTGTGCAGCGGAGAATCATGTTACTTTCATACATTCCTGCGGAGGATCAGGATGCTGATATCTTGACGAAGGCGCTCACCAGGAGAAAATTCGAATACCACAGGGCAGGATAGGGGTTTCAGATAATCCTTATCTTGTTGAGAGAGAGTGTTGAGATTGCGACAAGATGAGGAGCTTAGTGGAAAGAAGTTTCCTTCACTAAGTGGGCCCGCAGGCTATTTTTGGCGCAAAGTCTATTTTTAGACTATGTCTATTTTTAGACATATGGATCATGTTCCATGAGTTGCAGGATGCTATTTGTGGATGGTTGGTCAAGTCGGAAAAAATAGATGGACTTCTATTTTTAGACATACTGGGCGGAATCTATTTTTAGATTGCCAGTCTAAAAATAGATATGTCAAATATTATTAGCTCTTAATAATATTTAGACTCTAAACATTATCTTATTCTCTTGGAGCACTTCAGTTCGAGTCACGGATGTGGCACATGCAGCTGACAGAAGGAATTACGCTATTCCTAGGGTTTAGTGGAGCTATTGCATGAAGACTTCAGTTAGAACTCATGTGACAGAGTTTGGTGGAGTTGATTGAGGAAGTTAGTGGAGTTGTATTCAGTTTAACTAATCTAAACATATTTGAGCTATTTGTATTCAGTTTAACTAATTGATACAATTAGTGAGAGTGGTGTGAATTAATTATTAATTAATTCACTAATTATAAACTCATAAATCAACTAAAGAATGCATCAGTTAACTTCAGTGCATGGACAGTTTCAATGGAGACCAGTGCAGAAATAGGTGAAAGAGCAGGTTAACTATTAGTTGTGACTATACAGTTGCTATTTGCAACACACAGATAGGTGGATAAGCCCATGAAGATTGCGCAGTACAAGCCAGGTGGTTTATCTATTTAATGAAGCCATCCCATAGCATTGAAAACGCAATAGAGGCTGGCTATCAAGTGGAAAAAGGTTGGAGCATGTGTTTTGCTAGATCTAGCTTGATAGTGTGTAGCAAGTGGAGGTAGTGCTGAGAGCTTGTGAGGAGCTTTGTACTATGATTGTTACATGATATCCATGACATATAATATACAGATAGTTGGGGTTTTCAGCTTTAATATTTTCCATTAAATACTGTGTTCATATGTGTGATTGTTTATGTTTTTAATGTGTGCATGCAATTGATTTTATTTCCGCATGTGATGATAAATGGTAGAAGAGATTCTGTATTGTGCATGAAGCTAAAATAGTGTGTGATCTGGAGAATCTCAGTGAATAATATATCAGTTATTTAAATTTCTACAGGCTTTAACTATTGCTAAATGAAAAAATGTGACATGCTAGGATTGGAGGGATTTTTTGCAAATTATAATGAAAAATAAAAAAGTGAAGGCCTGCACCTCCAATGCAGTGATAGTAGGGCTTCCTATTTATAATATTCTAGAGTTATTATTATTATTATTTGTTCATTTATTTCTGACTGTTTCTCCTTGGTCAAGGTGTTTCTCAAGTTTGTCAGATCTGAATGCTAAACACGTTGCTTGATGTCTTGTAGTGGAAACACGTCACATCTTAGCATAGGTCCAAGTTCTAGTTCTGGTACAATAGCGCAAATTGTGGAAGATTTGGTAAGTTCCTGCTACTGAAATCCATGCCACTGTGACCCAAGTTCTATTTGGCCACAACTAGAAGGTTAGTGCATTGGGAAAAAGAGAATGTTGTGTGTGTTGATGTTGCACACAGGGCATCTTTTTGCAAGCCCTTTTTCCCATCATGTGCAAGATTAGTTTGCATCTACAAGATGCACATAGCATTCTCTTTGCCCAATAAAATAACCTTCTAGTGTTTCATGAGCTTATAGCCTCTTTAAACTAAGGAACTTTCATAACTTTTTCACTCTTGGTTTGTAGTTATCCTGTGAGTTTAGTCTAATTGCAAGACTTTTGCCTTCACATTCCTTCTCAATGTTTCTTCCATAACCTCAGAGCTACTCAGGTTTGGGGTTGTTACCTAGATATCTCTTGGGGTCTGGACCAACCTCTTGATCTACTGGAAGCATTTCTATACCTTCAGTAGGTATATCACTTATCATAGGCATTTTTGTTTCTCCAAAATGCCATTACTCTCGCAAAAAGATCATGCTAATTTAAGGTTCTTTCTCCCACAACTCAACATGTTGTGTGCAATGTGGTGCCTGTTGGGTGATTTTGATGGCTTCCACAAACTAGTTATTAGAAAATTTTTCTAACCTCTTAGGAAGGAGCTACTTAGCAGTGACTGCCTCTCTGAAAATTGCTAGTATTGATTTTTCATTGGTATATTGAAAAAATCATCATTAGCGATTAATGTTTCAATTTTATCAAGTGTCTCTTGTTTCATATTCAACACAAGATGGACGTTGCATGCACTCAATTCATTGGAGCAAGGCTTTATGGCTTGCCTTGAATATTGAAAGAAAGTTACAGAAGCGATCCATAAACATGGAGCATCATTGACAACAATTCAAACTCCTCTCAGTGGATATTTTCTAATCCCTCTTCTTCTGCTCCTTCCCCTTGTCATATTCATATGTTTACAAGCCATGATAAAGATACCCATAAGTCTAAATTTTAGCCCAAAATAAATTTTAATGATAGTGGAAATGTTACAAGAATATTTTTATTATCACTAATGGTTTGCCAATTCTAATGAGGGATGTCTTAAGCAAAGAGTTCTCAACACATATTTCAGTGGCTGAGAAAAAGGAAGGAAAAATAATTATAGTAACCAATCCCAGTTACATAAGTGGTTGTTGTGGACTTCCCAATCCATGGTGAGAATGCCTCTGCTACTAAGTACGGTAATTATAACAATTCAAAAAAAAAATGGAAAAACAATTCTAAGCCCACAAGTAGTCTTAATCATCATTGAATACTTCACTTTATACAAGGATGTTTTTTTTGTACAAAACGGTTGCATTATAGTTAATGACAGTGATAAAAATATTATTTCACAAGATCATGTGACTTTTCTTAATTTTCCTTCAAAATGTTAACCTTGGTATAAAATTTTAGGGTTGGATGAAGGATAAGGAACCAATGACAGTTATGAAGGTCCGTCAATTCACTTTTTCTATTGACCAATCTTTGATAGTATTAAGTATGATGGCAATATTTTTGACCGTTATGGTCTTATTCCTTGGAATATTTTATCAAAACGATTGCCATGCAAGCTATTATACATTGTCTTGAAACTTCCTTATTTTTGCATAGAAGTTAGCGTCATGCTAGTGAATAATTTGAAACTATATTTTAGTCGAAAAATTCACTTTTTTTTGGTGGAATAGTTCATAATATATTCTGATCTTTTTTTGCAAGTGTACTTGTCATGATGATAAATGTGTGGTTTACTTCATAGGGCTCTCAGTTCTTTCTAAATACACTTTTCATCATTTTCTTTGAATGCTTCTCTAGTGCTCCTGAGGTCCATGTTGTTATGTTTATTGGTTATTTCTGTGGAAAATTTTTCCTGAGGTTCTACAAGGTAAATCCAAATGAAAAAACTACTATTTTACATATTGATATTTGTTCAAGACATTCTTGTGTGATACTTGAATTTCATAAATCTAGATTTCTATTTCGTTATCTATATCAATATATAAGAACAAGCCCATGGATTATTCATACTTCTCAAACTGTGGAGTAGTTCCTTTCCTGTTGCATGTTCTTTTATATTGCTATGTTGTGATTCAAATTTCTAGTTGTGCTTTCCAGTTATTCTCCTACGTAGTACATGCTTTGTTAGATTATATAAAAATGTATTCTTATTGTCTTTTTATTATTTATATTGAACAAATTATTTCTAGCAACTTTTGATCTTCCTAGATTTCTATTCCTTTGGTGTATCTTTGCACCTTTAGGGGCAATTTCTAGTTTAAAGTCTAATTCTTTAAAGGGTTCTAGCTCAATGGAAGAGCACCTGCTTTACAAGTAGGAGGTTGGTGGTTCAATTCCATCATGCCCTGATATTCATAGGGAATGATGATGATCAATTTTTGGTGACAGATGCTCTTTTGACCATCACCAATGAGCTTATGGTGACATTTTTCGACCCTCGCCAAAATATGAAATGGTGACGGTCGACTAACGCCACCATATATATGCATCAATAGTTACGACCATTAAAGGTATGTCACCATAAATCTTTGTTGTTGATATGAAATGGTCAGGGTCACTTTTTTTCATTATATTTATTATTCATGACGGACTTGATGTCACCAATGAGTTTATGGTGACGGTCAATGAATTTCGCCATATATATGCACCAATAGTGACAACCATGAAAGGTCCATCACAAAAAATTGTTGTTGTTCATATGAAATGGTGACAGTCACTATTTTTCATTATAATCAATATTCGTGACAAACCTTGAATGTCACCACAACACATAATTTCGGCGACGCCACCTTTGATGCCATTTAGTTTTTTGGTGACAGAGGCTATTGTCCGTCACCATTTCTCATATGAAATGGTGACAATCACTATCCTTCACTACAAATAATTATTGGTGAAAGACCTTGAATGTCACCACAACACCTATACTTTCAGCGGCGCCACCTTTAGTGACGTTCAATTTTTGGTGACGAAGGCTCTTTTGACCCTCACCAATGAGCTTATGGTGACCATTTTCGCCCCTCACCAATGTCCTTTTTTCTTGTAGTGGTAGTTATAAAGTTAGTCTGAGTACTCCAAGTACTCCTATCCAATCTATTGCACAAACTTCTGTTCAACAACCGAGTACGCCTATCCCTGGATTTTCTAGAACCCCTGTTGCTACAACCATTCAAACAAATACATCAACTGCTACACAGGAAATCCATCAAGTTACTGCTCTTCAAACTGGACCTACATTTCAGTATAATATTTAAACCTCTGTAGGAAAACCTAGTGCAACCACAGTTCAAACAAGCCACCCTTTTACAGGTCAGTTTATGCAAAACCAACCATTTCAAAGGAAATTTCAATATGGAAAAATGGGACAAAATATAGTCTACCAAAATCAACCATACCCTAGTTACACATATCAAATACGATCTCAACCTCAGTTTGGTATGGCTAACCCTGGATATCCCGAAGGTATTCCAATCCCATATGCTTAGATTATTACAGGTTATCCTTATATCCTCTTTCAGGTATTGGTATTTTTACTAAGGGTTATCAGTTTTCACAACAAGACCCTAACTGTCTGTTACCATTCATTACAACTCTAGACTTACCAGATCGGTCTTGTCTGACGAATGATCCAATTTATTATCTTCCGTTTTGGCTAGCAATGCCAACTAAGTTACCTAATGATATACCAAAGTTTTAAGGAAAATCAGGAGAAGACCCCTCAAATCATGTGATGACTTATCATATTTGGTGTGCATACAACTCCTTTAATGATGATTCCATTCGACTGAGACGTTTTCAGAGAACATTGATCGGTTTAGCTGTGAAGTGGTACATCGAGTTACCACGCGACTCTTTCAACAATTTCAACGCTTTATCAACAACCTTCCTAACTCAGTTCCAGTTGCTAGTCCATTATGACAATGGCACAAAACTTTTAGCTTCATTAGAACAAAGTACATCTACATACATTTCAAATTACATACATGAATGGAAACGTAAACAACGTTTAGTGAAAGTTTTTATTCCAGACCAAATTTTGGCAGAATGGTTTATTAAATAATTACTTCCAAATATCATTGAAGATGTAGCTAAGGGAGGTGTTGTCACATAAAAATAGGTCATATCCTAAGCATAGTACTTATACCTTGTATACACAAAGTCTGGTACTCTATAGGAAAAAATTCCTGATTTACCACACCCATGTCAACTTACTACAACTCCTTCTGGTTCTCATTCTACAGATGGTGTAATTGGTACAATTAATACTACAAAGAGTAAAAATAATTCATCTAAATCTACTTCTCCAGTTATAACTCTACCAGATTCACCTAAAGGCTACTCTTCCCTTGAAACTTCTATCAAAATTCATGTTGTACACTCATCCAAAACTAAAGCTAAAACCGGTAATAAGAAGAAAGGGAAGGGTAAAAATAAACAAAACACTTCTCTCAAAGAAAAAGCTGACAAAATCTAACCATCAGACGAAAAACGGAAACCTCGTTATCCTTGTGTTATCTATGATGAGGATCACTACACAAAAGAGTGTCCACATCAGATCGAGGTATCCAAATTTGTCAAAGGTTCATCCACAACTACTATCTGGAAAGATCCTTTTCCATCTCAAGGTAGCAAAATGATTGGATCTTCTTCCAATTCATCATAATATATTCTGATGATGTCTCAGGTCATGGTTGCGACACGATCTCAAGACTATGGATCTAAGAGTCCTGTAATTGGTAAAGAGTTTGAATCATCCAGTCAGACACTAGAAACAACTCCTTTAGTTTCCGAACCATTGCAAATCGAGAAACCTAACCCTAATTTAATGATTAAAATTCCTACGAAAGGTGTACTTCAAAAATAGGCTTTCCATCCACATGCGAGAGCCGCTCATAATTACAACATTGTTGAAGATTTAGCCATATCCCTTTCAGTAATTTCGACCCTCGAGGTGCTGCAATCCTATCCATCTCAGAGGAAATTACTATTATCAGCAATAGGAGCTATTGATCCTCAAGACTCAAATCTAATGGTCTTTTATCTTGAAAATTTTGTACCTAGACTCCCATAGCAAATGGATTTTCAAATTCTAGTATTAGTCAAATCAAGGCAAGTTTTTCACACTGTAATTGATGAGGGAGCATCTACATGTATAATGTCATTAGCTTGTTGGAAAACTCTTGGTTCTCCAGCAATAAAACAATCACCGACCATCCTTAAAGCCTTTGATGGAAGAGGTTTTAGGCCATACAGAATACTCAATGATCTGCCTATATAAGTAGAAGGAAAATCCATAACCCTAGAGGTGGAAGTCGTTGATGGCCCTCTTGCTTACAACCTTCTTCTAGGTCGCAGTTGGTATTATGCTATGATTGTTGTTGTTTCATCAGTCTTTTGGATGTTAATGTTTCCTCATAAAGGAAATATTGTTAAAATCAATAAGTTGTCTTACTTCACAGACACTACTTCTATAGATAGTATCCAACATGTTGGAAAAACGGTTATCCCTTACAAAGATGTTGGCGTAGGGCTAGTTAAGGATTCCGCTCTAATGGGAACTTTTGTTATGCCTTATCCCAACGTATCAGTTCTTTCTAAAATATGTTTTTCATCATTTTCTTTGAATACTTCTCTAGTGATCCTGAGGTCCATGTTGTTATGTTTATTGGTTGTTTCTGTGGAAATTTTTTCCTGAGGTTCTACAAGGTAAATCCAAATGCAAAAACTACTATTTTACATATTGATATTTTTGCAAGACATTCTTGTGTGATACTTGAATTTCATAAATCTAGATTTCTATTTCGTTATCTATATCAATATATAAGAACAAGCCCATGGATTGTTCATACTTCTCAAAATATAATTGTTCATACTTCTCAAACTCTAGAGTTGTTCCTTTCCTATTGCATGTTATTTTATATTGTTATGTTGTGATTCAAATTTCTAGTTGTGCTTTCCAGTTATTCTCCTACGTAGTACATGCTTTATTAGATTATATAAAAATGTATTCTTATTGTCTTTTTATTATGTATATTGAACATATTATTTCTAGAAACTTTTGATCTTCCTATATTTTCTATTCCTTTGGTGTATCTTTGCAACTTTAGGGGAAATTTCTAGTTTAAATTCTAATCCTTTAAAGGGTGCTAGCTCAATGGAAGAGCATCTGCTTTACAAGTAGGAGGTTGGTGGTTCGATTCCATCATGCCCTGATATTCATAGGGAATGACGACGATCAATTGTTGGTGACAAATGCTCTTTTTACCATCACCAATGAGCTTATGGTGACATTTTTTGACCCTCGCCAAAATATGAAATGGTGGCAGTCAACTAACGCCACCATATATATGCATCAATAGTGACAACCATTAAAGGTCTGTCACCATAAATCTTTGTTGTTGATATGAAATGTTTAGGGTCACTTTTTTGTCATTATAGTCATTATTCGTGACGAACCTTGATGTCACCAATGAGTTTATGGTGACAGTCAATGAATGTTTCCATATATATGCACCAATAGTGACAGTCAATGAATGTCGCCATGTATATGCACTAATAGTGACAGCCATGAAAGGTCCATCAAAAAAAATTGTTGTTGTTCATATGAAATGGTGACAGTCACTATTTGTCATTATAATCAATATTCGTGACGGACCTTGAATGTCACCACAACACATAATTTGGGCGATGCCACCTTTGGTGACATTTAGTTTTTTGGTGAGAGAGGCTATTTTCCGTCACCATTGCTCATATGAAATGGTGAAAATCACTATCCTTCACTATAAATAATTATTGGTGACAGACCTTGAATGTCACCAAAACACCTATACTTTCAGCGGCGCCACCTTTGGCGACGTTCAATTTTTGGTGACGAAGGCTCTTTTGACCCTCACTAATGAGCTTATGGTGACCATTTTTTCCCCTCACCAATGTCCTTTTTTCTTGTAGTGGTAGTCAGCAAGCTAGTCTGAGTACTCCAAGTACTCATATCCAATCTACTACGCAAACTTCTGTTCAACAACCGAGTACACCTATCCCTGGAGTTTCTCGAACCCCTGTTGCTACAACCATTCAAACGACTACATCAACTGCAACAAAAGAAATCCATCAAGTTACTGCTCTTCAAACTGGACCTACAGTTCAGTCTAATATTTAAACCTCTGTAGGAAAACCTAGTGCAACCATAGTTCAAACAAGCCAACCTTTTACAGGTCAGTTTATGCAGAACCAACCATTTCAAGGGAAATTTCAATATGGACAAATGGGACAAAATCTAGTCTACCAAAATCAACCATACCCTGGTTACACATATCAAATACCAGATCAACCTCAGTTTGGGATGGCTAACCCTATATATCGCAGAGGTATTCCAATCCCATCTTCTTAGGTTATTCCAGATTCTCCTGATATCCTCCTTCGGGTATTAGTATTTTTACTCATGGTTATCAGTTTGCACAACAAGACCCTAACTGTCAGTTACCATTCATTGCAACTCTAGACTTACCAGATCTATCTCGTCTGACGAATGATCCAATTTATTATCTTCCATTTTGGCCAGCAATGCTAACTAAGTTACCCAATGATATACCAAATTTTTAAGGAAAATCAGGAGAAGACCCCTCAAATCATGTGATGACTTATCATGTTTGGTGCGCATCCAACTCCTTTAACGATGATTCCATTCGACTGAGACTTTTTTAGAGAACATTGATCGGTTTAGCTGTGAAGTGGTACATCGAGTTATCACATGAATCTTTCAATAATTTCAACGCTTTAGCAACAACCTTCCTATCTCACTTCTAGTTTCCAGTCCATTATGACAATGGCACAGAAATTTTAACTTCATTAAAACAAAGTACATCTACATACATTTCAAATTACATACATGAATGGCGACGTAGACGACGTTTAGTGAAATTTTTTATTCCAAACCAAATTTTGGCAAAATGGTTTATTAAATAATTACTTCCAAATATCATTGAAGATGTAGCTAAGGGAGGCGTTGTCACATAAAAATAGGTCATATCCCAAGCACAATACTTATACCTTGTATACACAAAGTCTGGTACTCTATATGAAAAAATTTCTGATTTACCACGCCCAGGTCAACTTACTACAACTCCTTCTAGTTCTCATTCTACAAATGGTGTAATTGTTACAATTAATACTACAAAGAGTAAAAGGAATTCATCTAAATCTACTTCTCCAATTATAACTCTACTAGATTCACCTAAAGGATACTCTTCCCTCGAAACTTCTATCGAAATTCATGTTGTACACTCATCCAAAACTAAAGCTAAAATCGGCAATAAGAAGAAAGGGAAGGGTAAAAATAAACAAAACACTTCTCCCAAAGAGAAAGCTGAAAAAATCGAACCATCAGATGAAAAACGAAGGATCACTACACCAAAGAGTGTCCACATTAGGTCAAAGTATCCAAATTTGTCAAAGGTTCATCCAAAAATACTGTCTGGAAAGATCCTTTTCCATCTCAAGGTAGCAAAATGATCGGATCTTCTTTTAATACATCAGAATATATTCTGATGATGTCTCATATCATGGTTGTGACACGATCTCAAGACTATGGATCTAAGAGTCCTGTAATTAGTAAAGAGACTGAATCATCTAGTCAGACACCAGAAACAACTCCTTTATTTTTGAAACCATTGCAAATCAAGAAACCTAACCCTGATTTAATGATTAAATCCCCTGTGAAAGGTGTACTTCGAAAATAGGCTTTCAATCCACATGCGAGAGCCGCTCATAATTACAACATTGTTGAAGATTTGGCCATATCCCCTTTAGCAATGTCGGCCCTCGAGGTGTTGCAATCCTATCCATCTCAGAGGAAATTACTATTATTAGCAATATGAGCTATTGATCCTCAAGACTCAAATCTAATGGTCTTTGATCTCAAAAATTTTGTACCTAGACTCCCATAGCAAATGGATTTTTAAATTCCAGTATTATTCAAATCAAGGCAAGTTTTTTGCACTGTAATTGATGAGGGAGCATCTACATGTATAATTTCATTAGCTTGTTGGAAAACTCTTGGTTCTCCAGCAATAAACCAATCACCGACCATCCTTAAAGCCTTTGATGGAAGAGGTTTTTGGCCATACAGAATACTCCATGATCTACCTATATAAGTAGAAGGAAAATTTGTAACCCTAGAGGTGGAAGTCGTTGATGCCCCTCTTGATTACCACCTTCTTCTGGGTCGCAGTTGGTCTTATGCTATGACTGTTGTTGTTTCATCAGTCTTTCGGATGTTAATGTTTCCTCATAAAGGAAAGATTGTTAAAATCGATAAGTTTTATTACTTCACGGACACTACTTCTACAGATAGTATCCAACATGTCGGAAAAATGGTTATCCCTTACTAAGATGTTGGCATAGGGCTAGTTAAGGATTCCACTCTCATGGGAACTTTCACTATGCCTTCTCCCAACGTATTGCGAACTATTTCCAATATCAATACGATCACATCAAGCACAATGTCATTTGATGACACATGGAATGTGCCTTTAGAATCAAAATTTGACTCTTATGATGGCGAGATGCCTTTAAGTCCTTTTGAATTGGCATACGTACCAGTAAAATCATGTTATGACACTACATCAACTTCTACTGATCAAATGAATGTGATCAGTGAAGAATCATCTTCTATATCAAGCTCAACTTTGACATTGTTTCTGGATCCTTTTCAACACGTATTTGCAACTGATGAAATTATTCGAAAAATCTTGTCATCGGACGAATTGCCATGGGACGATTTACATCATCGATCTTCTTTTTTTCCTGACCTTGATAAAGTTGAAAATGATTATTCATCTATATTTACAATTGATTATGTTGATGTGCCTCTAAAATAAAGCCCATCTAACCTTTATTAGGCCCATCTAACCTTCCTTATGCACATAAAAGATATATTAAATATGTCCTTATACATTTCATAATTTTTTCTTATGCGTTAATATTTTCTTAGCGAGGTTTAAAGGTAATTACATATTTGCGCCTAATATTGGTTATTTTTGTATAATATTGTGGGAATATTTGGCAGATTATGCAGATTTGGAGAAGGATATAATTTAGGGACTTGTTCCTTGCCACTAGAAGATCAAGATTGAAGAATAAATTAGCATGATATCAGGAAATTATTGAGAAAACTTGGAGAGATTCAAGGGGTTTTTCCACGCTCTTTAACTATCGAAGGCAGCCAAGCAAACTAAAGATGATGTGCACTCAATCTATGGTTTACTTGGAGTCAAAGTGGACTCAATCACTATTTTTGAGGGAGCTTTTGGTAGTTTCCCTTGAAGATAAATAAAGCTGATCAAGAGCTAATTGGGGTCGATTCCGGTCTATTTTCCGATCCATTTGATATTAATCTTTTCCATTTCCATTCCATCCCATGCCATTATTTTCCATTCTATTAGGCTTTTATTGTTTAAGACCTTCGGGATGTAATAAGACTGTATTTTTTGTAGTGCAATGAGTAGGCATATGTTGTTTTACTGATCTAGTTTTAGGGAGCGAGGCTCTTGGGTTAGGGCCCAATCTATGTGCCATAGCTTCTCTGATGTTTCATTATTTATTTTCTATCATTTAGCTAGTTTTGTTTCTGTTATTTAATTAGTTCTACTTCTAATAGTTTCATTTCTCTTTAGTTTTTTCTTTCACTTTGTGGTTGTATTTTTTTATTTGCTTACGAGAGTAATAGAGTAGAGGAAAAATCCAAAAGTTGTGGTCAAGCATTCCCTCTCATCTCTGTCAATAGAGTTCGAGCAGGGTTGACCTCCCCACAGGCCAAAAAAACTGCTTTCTTTTCACTATTTTTATCACACATTTTGTCTATTTTCGTGCATGAATCAACAGGTTTGATTGCAGGAATGAGTATCAATAGTCCCAGAAAATTTCATTAAGCTGTCCCGCTTCATTTTCCAGCTCTGTTTTCATGCCTGAACACTGGTGTTGCACCTTCTATTCCCTCCTTCTTCTCTCCTTAACAGATGTCACACCCTTTTCATTCACAAAAACCATTAAAATTTTGACCTCTGCCTTTCTCCTTGAAACTCCCTCTTATCGCACTTCGCATCTTGCGGGATCTCTTCTCCCCTTTCTTTTCCACTTTGCAGCTCTTTTAAGATTTTCCTTTTTACCTTACCTGTGTTGATTATTAACAAAAAGAGTCGAAAATCCCTTAGAAATAAACCTTAGCTTTTTTCCTTTAATAATTACTGCAATTCATTTTCACAATCGTGTTTCGCAACCTTTTCCCTCTTTCCTTTAATACTTACTGCAATCGAAATTCACACTTTTCATTTGGTTCCCATTAACACTTGCCACTCCAAATGCTGATTGCGATAAATCTCCATACTCCACCACATCGTAAATCGCAAATCACATTTTTCATTTGGTGCTCGTAACACGTTCCGCTCCCAACGTTGATTGCGATTTCGCGGTCGTACTCTGCCATTGGCCCTCCTTTGCCACGTCACCCATCACATTTCACAACCTTTTCCTTTTTTCCTTTTAATACTTACCGCAATCAAAAAACACATTTTCATGTGGTTCCCGTTAATACTTCCCACTCCCGACGTTGATTGCGATATTGTTATCGCATCCACCTCCCGAAACGATATCACATATCACATATCACACTTCCGTCCCTCCATCACAATTCTACCATCACACTTTTAATTTGCAATATTATGGGATTTAATAAAGTCCAAACACCTTTTTCACTCCTTTGAGCCTTTTTTTGTGTGTTAAGCCTTCCATTAGCATCTTTAGCCCTTTCCCTCCGGACTGAAATCAACACTTTTTCAATTAGAATTAAGTCATGGATAACTTAGCTGCATGGATAGAAGCATGGTAGATATAGCATAAGATAAGTAGGGTGTGTTTAGCCGACTGGCCAAGTTAAGTGTGATTTAAATTAATTTTTTTTCTACCATTTCTTTTCAACAAGTTAAATTAGTTTCCTTTCCTGTCATTTCTTTTGAGAAATTTAGTTTAGTTTCCTTTTTTTCATTTCCTTTCTGCAATTTATTTTAGTTTCATTCAAGTGGGACAGACTTCAGTGAGAACCCCTAGAAGTAGCACCCTTTCATAGAGTGGAACAGGATGACATGAGTAGAATGCATCTGTTGTGTATAAAGCATTGTCAGCTCCAAGTTTGTACGAACCTAGGGTTGATAAAGTAAAGTAGGGCATCCCCTAGGAGTTGCATCACTCTTGGTGCAATAACAGTGCTCACCACTTTTTGGCATCATTGTCAGGGATCGAATCTAGGTCACCCGTGTAACAAGCAGGAATACCCGCGGTGAGCCCTGGTATTTTCACCTAGGATCTTTTATTTTTTATTTTTATTTTTTCAACCCAGTGACTACCTCATGGAGGTTTTCAATCAGTGGGCCAATCTCAGGTGCCTCAAAAGATGTTTTCACCTAATATTTTATTCTTCTTCCCCTTTTTTTGTTCTTTTTTCTTTTTCACTTTCCTACTCTACTTGAAAAAACACAACATTTTTCAAGTATAGGAATACTTCCGATGGAGCCATGTACATATCAAGATGACAGATAAAATCATTTTCACACTTGGAATACATGCTCTGACATGTACCTGAATATAAGAGATGAATTGCTTTCATTGGGATTGTATCAAGTACCATTGGAGAAGAGTGTGTTGCTGCAACTTAATGACTGTTTGGAACCATATGTCAATATAGTTGTGATTCCACTAGTCCACTTGCTGAGTTGGATCACCTTGGATGTCGTCCTCTATTATGACATTCAAATATTCCTCTTTTTTTTGGTTGTTCTCTTCAACATATGGAGGAAATGCTGGTAAACATGAGGAAACTTTCTCAACATCTAATTTTGATGCCAACTCCTCATCAAGTGCAACCCTTGATCTTTTGATCTCCTCATTTGGATCTTCTTCTTCTTGATGTTGTCCTTCAATGACATTAATAAAATCTCTTCTTTGCAATACATTTCTTGAAATAAGATGAATACCATCTAGATCAAGAGGATATGTTTGGAAGTGTTGTACATCAACATTGTAATTGAGCTGATATACTTCATTGTATGGGTTTGGAAATGGTGGTACAGGTAGTTGAGTGGGGGTGGATATATGATATGGATATGGTTGTGGTTGTGGTTGTGGTGGAGGTGTATGGTAGGTGTTATAACCAAAATTGTACCTAATTGGCTGATGATCAGACAACTTCAGTGTAACTCTTTCAAACCAATCTTGTGACTGAGGCTTAGCCTCCTCAGTCTGAGAGGGCTCTCTCAAGGGTTAATGATATTGAATAAAGATATAGATAGATGGATAACTCTATTGTTTGTGTCTTGGTTTTGTATGTTTTCAGGTTGAAAAGATGAAGTTTAATACTACCATTGGGCTTATGGAGTCAAAAAATCAGTAGGTTCAGTGGCAAGGTTTCCTGACATGGAAGCTGAGGAAAATAAGGGTTTTTAACAAATAAAATTCACTCAAGAACATAGGTCAACATATTCATTTCATTACTAAAGGAGGTTAGAGCATAGGGTTATGAATTTTGAGTAATATCAATGAAATCTACTGCTAATGGTTCAAAGGAAATTCACTCATAAAACATAGAAAAACACAGTCATCTCATTACTAAAGGAAGTCAGAGCATAGGGTTATGAATTATGAGTGATAGAAATGAGATCTACTACAAGTAGTTAAACATAATATGTAGATAAAAAAAACATTAAAACCCAATGAGAATCTCATATCTGTCGGGAAGAAAACCTCTCTGCATTACTGATCACAGTCAATTACATAAAGCAGCAGTTTTGCCAAAAAGTCTCCAAACATGACAAATTCGACCTCTTAGCCTTTAATAGACCTCTTAAAACATCATATAATCTCCCTTTTGGCTAGATACATCGAATTTCTAACTACTGACACCTTGCATAACCATAAGATATGAAATTTATTACAAAAAGACACCTACCCTACTTGATAGTCCTATTTCAAAAAGGACTCAAACTGCGTATAACTATCTTTAACAACCTTATCCTAACAAAATTATCTACTTTAAATTACATCATTGACAATTATATCATTACATTGTCGAATTTGGATCATGATATTCAGTTCTTCATTGACCACTTTGATGTCCTCCACAAAAGCAGGAAACTATACCCTATTTTTTAGGCATAAGATTCTTTTCCTTCCTTGAACATTTTCACCATAATTTAATCTTCATTTCATGGTCATTAGCTGTTGAATATTATTTTAACATGTCCCATCACTCTTCCCTAGCCTCCAGATGTCCAAAACCACTTTAAAACCTTGCTCAAAATGGTGTAATGTTCTACGCTACGAAAACACAACAGTTTCGTAGCGCCTTTTGTAGCATTGTTATTTCAACCTTTATTGTTCAAATTTTTGCCTTATTTCATCCAATATTATTTTAATTACCCTATAATACATCCTCCATAGCAATTTCAATCCTTGATTCATTCTTCAACCATTCAAAAACTTATCAAAATGAGAAAGAAAAGTTGCTACAGCAGTTTCGTAGCGCTTTTCTACTTTTTTACACTGAATGCGTTACGAAACTACTGAGTATGCATTTTTGTCAAAAAATTTCAAAGTGTCAATTGTAATTATGCCCAAAACTCCAAATATACCTGTCTCCATCATTTAAAAAACCATATCAACTGTAAAAACACAGTCATTCTAGCTTTCTTGAGGCATTTCTTGCAGATTTCTCCTGTTTTTTTTCCTAAAAAATAGGTCTTGGGACAGAGCCTATATCTCATAATCCATGATTTAGTTTGAGAAACTAAAGTATTTTTTTATAGGCCATTATGTCTTGAATAAAAACCTCTCTTGGTTTTTTGAAACACATCTCTTGCTATCCAGAAACTGCCTTTGAAAAACATATGTAAAACCGGAAAACATTGTTTTCTGAAAATAGGGCTTAAAAGAAATCCTTTTATCTCCCAACGTATAACATTTGTGAGAAAAGTGAGAGAGGTTATTGTTATTGGATATGTGTTTGAAAATAACCTCTCTCAGTTTCTTAAAATACCTTTTTTTTTGCTCAAAAACCTCCTTTGAAGTTGACTACTCAAAACCAGAAAACAGAGTTTTTGCTTCATAACTTTTAGTAGTTTCGTAGTGCTTTCTACCTTTTTTACACTAGATGCGCTACGAAAACATGGATTCTTGCCTTATTAGGCAGTTTTGGCACAAAAAAATTGGGAAATGAAATACAAATGGAAAATTATGAATGTTTGACATGAAAGAACTTAAAAGAAGGCTATATTTGAACCTTAGGATGAGCTTTAAACTATAAAAAATCTAAAACCTTCCCTCGATCAAACCTAAATTGACTCCTAAAACCCTATTTTGATCCATGAAATTTTGTAACCTTGTCAAAATGATGTTTTGAAATTTTTTGGGTGATATCAGTGGCTCCACTTGGGATGGTGTGCCCCTGTGGTACACCAAAGAGCCTGTAGTTCCAGTGCCATCCATCTTCTTGGAAATAAAAACTCTAAAATTTTTCCAAATCTTCTTCAAACTCTTATGGCCTTAACCTCGGGCTCAAAATTTATGATCATTGCAGAAGAAACAAATCTATAACTACTGAAAGGATGCTCAATCAACTTTGAGCTTATTCACACACTCCTACCTACCCTATCAGCTGAAATCTCCATTTTTAACTGAAGCAACATGAAACTTTCAATGAAGCCAGTCATTGATCTGATCTGATACTTAAATTTCTTGACTGCACTTGAACCAAAAACAAACAAGATACTAGAATGACCAAGGCAACATAAGATGCTTCTGATCTTCATAATGAAAATATAACTGGAAATCTGGACTATAGAACCTTTCTGTTTAGTCAGCTATAGGATCAAAGAAGACATGATCTGTTTGATGCTTCTCGTGAAATTCTGCAACTTTGGAAAAATCATCCATGCTTTGATCAACCACATAAGACTTTAGTTGTGTGCTCTCAAGCTGCTTTTCAAATTGATTTTCAAAATCGGCGTATTCTTCCTCAAACTCAATGGAGAAAGGTGGCAGCACCCTCTCTTTGTTTTCTAGCATAAAAATCATTCGAAAAGACTGATCTTGATCATGAATATTATGAGATTGAATTTTATCTTCTAAAACTTTAATATATTTTTCATGGTCCTTAGCAACTTCATCCACAAATTGAATCTTAACTTCTGACTTGCACTCAAATGATTTCAGATTAGAAGACAAGGATAAAGAAAACTTTTCACCTACTTCTTCATTAGTGTGATCATCATTTGATGTAGGCTGATGCAAGAAATGACATGAAGAATCAAATTTTTCCTGTACCTGAGGATTGTAGAAGGAATTTTCCAATATTTCCTCTTGATGTTTGAAATGATTCTCATACTCCTGATGATCAAAAGACTGGCAAGTCTGCTGCAAATTTTCATCAAACTCAGAGGATGTAACATGATTATCATAAATAAACTCCTGTTGGGTTTCATTTTCATCCAAGAGAGAATATATCCTTTCTTCTTGGTGATGAAAGAGATTGTTATGAAGGGCCTCTAAAATTTCCTCATCCATGAACTCATCATCTTCATAAAAATTCTCCAAATATTTAATAAAACTCACATAGTGTTTACAACAGTCTTTGAATAGCAGTAAGGAGGGATGAAACTCTTCATAGATCTCATAAAATTCAACATGGAAATCAACAAGAGAATATAACGAACCATTTGGCAAGCTTTCATACCAAGACCATGCTTTTCCTTCTAAAGTGGACATAAACATCTTCATGAGACAATCCTCAGGGAACTAAACCTTAAGACTGTGTACATGCATATGGAATCTAACCAAATGAAGAGCAGCATTGTATTTTGTTTCATCTTTGAATATAGGAAGATCAGTTAACCATTCAACCTTTGGCATAGGATTTGGAAAACCAGGGATGTGAGATCAATTCATAGGTGCATTGCAATGGAATTCATCTTGAAACTTCATCAAGCTACTAATCTTCAAGCAATGGAGTCACCTTCCAATTGATTATTTGATGTGTGGAGTCGCTAGAGCAGAAATACAGCCAATATGTGCCTAAGTGTCTGCTACTCTCAGACATTAGAACTGCAACTTTGTCATTCTTCCTAGGGAAAATTTACACCTTCGGTCCTTGGAAACAACGCCAAAATGTTATCACCAAAATTGTACCTGATTGGCTGTTGATCAGACAACTTCAGTGTAACTATTTCAAACCAATCTTGTGACTGAGGCTTAGCCTCCTCAGTCTGAGAGGGCTCTCTCAAGGGTTAATGATATTGAATAAAGATATAGATAGATGGCTAACTCTATTGTTTGTGTCTTGGTTTTGTATGTTTGTAGGTTGAAAACATGAAGGCTAATACTACCATTGGGCTTATGGAGTCAACAAATCAGTAGGTTCAGTGGTAAGGTTTCCTGACATGGAAGCTGAGGAAAATAAGGGTTTTTAACAAAGACAATTCACTCAATAACATAGGTCAACACAGTCATTTCATTACTAAAGGAAGTCAGAGCATAGGGTTATGAATTCTGAGTAATAGCAATGAAATCTACTGCTAATGGTTCAAAGGAAATTCACTCATAAAACATAGAAAAACACAGTCATCTCATTACTAAAGGAATTCATAGCATAGGGTTATGAATTCTGAGTAATAGCAATGAGATATACTGCAAGTGGTTAAGCATAATATTTAGATCAATAAAACATTAAAACCCCATGAGAATCTCATATCTGTCAGGAAGAAAACCTCTGCATTGTTGATCACAGTCAATTACATAAAGCAGTAGTTTTGCAAAAAAGTCTCCAACCCATGAAAAATTCGACCTATTGGCCTTTAATAGACCTCTTACAACATCAAATAATCTCCCTTTAGGCTAGATACATCAAATTTCTAACTACTGACACCTTGCATAACCATAAGACATGAAATTTATTACAAAAAACACCTATCCTACTTGACAGTCCTATTTCAAAAAGGACTCAAACTCCTTATTACTATCTTTAACAACCTTATCTACTTGAAATTAAATCATTGACAAGTATATCATTACATGGTCGAATTTGGATCATTATATTCAGTTCTTCATTGACCACTTTGCTGTCCTCCACAAAAGCAGGAAACCATATCTTGTTTTTTAGGCATGAGATTCTTTTCCTTCCTTGAACATTTTGACCATCATTTAATATTCATTTCATGGTATTTGGTTTTTGAATATTATTTTAACATATCCCATCACTCTTCCCTAGCCTCCATCTGTCCAAAACCACTTTAAAACCTTGCTCAAAATGTTGTAACGTTCTGTGCTACGAAAACACAGCAGTTTCGTAGCCCCTTTCGTAGCATTGCTATTTCAACCTTTATTCTTCAAATTTTTTCCTTCTTTCCTCCAAGATTATTTTAATTACCATTTAATACATCCTCCATAGCAATTTCAATCCTTGATTCATTCTTCAACCCTTCAAAAACAGATCAAAATGAATAAGAAAAGCTGCTACAGTAGTTTCGTAGCGCTTTTCTGCTTTTTTACATTGAATGCGCCACGAAACTGTTGAGTATATAGTTTTGTCAAAAAATTTCAAAGTGTCAACTGTAATTATGCCCAAAACTCCAAATATACCTATCTCCATCATTTAAAAAACCATATCAATTATAAAAACACAGTCATTCTAGCTTTCTTGAGCCATTTCTTGCAGATTTCTCCTATTTTTTTCCTGAAAAATAGGTTTTGGTACAGAGCCTATATCTCATAATACATGACGTAGTTTGAGAAACTGAAGGAGTTTTTTGTAGGCCATTACGACTTGAATAAAAAAATCTCTTGGTTTTTTGAAACACAACTCCTGTTGTCCAGAAAATGCCTTTGAAATACATGTGTAAAACAAGAAAACTCTATTTTCTGAAAATAGGGCTTCAAAGGAAGCCTTGTATCTCCCAACAGATAACACCTATGAGAAAAGTGAGAGAGGTTATTGTTATTTTATATGTGTGTGAAAATAACCTCTCTCAGTTTCTTAAATACCTTTTGTTTGCTCAGAAACCTCCTTTGAAGTTGACTGCTCAAAACCAGAAAATAGAGTTTTTGCTTCATAACTTTTAGCTATTTCGTAGTGCTTTCTGCCTTTTTTACACTAGATGCACTACGAAAACAGGGATTCTTGGCTTATTAGGTAGTTTTGGCACAAAAAATTTGGGAAATGAAATACAAATGGAAAATGATGAATGTTTGACATGAAAGAACTTTAAAGAAGGTTTTATTTGAACCTTAGGATGAGCTTTAAACTATAAAAAATCTAAAACATTCCCTTGATCAAACCTAAATTGACTCCTAAAACCCTATTTTGATCCATGAAATTTTGTGACCTTGTCAAAATGATGTTTTGAAATTTTTTGGGTGATAACAGTAGGGATAGCATGGAGTTGGGTATGGAGGATATTGAGGGAAATATTGAGGATATTGTGGATTTTCCCAATAAGGTCCTTGCCAACCATGTTGCCACGATTGATTTTGGGGTTGAGATGGCTGAGGTTTCCAAGGAGGGAGTGTGTCCCAATTAGTTTGAGATGGATGTGAATAAGCTTGAAATTGTGAATTGGGCCCTTGCATCATATCAAGTTAACTAAGCTGCCAAGGTATCCTTGGAGCTACATAACGTAGCTTCTTTGGTGATTGCCTTGCTTCATTGTCTTCTTGGTAAACTTCTTTAAACCCGGGGAATGATGGACAACATTTAGTAGCATATGATTTTTCATGGATAAAAAAAATATCAACATCTTCTTTTTTCTCATTTTTCATTCTTAAAATTTCTACTTGTTCACTTAGATTGCTAAGAATTTTTGTTTTAAATTTGTCAAGAAAATTTACAAGTTCATATTGCCTTACCAATGTTGAGGAAGATTTACTTACTCTTTCCCTCCCTCTTGATATGCACTTGCATGTTTCACAAATTTCTTCAAATGACAATTGGTATACACCTCCTCCACTCATGAGATTAAGGAGATCAATCTACTCATCCCTAATTGTTCTAAGTAAGAGGGTTTTTAGTGTGTCAAATCCTAAAAGATGCAATTTTTCCCTCTTAACAATAAACTTGAACCTATCTATGAGATCCTCAAGGCTCTCATCCTCTTTTTGATTCATTCTAATAATTTATTCTTTAAGATGATGGGTTTTATATTTTCCTAGGAATACATTTTGCATATCATTCCATGATCTTATTGAATTAGTACCTAGACTCATGAATCATTTAAGATATTTATCCTTCAATGTTGCAGGAAACAATCTCAATTTTTGAGTGTGTGATAAGTAGCCATAAGATCTAAAAAGTATCTCAAATTCAAAGAGAAATTTTTCTAGATCCTTTGTCCTCATACCATGGAAGTTGGGGAGGAAAGATGGAGGGATGTTCTTCATATGTACATTGATGTCCATATCTTGAATGGGAAACCAAATAAGATCTTCTTCATTGTCATCATATCCATCCATCTCTTCTACCTTCAAAAGTGTATGGTGATGTGGTTATTACTACACCACGTGGTCAAGTGGCGGGTGGGGGGTTGGTATTGGAGAAGTATTTTTGTAAAAATTTCTGAGTATCCCTACTCCTATGAGGCATGCAAATCATTTTTTTTTGAATTTTTCAATATTTCAAAAACAACATGAAAAAGGAAAGAAAAAAATAATGCTAAAACATAATCAAAGCATCTACTAGACACCTCCTCGGCAACAACGCCAAAAAGTGGCGAGCCCTGGTATTGCACCAAGAGTGCTGCAACTCCCAAGGGTTTCCCTACTTCACTTTATCAAACCGGGGTTCGTACAAACTTGGAGGTGATAGTTCTATATACACAGCAAATGAATTCTACTCATTTCATCCTCTTTCGCTCTACGAAAGGGTGCTACTTCTAGGGGTTCTCAGTGAAGCTTGTCACACTTCAATGAAACTAAAATAAATTGTAGAAAGAAAATGACAGAAAGGAAACTAAACTAAATTGCTGAAAAGAAATGATAGGAAAGGAGACTAATTTAACTTAATGAAAAGAAATGGCAGAAAATAAACTAATTTAAATCACACTTAGCTTGTCCAATTGGCTAAACATGCCCTACTTATCTTATGCTCTATCTACCATGCTTCTATCCATGCAGCTAAGTTATCCATGAATTAATTTTAATTGAAAAAGTGTTGATTCCAGTCCAGAGGGAAAGGGATAAAAATGCAATGGAAGGCTTAACAGATGAAACAAGGCTCAAAGGAGTGAAAAATGTGTTTGGACTTTATTAAAACGCATAATATCAGAAATGAAAAGTGCGATGGTGGAATTGTGATGGAGGGACGAAAGTGACATATGCGATATGCAATATCAGTTCAAGAGGCGGATGCAATAACAATATCGCAATTGGTGTTGGGAGGGGGAAGTATTAACAGGAACCACATGAAAATGTGATTTGCGATTGCGGTAAGTCTTTAAAGGAAAAAGGGAAAACATTGTGAAATGCGATGGGTGATGTGGCAAATGAGGGCCAATGGCAGAGTACGACAGTGATATCGCAATTTCCATTGGCAGTGGAACATTTGATGAGAACCAAATGAAAAACGCAATTTTCTATTTACGATGTGGCAGAGTACGAAGAATTATCAGCGTTTGAAGCGGTAAGTGTTAATGGGAACCAAATGAAAAATGTGATTTGCGATTTGCGGTGTGGTGGAGTATGGAGAATTATCGCATTCAGGATTTGGAGTGGTAAGTGTTAACGGGAACCAAATGAAAAGTGTGATTTGCAATTGCAGTAAGTCTTAAAGGAAAGAGGTAAAAGGTTGCAAAATGCGATTGCAAAAAGGAATTGTAGTAAGTTTTAAAGGAAAAAGGGTAAGGTTGATTTCTAAAGGATTTTTTACTGTTTTCAATAATAATCGACAAAGGTAAGGTAAAAAGAAAAATAAAAAAAGAGCTACAGAAAGGAAAAGAAAGGGGAGAAGAGATCCTGTGAGATGCAAAGTGCAATAAGTGGGAGTTTTTAGGAGAAAGGCAGAGGTCAAACTTTTAATGGTTTTTGTGAATAAAAAAGGTGCGATAGCTGTTAAGGAGAGAAGAAGGAGGGAATAAAAGACGCAAAAATAATGTTAAAGCATGAAAATAGAGCTGGAAAATTAAGCAGGACAACTTGATGAAATTTTTTGGGACTGTTGTTACTCATTCCTACAATCAAACCTGTTGATTCATGCACGAAAATAGACAAAATACATGATAAAAACAATGAATAGAAAGCAGTTTTTTTAGCCTGTGGGGAGGTCAACCATTCTCGAACTCTATTGACAGAGATGAGAGGGGAATGCTTGACCACAACTTTTGGATTGTTCTTCTACTCTATTACTCTCGTAAGAAAATGAAGAACTACAACAACAAAGTGAAAGAAAAAACTAAACAACAATGAAACTATCAGAAGCAGAACTAACTAAATAACAGAAACAAAACTAGCTAAATGATAGAAAGGAAAGAATGAAACATCAGAGAAGCTGAGGCACATGGATTGGGCCCTAACTGAAAATCCTCGCTCCCTGAAACTAGATTAGTAAAACAACATCTGCCTACTCATTGCATTACAAAAAATACATTCTTATTACATCTCGAAGGTCTTAAACAAAAAAATCATAATAGAATGGAAAATAATGGCATGGGATGGAATTGAATGCAAATGGAATGGAAATGGAATAGAATAGCATCGAATGGATCGGAAAATCGACCGGAATCGACCCCAATTAGCTCTTGATCAGCTTTATTTATCCTCAAGGGAAGCTACCAACAGCTCCCCAGAAAATAGTGATTGAGTCTGCTTTGACTCCAAGTAAACCATAGATTGAGTGGACATCGTCTTCAGTTTGCTTGGCTTCCTTTAATAGTAAAGGAGGGTGCACATAGCCCTTGAATCTCTCCAAGATTTCTCAATAACTTCCTGATATTTTGCTCATTTATTCTTTAATCTTGATCTTCCAGTGGTAGGGAGCAAGTCCCTAAATTATCTCCTTCTCCAAATTTGCATAATCTGCCAAATATTCTCAAAATATTATACAAAATAACCAATATTAGGCACAAATCTGAAATTACCTTTAAAACTTAATAAGAAAATATTAAAGCATAAGAAAACATTATTAAGTGTATAAGGAGAGATTTAATATATCTTTTATGTGCATAAGGAAGGTTATATGGGCCTAAGAAAGGTTAGATGGGCCTTATTTTATGTCTAATTTAGAGGCCCATCATATGTCAAGGAACCTCAAAATCCCACATCGATTATACATTTTCATTCTAAGAAAAATTTGGGAAACATTTCTACAACAATTCCTATTCACATATCAATTAAACCTGGAATAATTGAGAACATCCATATAGGTGCTTCTTATTTGATTGAAGAGATCAAAACTTACAAATCCCTATTTAAAGAATTCTGAGACATTTTTGCCTGGTCTTATGAAGAAATGTCAGGTATTGATCCCAAGATTATTATTCATGATATTAATAAATACTCAATGATAAACCTATTAGACAGAGATTACATCCAATACATCCTCCGAAAGCTCTTGCTATCAAAGCCAAAGTTGAAAAATTACTACGAGCAAGATTTATTTATCATATTCCTTTGACGGATTGGGTATCTAATATAGTTCCCGTAATGAAAAAACAAGGGATTATCAGAGTATGTGTCTATTATCAGGATATTAACAAGGCTTATCCCAATGACAATTATCCTACCCCCTATATCGATTAAATTGTTGATGATTATGCCAGAAACGAAATATTCTCGTTTATGGATGGTTTTTTTGGTTACAATCAAATCAACATACTCCCTGCTGATCAACCTAAAACAACATTTATATGTCCTTGGGGCATGTTTTCATATTGTAAACTACCTTTTGGAATGAAAAATGTTGGTGCAACTTTTCAAAGAGCTATGTCTTATGAATTTCACGATATTAAACATATTGTACAACCTTACTTGGATGACTTACCTGCTCATTCTTTGCGCAGACAAGATCATCCAACACACTTACATGCTCTCTTTATGAAATGTAGGCATTAAAAAGTTCATTTGAATCCACACATATGTGTTATTTTTGTACAATCAATACATTTACTTGAGTTCGTCATTTCAAAAGAAGGCATTCGTGTCGATCCATCGAAGGTTGAGGCTATCATTAATCTACCTCCTCCTTCCACTCTTCGCCAACTCCAAATTTTGTAGGGGAAAGCAAAATTTTCACTTCGTTTTATCTCAAACTATGCAGAGTTAATGAAAGGTTTTACTCGGTTGTTAAAACAATATGTTCCATTCATTTGGGACGAGATTTTCGATAAATATTTTGATGCACTTAAAAACGTGTTAACCCATGCACTGTTATTGCATTCGCCCAATTACCATCAAGATTAATTTTTGTACTTAGTTGCATCTGATTCCATGATTGGAATGGTTTTAGCTCAAGAGGATGAATCTAAAAATGAACATGTGATGTATTACCTAAGTCAAAATCTCAGCCTGACGGAAATCAAGTATTCACATGTGGAGAAATTGGCCTTGTCAGCTGTTCAAGTTGTCCAACGTTTTTGTCATTACATATTATTATGCAAAACCATAGTGATATCTAATTGCAACCCGATGATGAATATTTTGATGAAGAAATTACTCAGGGGAAATTACTCCAAATGGATCGTTATCCTGCAAGAGTTTGATTTGGAATTTAAGAAATCCAAGTCTAAGAAATCACTGGTATTTTCCAAACTTATGTGTGATTTTCCCAATAATAAGTTTGAAACGGTGGCAGAGAATCCTCTCGCTGATGAATCTCTTTTTCTAATCAATACTTTAGATCCCTGGTTTAGAGATATCATTCTATATCTCTAGACCAAACCTTTCGCCCAGAGCTTTCACGATCAGATCGACAGAGAATTCGATACCAATATCAGTAATATAATATTGTTGGTGACGCTTTTATCATTGTGGTGCCGATTCTGTGCTTCTACGTTGTATAACACATGAAGAGGCTGAAAGGGTTGTGAATGCTTGCCATTATGGAGCATGTGGTGGTCATATGTCTAGGTTTGCCACAACCCAAATGATATTGCACGCTATTTATTTTTAGTCGTCTTTATTCAAAGACTATATTCTCGAGGTTAGAAAATTCCACAATTTCTAGATTTTTGATCGAAATATGCTTGCACCTCCACCTCCTCTTCACCCAATCATTGTTTTTGGTCCTTTTGCCAGATGGGGCATCAATTTCATCACATGTAACCCTCACTTGGCCGAGGGGCATGGGTATATTATTCTCGCCATATATTACTTTACCAAATGGGTTGAGGTGATGCCTACATTCACTACTAATGGAAAAATTGCAGCAATTTTCATATTCAATCATGTGATTACTCGGTTCGGTGTCCCTCAAGCTATCATTACGGACCATGGAAGCCATTTTCGAAATATTATGATGACCAAAATTTCTGATCAACTTGGCCTACGCCATGATAATTCTACACCTAATTACCCATAGGCTAATGGTCCAGTTGAGGTTGTCAACAAGGTTTTAACCACCATGATTAAACGGATTGTCGAAACTCATAAGTCTAACTCGCATGCCATGCTTTTTTCGACATTATGGGCATACCGTACCTCTGCAAAAACTGCCATAGGGTTCACTCCTTTTCAACTTCTTTATGGTTTAGAAGTTGTGTTACCCATTGAATGTGAAATATTGTCACTCAAATTAGCCATTGAATTTTTACCAGCTACCTCTGAAGAGGAGAAATGCTTTATATACGTAGCACAGTTAGATGAGACTCGTCGCACCGCTACGTTAGTTATCTAAGCTCATAAAAAACATGTTAAAGCTCAATATGATCAATTTGTTAACCCTCACATATATTTAGAAGGTAACCTAGTTCTAGTATATGATCAAGCTCATGAAAAGCTGGCTGCTGGTAAATTAGAACCAATGTGTCATGGCCCCTATATTGTTAAGCGTGTGCTTGCAAAAGGAGCCTATGAATTAATTGATTATGACGAAGACTCTTTAGGTAAACCCATAAAAGGTATTTATCTCAAGAGATATTATGCATGAATTTTCATGTGAAGATCTCCCTTGTACATTAGTTACAGTTTAGAACAATGTGTATTAGATTAGACAAGTGTGCCTTAGGATTAGTTATTTTTGTTTTACAATTTTTGATACTTTCACAGCTTAAATTGATTACTCTTGATATTTTAGATGTTGACATTCCTTCAAACTTACATTATTTTTGCTGACAGCGTCTGTTGTAGTACACAAAACATTTCTTCTACGGCTTGGGTTATCTATTCACCCACTGATGAGTTAGTCTTTATTTATAGGATATGCCTTGGTCAAACAACGAAAAATATTGTAGAATATAGCACAGTCATTGGGTTATTATTTGATGCCATCACATTTTGTATTCAACGTTTGATCACCAGGTTAGATTCACAACTCATTTTATTACATTTAAACGATGTTTATGCTATCGGATATCCAGCTTTGTTAAGAATGCTTTTGAGGATTCGTCTCTTGGAAAGACTATTTGATTATATTGAATATCAACACATTTCAAGAAATTTAAACACATTGGCTGATGCATTAGCTAATCGAGTTTTAAATAAAAATCTGCAACATTAAAAAGTAAAACAAAACAATATTCAATCCATGTTGAACAAAATACTCAGAGAACGAAGGTAGTAATATCATTAGGTTAAATAGTTTTGTGTCAAAAAATATTACATCCTTTGTGATCATATGTATCAGACACCTTATGATCTAAAAGATATCGATACAAAAAAAAAAAAATCAATCTAAATCGACCATCAACTATCCATGATGATGATCATGATAGCAAAATATGGCACATGCCGCCCTGCGCAGATATCTCCTGAATGGGCCTAGGACACTAGTCACATGTCTCTGAAGCCTGGGAGGTATATCTTATGTCCTTGTCTCTGGAAAATCAGTAGTAAACCTATCTAGGTTTTGCTTCAGCTCTACAAGGATCTTTGTTGCATCATTATGTGGTAGACCTACTATAGGTTGTGCCTCTCATTTATCAAAGTGACGAAACGCTTCTGGTCATGTTGGACCAACATCTGCATTTAAAATTTGTCAGTATTGGACGATAAAAAAATCAAATAAAAATTAGATAACATAAAAACTTCAAAATGATTTGCTTACTTGTCACATCCCACTGTGCCCCTAGTGGAAGAGATGTTACAGGATCACCTCTAAAATCCATCCCTGCATAAGGAAAATATTCAATCATGAAGATATGGTTCCTAAGCCATATAAAAAACTGGGGATTAAAGTGAACCATTGCACCACCATCGCGACCATGGTGAGCCATAAATGCTACCCAATGCAACATACGTGGTTCCCAATGTCTTGTGGGATCCACCAGAGACTGTTGAGGTGGAAGGAGTGGGATCCTCTCAAAAGAAAAAGATACAAGAATGGCCCCATACCCAAATTTTTTCAACTTCCCATTCTTAGCTCTCGTGAGTCGGACCTTCATGTTAGCCAACACTCCTTCACTCTAGTTGAAAATTGTTCCCGTAGAACATTCAACTATGGTCTGAATATGTGCTTTCGTAGCCACATGTGGAGCTGCACTCCCACACAACCTGGTAACCATGAATGCAATAATATTGAGGTCCAGTCGTACAATAATTTTTATATCAATGCGACCGTCCTTTAACACTGAGTCTCATCTATAGTATTGAGCCATGGAAGACCTCCTGGTCTGGTCCCAAATAAGGAAATTTCCCTCCCTCTATGAGGTAATCCATTGAGGAAATATGTGTCCTCTAGATCGATCACAAGCCTATGGTCTCCAATAATGAAACATTGATCTCGGACATCCCATGCGTTCACTAGCCAGGTCATTAACTCAACCAGTGCTTTCATACCTTGAATTTCCCAAAACTTATACAAGCCACATTTTTTTAATGAGTGCATTATTGCCGAATCATCCATGGTTTCATTGTCTACAAGTTCATGCTCTCTTTCTTGCCATTCCAACATCATTTTCAACCTATAAACCATCAATTTAATCATTAGAAATAAGTTGGGAGAATTTTGAGCCATTATTATGGAGAGGAATATGTTTTTCAAAACCCCATGATGCTTTCGTAGGTGTTGTGTGTACAAAATTCTTTTTTTCACACGCATTATACACAAAACCCGTGGCAACCCAATGAATTTTCTATTGAAAAATCATCGGGGTGTGCGATTTTCTCCACAAAAACTCACACACCCCCAAGGGCGGATTTTAAAACATGGTTTCCCTATAAAAATGCACTAAAAGCTTAAAATGAAAAATAAAATGAATGGAAACAAATATAATGATGATTTAGATTACTTGGTGTAGACAGTTCTCGAAATTGTTGGTCGGTTCTACTAATATCAGCTCCGAAAGATTTTGGGAAAAAAATCCTTATGCTCTGCTTTGAAAACCAAAAGGTGAAAATGACTTGTTTAAACTTCTTTTTGTAGGTTTAAATGAATAAAATAATATTGTTTTATTCATTTTTACTTTAGAAGTCAAATTAAAATGTTTTTTTTTTTTCCTTTTGAGAGCAGATGTTCGTATTTTTTTGAGTTTTTGTGCAGGAAACAGGATATTTTTGTGAAAAGAATCATTTTGACATTGAGTAGACTTTTATCAATTTTTTGGGCTATATAAAAACATGAAAAAGTGAAACCCTAGAGTCATCCTTTAAGCCTTTTTCAAACTCTCTAAACATGAAAAGATCATTGAGCACTTGACTATTTGTACTTTTTAAAATAAATGAACATTCATCCATTCAATATAAATTTACCCCTTTTCCGAACTAAATTGGACTATTTACGAAAAAGGTATACGTTGACTAATAATGGTCAAAAGAGTTCTCTCCTACATTATTTTATCCTTTTTCGGGCTTGAGGGAATAAATTTACGAAAAAGAACACCATGGAGTTTACTTATGTTTTTCTTATGACTCCCTAATACTAAAAAAAACCAAGTCAATCCTATACTGGACTCGTTAATATTAAACAGTACATGAACTGTCGATCACAACAAGACCAAACCACTCATTCTTAGGGTTCGTTTTTAATACTAATATGGACTCGTTCAAAGGATGAGCTTACACAAAAAGAAAATTTTATCCTCCTCAAGCTTGACAAAAGTAAAGAGGTACTTGCCACTAATGGTGGGGGGAAAGTGAGAAAAGTAATCCATTCATTGTCCTTGTTTAGAAAGCAGCATGTCGCTCTTGAACACGACACTTTGTCACACTTGTACATGGGTTGGGAAATCCTTTGTCTTACAGTTAATCAAACCACATTGAAATTCTTCAGTCAGTTTCTGGGTATTATCTATAGGTCAAATGTTGCCAAGCCATTTATAGTGTCATTATATGTTCAAGAGAAAGTTCAATTTACCTTTCATTGAAAACATTTGTCTCCATTCGACAATCCCTGAGTCAGTACTTGTAAAAAAATTCTTGAAAACTTGATCTAAGGGTTTTGTGTCATAGGATTTCCTACGATAGATCACTTTCTATCAACATTAGCTCATTATCTAGAAAGTTGATTTAGAATCCTATTATCACCTTGGAATTTTCATGTCCTAATGGTAGGTTTCTCACCTTCGACGATAGTTTCTCATCAATGACCTTCGATCAAATGATTCTATGAGTGTTCGACTATAAATCATTCATTCACACTCCATATATTATGTTGAAGTACTTTGAGAGCCATTGTCATTATTGATGGTTTCTCTCAAACTTGTTAACGATTCTCATCATTGAACGATAATCAAGTGGTTTCTACCATGTTCAACTCCAACACAATCAATCGCATGGATAGATTCGTACTAGTTCGAGAAGCGGAAATCAAGACCTTGGATCTAGTTTCCACCATCTAGGTTGTGAGGAGTTTTATATTCATAATATAGTAGACTTCTTATGACAGATGGCTGCGTCGATATTGTGTCTACTTTTGATGTAATACTGAAATCATATCTGTACCAGAACACTTAGTTAGTTTTAATCTGAGTATGGGAATGCCTACCTCAGCGATTATATATATATATGCATTGAATGCTTTTACAGGTTTTTGACCGATGTCTCCAATCCAATCCTCGGAATGATAAAGTACTTCGCTCTTCAGAAAAAATTTCTCAGACTTTGCACTTTAGGGGACAATATGTTACACATAATTTTGTCACTATGACATTTGATTGTTCATATGGGTCTATCACCATCCATATCATGTTCCCTTAGATGTCAAAAACACTCATGTTCATGAATCAAGTCTTGGAAATTGGAGAAATGCTCTGTAAAACCCTTAAAAGATTACCTGTGCAGTTTTTATAACCTTTTCCTACGCACACACTAATGCTTCTTCCATTAGTCGTGGTGATCACCTCTGTCCACCACTAAAACCTATGCACCCCCTTGAAAATAAATTAAAAATAAAAAGTAACTTACAGAAGCCTAGTTTCTTGAATATTCTCCCAACTGGAAGCCTCTAGAGTCATGCCAGTTCGAGCTTTATCCCTCCACTCATGGAGTTTATCCCTTAGTCCAAGGAACTAAAATCACTTTATGGGAGGAATCCATCCCTCTCTTAATGGATCTGAAACTACCTCAATCTCCCTATAAATTTACCTCAAGTTTCAGGTTGAAGGGTAGATACCAATGTGAATAGAGACTGATTTGTATAATTTCTAAGATGGAGAGGGTTCATAGAGTTCATATTTTCTATGCTATTGAGTTTTTTTTTACACATTGAAGATCACATCTTTGTGCCCATGACTTCATACTCGTCATTCTAGAGAAGAATTCTTATCAAACTAAAGGAAAACTATTGTTCATACACACGGAAGAAAGATGTACAACATCAACACATCCGGTTGTAAGATTCTTCTTTCTCATTTATGATAATACATATGGATCTAATTTTCTCATTGTCTTGTTTCTGAATTCATAGGAATGATCTCAATACTTATATTCCTTGATCACTAAGTTGGATTAGTATTTAAAATTATTATATACTGCAGATGCTTTTATCGTTTGTCATGTCTGTGATTATAGGTTCTACTCATCATTGAAGAACTAATTTGGAGTGAAATAAAAAGAACTACATCAGACTTCTGGATTGAAAGGTAGAAAAATATCCTCTTTATTTTCATGGTTGTAATAATATAAAATAAAAATAATCTAGAGAAATAGAAATTCAATGGACCTTTGTTTCTAGTTACTAGTTGGAGCACTAGGGAGATCGCTCTTGTTTGCAAGAGGGATTAATGCTGGTAACAGTGTGGATACACACAAGGCCATATTTGTATTCAGAGGGTTCTCAAAAATAGAGGGGATTGACTATGAGGAGACTCTTGCACCATTTTCAAGGTACTCACCGATTAGATCCATCCTTGCACTCTCAGCGCAGATGGGATGGCAGATACATCAGATGGATGTAAAAACAACTTTTCTCAATGGACATATTGAGGAAGAATTGTGAATTGAGCAACCAGAAGGTTTTGATACCTTAGACATGGATTTTCCTATGTGTAGAATCAAGAGAGCAATGTATGGACTAAAGCAAGCAGCTTGTGCTTGGTACACAAGGATTGAAAAATATTTCACTGGGTTGAGCTTCACAAAGAGTGAAGCAGATGCAAACCTATATCATATTGTCGTTGATGGTAATATTTTGATCACTGTACCTTATGTAGATGATCTGATATTGATAGGTAATGAGAAACTCATAAATTCTTGCAAAGAGGATCTTTCAAGATAATTTGAGATGAAGGAAATTTGGCTCTTGCATTGTTTCATTGGTTTGGAAATATGGTAAAGAGATGGGGAGCCATTTGTATCTCAGGGAAAGAATGCCAAGGATATTTTAAGTAAGTTCCACAAGGAGGGCAGCAGACCCATGGAGACTCCTCTGGAGTAAACTGGAGGAAGGAGGATGCTACTTAAGGTGAAGTATTGGATGCGAATGTTTACATGTATCTTGGTGTTTCACTTATGTATTTGGTCAACACACGACCAGAATATGCTACACAATTGACTAGCTTAGTCAAGCTATGGTTAAGCCAACCAAGCTATTTTGGAAGGTAGGGAAGCATGTATTGAGTTAATTTAGGAGAACTACAAAATATGGATTATGGTATAGACAACCAGAGGGAGTGAAGCTTCAAGGCTTCACCAATGTAGATTGGGTAGACAGTCCATCAAATAGGAAGAACACATAAGGGGGCATCTTCAACATAAGATATACAAAAATTTTCTGGTACAACATGAAATAGAGATCATTTGCACTCAGTTCAGCAGAGGCAGAGTACATGGCAACTATTCGGGCTGCATGTGAGGCCATCTGGATGAGGAAGATACTTGTTGGTTTGTTCGGTCATTAGATGGATCTGAAGGTCATACATTATGATAACTAGAGTTTCATTAAACTCTCGTTTAATCTGGTATTCCATGATAGGTCCTAGAATATTGATATATGGTATCACCATCTCAGATATTATGTTTAGAGGCACATTATGTTGTTGTAGTACATTCCCATAGAGGATCAGGATGTAGACATATTAAAGAAGGCGATGGAAAAGAGAAAATTCGAATAACACAGAGGTAGGATCAAGGTAGCTTATAATCCCTTTCTTGTTGAGAGGGGGTGTTGAAATTCAAGAAGAAAATGCACCCACATTGGTGAGGAAATTATGATGCACACTGGTGAGGAATTTCTGATGCACATTGGTGAGGAACTTCTAGTACACATTGGTGAGGAAATTCTAATGCACACTGGTGAGGGATTTCTGATGCACACAGGTGAGGAATGTGGGGTGTCTAATTTATTTTTCCCTAAAATAAATTAGACAATAAATTGTAATTTCATCTCATAACAACCTGTATCAGTTAAATAAGTCATGATAACTAAGTTATCTCAAGAAATGCGAGTTGAGGGTCTAAGATGGGGCATGTAGAGTGATCCTATTATTTTGGGAGTCCAGCTACAGTTAATGCACTAGTGGGGTGTAAGTGTGAATCAGTTGATTCAATTAATTGAGTTAAACTCAGTTAAACTAGTTCTAACTGAGTGATGAGCTAGTGAAAGGTCGAGTGAATTAAATTAGATTTAATTCACAAGTAGTGATCATTCAGATAACTAATAATTCACTATTATTAGTTTCATGCATGTTAGTTCTGAGGAAGACACAGTTGAGACAAAGGCTAAAGGGAACATAACTATCAATTGTATTTATAGAAAATTTCCTGGGTGCAATTATAAAGTCATGAGGATTCCATCATGGATTGCGATATCAAGTAAGGTTTATTTTCCTATTCAATATGTGCCTAATTCTTTAGTAATTGCGTGAGCAAGGCAGGCAGAAGGAAGGTTGAGAATTGACTATGTGTTTGTGCAATTTTTCCTAGATCAATGTGAGACAATTGGTAGAGTGTGGGAGATTCTTGTAAGTAAGAAAACATTGTATTGTTTCATGATTCCTTGACTTTATACAATATACAGATAGCAAGATTTTTTGTAGTTGTGTTCCCCAAGATACATCTTGTGTTGTGCGATTTATTTACTTCTTTCTCTTACTTTCATGTGATTGAGTGATCGTGTTTTGTATTCTGCAAATATTGTAGAAAGATTCAATATCTTGTTTTAGTACATCACAAGATTAGATTGAATTCGGTGATAAAATTTCTACATACAATACAAATTATTCTATAAATTTCTGCTGAAAAAACCCATTTAAATCATCTGAAATCAACAAATTTAACTCTGTAATTAGTGCACAGAATTCTCCATAGAAGTATTGCAAAAATAAACAAATTTAAAGTGTAAAAGGTAAAGAGAAAAATACAAATATATGGTTTACTATCACTCGTCTTAGAAAAATATTCACGATTTTCCATAGATCATAACAGAAGTAAAAATATAGTAATGAAAAAATTAGAAATTAAAGTACTTCCAAAAATATCCGATGGTCGAATAAAACTTGGATTGTGAATTGTTTGCGACAACTTTTGAATTTTCAAGGGTTGTTTCCCTATTTGGATATAGCTTGGATTCGGTCTTTCAGTAATAGCTAGACGAGATCATGAAAGCTATGTGCTTACATATTTTCCTTGTATTGTTGTTTTGGTTATTAAAATATTACTCCTCTTCGTTTGATTATTTATTTTATTTTGGATATTTTTTACTATAATCATTTTATTTAGCAATTATATTAATATGGTGCAAAGATAAGTCCATAGAATTGTTAAATTGAAAAAATGCAAACAATATTGATATATTAAATTTTAATTTTTTTTGGTTGGTATATATCTATTTTGATTTTGTAACTTTTTGATGGTTGAAATCTAGAGAACAAACATGAATTAAAAAAATATATATATTGAAATTAGTAAATATGTGTTAAAATTAAAAGTTTGAGTTATATAATCGGTAGAATTAAAAATCACAATTTCACGCCACAAAATTGAGTGCAGATATTCAAGCCTGCCAATATGGCATGGTATCTCTGGTCATGATCTTGGTGTCTAGAAATAAGGCAGAAGGTGTTGTAGAGTCAATTTTTTGTCTAGCTCTTTGAAGTTTTCCTCTCAGTTGTATTTGACAAGAAAATTGATCTATTTTGTCTTGGAAACTTTCATGATTTCCCCAAATATTTTATTAGTACCTTTTCACCTTTAGGGACAATTGCTAGTTATTGTTTAAATTCAATTCATATTGTTTTTGCATGCACATCAAACTTATATCGAGTGTTCATCAAAACAATGTTATATATACATATATTAAATTTCTTATTAAAATAAACATACTATCTTAGTATTCTAACAACATTTTGGGTTTATATAAGGACACTGCAACATAGGAAGCACATTTAACATCCTCTTAAAACATTATAAATAGACTTGAAACAAACTCTAATTCACATACAACAAGGTTAAGGTGTAGGAGTCCTCAATGAGTTGGGTCTTATTTATTAGATTGTCCTTAGGTTAGGCCCTCTTAAACCATTCCCCTCTTGAGAAAGACCCCCCTTAATTTGAATTAGGGGAAACCATAATCTTCTACTATGATTACTCCTCCTTAGCTAGTTTTTGTCTCAATTTTTGTAAGTCAAGTCAAATACGTAGTTCATTTAACTTTTTGATGAAATCCACCTAAGTGTGTAACCAATTACATTAGAATTTAAAGAGTTAACTTGTTCAACAATGCATCCACTTTCATTAAGTCTTATCCTGGGTTGACATACATAACTATTTGTATATAGGTTTTTGGTCATCCTAAGTCAGCAATCAACAAATGGTCCACTCTTAAATCATTCCATTAAGAGAGAACCCATTACTTCAAGTATTAACAAATCCCTATACAAGCTAACAAGTTAACCCTTTAGATATTTAGACTCAACTGTGCCATATTGATGTGGATTATATTATACCTTCATGAAAAATCCTCTAATTCTACTTATGTACCAAAACATGAAAATGCTCATCCAAATATTCAAGTTTCACTTACCTATTTCTTATAAATACAAAACCTCCTAGCTTGAATATATTACAAATAGACCATGGAATACACAAAGATGGTTCTTCATTTAACTCAAACAGACAAAATAACATATATTAACTTAGACACTCCAAACACATTGCTAAATTTAGAGATATAGAGATATAACCACCCAACCTATCAGCTCAAACACATCATAAACAAATTACTTAAGTAACTCAAAAAAAATAAACAAACCATAAAATTAAACACACCAAATAATTCGCATATGGTTAAGAGTATCTGTTTCATCCTAACAATTCACATGTTCAAAACCAAAGGGGTAGAATATGTATTCTTTGGTAAACTGAGCACTCAAATCCGAGCCCAAAAATGAGTCCCTTATCCCATAAACAAAAAAGGCTCATACACCAATTTAATGTCTAAATTAAATAATAATAATATAGTTAATATGATAACTAATCATTCTTTTAACACCATAAAAGCACATCAACAAACCTAGACATCATATTACACTATCATAAAGCTAGACATCATATTACACATATCATATATGTGATTCCATCCACATATGAAGGACATGAAGCTCAACGTTGAAATCACATCCGTGTATTTTCCCCACCACTCTAATTGTGCATTACCACAACACCATATCCTCCACAAATTTTCATTGGCCATTTTTTTGTACATAACGTCATAAAGAAAAACCGTGTCATCAATCCCCATTGATTGCCATGTACTGCACCTCTAAAGCAAGCGCATGGAGAGAAACATCTTGCCTTGACAGGCGTTTCCTCTTAAGCAAAGGTGAGGGGCCTTGCAGCCCGTACGGGGGCTTCACTCGAGGAGAAATATCATACCACGTGGGTTCACATTGGGGGATAAATATTGAGAAAAAAATGGCATAATAGTTTGGGGAATACATAGGGGGTAAAGGGTGTTTATATTGGCAGGTATAATAAATGGAGCTCAAAGTTATTGAAAAAATATAAAGGGGTATAAAAAATGGTAATGAAAAATTTGATACCTACAATATCTAGTGGAAGTAGGGATTTTTTAAATTGGGAAGGTGTATTGGGTTAGTATTGTTAGGGGGTTAAATAATCTGATTTTTAGGGGTATTTTCCAATATGTAGTGAAATTAAGGGTATAATTAAATATGACATGAACTCACGTGATAGGTCATAGGTTCATTGAGTGAAACCCCGCGGCAGCCAGAAACCTTCTCATCTGGACCCTACTCCAATACATGCCACATTCACGATCTGATAATAATGGTGACCCTATGTACTATTTGTATTTTCTTTTTTGTAATTATCTTGTGCTTTGGAATTGAGGAGCCTTTGCAGCCATAAATCAATGATTTTTGGGGCTCTATTTTTATGTTGGGAATCTATTTCCATGTAGATTATGTTTTGATTATCTTTCTAGTACGAATGATAACGGTAACTTTTAGTATTATTTATAATTGGATTGTTTAATTATTTTATGTTTTGGAGTTGTTGTCATATTACATTTTTGGATAAATTGTGATTTTCTTTTATCATTAAAATAAATTTTTTGAATGCGTAAATAAATTTAACTTGTAAAAATAATTAAGTTATGTAGAAATTGCACCCCAAAATATCCTTATCTAATTCTAAGAAATATTAACCAAAAATTATACTCCAAACACTTCGGAAACATAAAATAATTAAACTATTATTTTATGTTGTTTAACTCTTGCTTATCAAAAGTGATGCCTAGAATTTCTACTTCCAACTCATCTAATACACCCATCTAAATATTTATTGACATGACTACCACAACAACACATATAACAATTTTGTCACATTAAAATTATAAAATAGACTAGCTACCCCACAAATTAACAATTTTGTCACATTACAACCTTAAAAATGGACCTTATGGACCTTTTAAGACAATTTTCACTTGTACATTTAGTTAGATTCTTTTTAAATAATAAAAACACACGTATGAAGAGAAATTCTGGTTCACAAAACTAAAAAAAATAATTAATACAAAGCATATAAGATTGGATTTTTTTAAATTAATTGAAAATATATCTAAAAACAATTTATGTATCTCAATAAGAAAATAAGAATTAATAATTTCATAGCAATAATATGAAATTATTGCTAGTTTATAGCTATTAATATAACTTAGTTTATTTCTAAATAATAAAAGCATATAAATTGGATTATTTTTAACTAATAAAATTAAAAACTATAAATAATACTTTAAAAAAATATTACATTTTAATTTTTTAAACTGTAAATATAGTTGAAGTGATGGACATCTTCATGATATGTGTTAAAATAAAATTTTAACAATTTTTTATTGTATTTTAATTAGTGCATATAAGTGAAAACTATATTTTAAAAGAATCAACTGCGCTGAACAAGAACAAGAACCACAGTCTTGAACTTATCATGAACTTCTTTGCATGGTTGATTTTGAAAATATTCCAAAACAGTTCAGTTATATTTTTAAAAGAAGCGACTGCGCTGAACCAGAACGGTCTTGAATTGATTTAAACTTTTTCGCACGGTTGATTGTGAAAATATTCCAAAAAAGAAAAATGTGAATGAAAAAAAATAACATCACTTCTTTTCACTTCTTTTCAGCTTATTCCAAAATATTTCTGGATTATAATCCGAAAAAACTTTACAGTTAAAAATATTTTCTTTCTTTTATATATCTTAAGAATAATTTATCAATAAAATATAGAAAGAGCTCAGTTGGTGGGGACAGTCTCAAGAACGTAGACTTCAATGTTATTTAATCTAATACGGTTAACTTAACAAAACAACTGTAATGTTATTAACTCAATTTAATTCTCACATGCATTTACCCCTCCCGAGGTGACTTCTCACATATGATAGTGGTTTAGACCATAGGTTTATTACTCCGGTTAAAAACAATACGTTTTTTTATCCGCTTGGTTATTTGTCATTTGCTGTTTGTCGCAATTTTCTGAGCAGGAGATTTGTCAAGGGTTTTGAACCTTGGTCTCTAATAGTTGGTATGACTTCGTTGTCTGTGTGAAATGGTCCGCTTCTCTAAGTGTGAGACCTTTATTCTCACAGAACACGCTAGTACATCTACTGTGTGACTGTTGTAAACTCATGAAGTTTCGATGTCTCTGCAAGGTGATCTTGGCTCCTTTCTATGGTGAGGTTTTATGTCCTTTTACATTACATTCGTTGGTAAACTGCTCGCTGTATTTTATCTTTCAATTTTGGCTTAGTCTTTTTCAATTCTATGGGTAACTGGTTGTAATGGCTTTCTGCTTATCGACAGTCTCTTGGCTTTGCTCCTGACAACACGGGTTCTTCATACACTAGTAAACTCTTGTTCTGGTTATACTTTATAGTTTTTATTGTTCGTTCTACTGACCTCTTGGCTCCTTCGTAAGAAGGTGAAATTCTTCAAGAACCAGCTGTAACAGTTCTTTGTTCTCGCTTATCACTTCCGCCTTTCTTTCTGGTTTGGCTCCTGGTAAGTATTAATACGAAACTTCTCTTAAATTCTCTTCACTGTTATACATTTGACGCTTCTTCACAACAATTTCTAAGTCGTTGTTTAGTTGTGGTTGCAGGGCTAGTACTGGGAGGCTTCAGCTGTCAACGAACCCACAATTTCTTTTGTGTAAAAAAAAAGGGTAGGGTCTTTTCCCTTTGCGGCTATCACCTTTGATTTTCGTTAGGTCCTGAAAACCCTAGGAGGGTTTTACCTTTCTGTAATTTGATACAAGAATTTGTAACCCTTTTGTGCTATTCGAATGTGCTTCATTCTTGAAGACATGGTAAAACCGTAGTCATGTATCAATATGTATGTAATTGTTTCATAACCCTACGAGGTTTTTCATTCTATTGCTATTTGGAAAATGGTTTCAATGTCATTATGTTATTCTCTATGTTATCACCCAAAAATTCTCAAAACATCATTGTGTCAACTCTTCTTTTGGTCATGATTTCAAGGAGGTATTAAATAGGTTTTAAGTCATTTCATGATTGAAAGGGTAAGTGATAGGCTTAGAGTCTAAAAAATGTCATCTTTCATTTCCAAATAAAGTCCTTTACGTTCACTTCATGGTCAAATAGGTCATATTTTTCATTTAGGGGTCAGCCATGAAGTTTTGGGTTAAATTTTTGCAATCATACATGAATCCATGTTTTCGTAGCGCAACTAGTTCAAAAAAGGTGATTTGCGCTACGAAAACAAGCTATTTTCATGGCGCACTATGAGGCAAAAACCCTATTTTCTGTTTTTAGTAGTCAACTTCCAAGGGGGTTCCTGAGCAACTGAAAACTCATTTTTGAAACCTAAAAGAGGTTTTTCTTCCTAACATACTTAACTAAAAAAAATTATCCTAGTTTCTTTAAATTCATTATGCAGTGGGAGAAATTGATGACTCAACGTGCGCTACAAAACTGCTGAAAGTCATTAAGAGAAAAACTCTACTTTCTGGTTTTAGCAGTTCACTTCAAGATCCGTTTCTGGCCACAAGAAAAGGTATTTTGAAATTAGGAAGGAGTTTTATCTTCATAACATCTCCAAATACAATAACCTATCTCATTTTTCTCACACGATTTATCAGTTGGGAGATACAAGGCTTTCTTTGAAGCCATATTTTCAGAAATAAGAATTTTCCAGTTTTACACATGTTGTTCAAAGACAGTTTCTGGATAGTAGGAGAGGTATTTCAAAAAATCAAGAGAGGTTTTTGTTCAAAACAATTTTTTCTCAAAAATCCTCCTTCAGTTTTGCAAAATACATTATGGGAGAAGATAAAATCTCTGTCTCAACATCTATTTTTCAGATGAAAAAGTGCAGTAAAAGATAAATCTTAAATTAGTTTTGATATTAAGAAGAAGATCATTTTTGAAGAAGAAAATCTTATAAAGTTAAGTTGTTTTTATTTTTGGTGATCATACCAGTCCTTTGAAATTTCGAGAATCCCCAAACTTTAAATTTTTTAAGACTGTGTTAAAAAAGAGCATACACAGCAGTTTCGTAGCGCGCTACGAAACTGTTGAAAGTGAACTTTTAGCACTTTATATATGTATTTTGGTGGTAAAGTCTGTTGAGTTTCAAGTTTTAATGTTACTGGTAGACAGATGAGGATCATAAATGAAGATTTAGATTGTAGAACAGAAGAAAGAATGGTTTAAAGGAATATTTTACAGTGCTATAAAATTTGCGCTATGAAAACAGACTATTTTCGTAGTGTGGTCAGATTTCATCTCCTTTTCCATTTTTTTGAGGATTTCTTTTTGCACAGGTGGAAGATTGAAGTTTTAATGAAAATTTAACACATGCCACATATATGAAACAATCATCAAGGCCAGCAAAGCTGCTCAAAGATAAGCATGAAGGTTAAGGGGCTAAAAAGCAGGAACTCTGTCTCCTAGTTTTTAGGACAGTTGGGTCATGAATCAACAGGGTTTGTAACAAGACTAAAGGCATCATCCAAATTCGACCTCATGAGGTTGCAGCTGTCAAAGGAAGCATTAAAGCTTTAGATAATTTTTTTTTCAAACATGTTTAGGAGTTTCACTCCTATTTGTATTAGGACTCCTAAAATACAGTTAGCTGTCAACTTGTAATTAATAGTTTGTTTGATGAATATAATAGGTGTCAAGGATAGAATTCGAATTCTCCTAATGATGGATCATGGAATCCAAGATTATAAATTCTCTATATAAAGCATTAGGTCGAATCCATATGGGTTGGAGACTTTTTGGCCCAGCTGCTGCTTTATGTTATGGACTATAATCAGTAATACGGAGAGGGTTTTTCTTCTTGACAGATTTGACTTTATCATGGGGTTTAATTTTTTCTTGATCTATATGTTACTTTAAATTACTTGCAGTAGATATTATTACTATTACTCTGATCCAGGTGGATATTGGTGGTCACCCGCCTATTCCACTTGGGGCTCCACCATTGTCTATTTCAGTTTTTCAGTTTCGGCACAATTTACTATTTTTAGCAGTTTTTCGGGTCCTAAACTTCCGGAGCCGTTTTGAGGCCCTAAACGACGTTTTTTTGGGAAAACGGAGGGCAACATGGGTCCATGGACCGATGTTGCCCGTTCCAAATTTGTAGTCCTCGGATAGATCTTTCTAACGAGGTATGGTACGCGTCAAACGGAGATCGTATGCCAAAGTTACGCCCATGGGAAGTTGAAACACCAATTTACCCAAACGGGGCCCATAGTTTTGGCGCTTCATCTCCTAGGGTTAGGGTTTTGGCTGTTTAGGATTTCCCATTGTTTCTAAATAATAAATAGGCCCTCGAGCCTCATTGTAACTCAGTTCAGAGGCCTGTAGCCGCCACATCTCTTCTCAGAGATAGCTACCAGCGCCCTAGCTAGTTTTATTTCCATTCTGTCTATAAGCAAATTTCAGTTCTTTGATATTAATGAAATGAAGTGTTATTTCCGCTGCATCTCTGTATTTATGGTTATATGTCTATTATGTTGCGTTCCTGCATAAATCCGGATCATACTCATAATTCACAACCATGTGCTCTGACTTCCTTTAGTAATGTGATGACTGTGTTTTTCTTGTATCTTGTGAGTAAACTACCTTTGAACCACTAGTACTAGATTTCATTGCTATTACTCAGTATTCATAATCATATGCTCTGACTTCCTTTAGTAATGGAATTATTGTTTTTAGCAGTAGATCTCATTGCTATTACTTAGAATTCATAATCCTATGCTCTGACTTCCTTTAGTAATGAGATAACTGTGTTTTTTTTAATCTTGTGAGTAAATTACCCTTGAAACACTATCAGTAGATTTCCATACTATTACTCAGAATTCATAACCCTATGCTCTGACTTCCTTTAGTAATGGAATGACTATTTTAACCTATGTTATTGATTGAATTGTCTTTGTTAAAAGCCCTATTTGTCTCAGCTTCCATGTCAAGAGATCTTGCCACTGAATCTACTGACTTGTTGACTCCATAGCCCAATGGTAGTAAGCATTCATATTTTCAGCCTACAAACATATAAAACCAAGAAAAAAACAATAGAGTTAGCCATATATCTAATCATTAATCAAAAAATCATTAACCCTTGAGAGAGCCCTCTCAGGCTGAGAAGCCTAAGCCTTAGCCAAAAGATTGGTTTGAAATAGTTACATTGAAGTGGTCTAATCAATAGCCTATCAGGGTCCTATTTTGGTGATAACACTCTGTAAACGAAATTGATTTATAAAGTTTATTTGCTAAAAATTTATAAATGTTGTACCCGGGACCTCTCCTTGTATGCTTTCCTCATACGGTGTATCTTTGCTGTAAGTTTGTTTCGAAGAACGTTGTTCTTGTCTGGTTCTTATTTGGAAATGAAAGTTTGAATGGCTATCTCTCTTTCTCAACTCGAATGGCTTTAGTTGTTTGTTTTGTCTTTCCACACTGTAGATTTATGTTCAGATAGAGCTCAAAATGTTAAATTTTAAAATAATAATGGTACACGTGATTACAGGAAATTTATGAAAGGAAATGGAACATTTCACACACAGTTCATTAAATTATTTAACTTTTGATTGTTCTTCTTTTAGTCGATGGTAGCCCCCACAATGTGGGTCTGGTTTGGCTTTTAAACCTTTCCTGGACTTTGCACATGGTTGAGAAACTATCATTTTAGTTATTAAACAGTTTCTTGAAAACAAGTTCTTGGTATTTATCTAATCCTATTTTACTATACTTTTAATTTTAAATGACAATTGTTGTGTCAGCCCAAATTTAAATAAAAAAATTAAAATTAAATAAAATTCAAAAAACTCTTCTTCCAGTTGTCGCCTTTCAATTGGATGCTCCTGCATCAGACTCCTGGGGTAAATTAAATTCATGGCTCCCATCCATGAGATCCTCAATAGAATACCCAGCGCTTTGAATCTGACCAGTGTCCAACCAAGAACTATCCTCAATAGGACGGTTCTTCCATTTGACCAGGTACTATAAATATTCCTTCTTCCGAGTCTGTCTGGCCACCTGTGTGTCTAGGATCTGTTCGATATCTAAAGGTTTTTCTGTTGGCATTTGTCGAATCCATGATTCTTCCACCTCTTGGGTGTCTCGTGTTCATCTCTCCCAACTGTCTTCTTATGTAGAAGAATTGTAAGGGTACAGATCTACCACATTAAAAATTGATGAGATTCCTATACCTAGAGGTAGCTGCAACTAATAAGCGTTCATAGAAAACTTCCGAAGGATTCTGCAAGGCCCAATTTTTTTCATTTTTAGTTTGTTGTACTCGCCTTTCAAAAACCTCTCCTTGTGCAAGTGTGCTAATACCAGGTCTCCTACTTCGAACTGTACCTCCCGCCTTTTCAAATCTGCCTTTTTCTTGTAATTTTGGTTGCCTTCCTGTAGCTTTAATTTTATTTTTTCATGTAGATTGTTGATTGCCTTCACGAAATCCTCACCATCAGCACTTCTGCTTTCCAACTGACCCAAATCCCGCAATTCATATACCCCACGTGGATGCATTCCATATATGATTTGGAGAGGGATTTTTCCCATGCTTTTGTTGGGCGAATCATTATAAGCAAACTCCGCTTGTGCAAGCACACGATCCCACTGTCTCGAATTTTCACCAATCAGACTCCTCGGCAGATTTCCCAGACTTTGGTTCACAACTTCGGTTTGTCCATCAGTCTGCAGGTGATAAGCTGAGCTGAAGTTCAGTTTGGTGTCTAACTTTTTCCACAAGGTTTGCCAGAAATGGCTTGTAAAATTTACATCCTTGTCTGAGATGATGGACTTTGGCAAGCCATGTAATCTATCTATGTGAAGAACAAGTGTGCTACATGTGTGGCATCACTGGTTTTTCTGCATGGAATGAAATGTGTCATCTTGGTGAATAGATCCACGACCACCATGATGGAATTGAATCCACGTTGTGCCTTCGGTGGGCTTAAGACAAAGTCTAAACTGAATGAGTCCCATGGTCTGTTCGGAATGGGTAAGGGTGTATATAGCCGTGCACTCTGGTTGCATCCCTTTGCATGCTGACACACTTTGCATCTACTCACAAACCTCTGTACATATCTACGCATCCTCGACCAATAATAAAAGTGGATCAACTGATCCAAAGTTTTTTCTATGCCAAAATGTCTAGCTAAGCCTTCACTGTGCTTTGACTGGATCAAATTCTCTCTCATATAACACTCCGGAATACACAACTGTCCTCCCTTGAACATCAATCCTCCTTTCATATTATAATCCAACCAAGGGCTATTATCCCTCAACAATGGATTTTGGCATGCTTCATAGGCTTCCTTAAAATCTACATCCATTTCATACAATTCTTTAAGATGTTCAAATCCTAATACTTGTATTTTACTTTCCTATAGGATCAAATTTCTCTTGCTCAATGCATCTGCCACTTTGTTGGCTTGATTGTTGATATGTTTCAAAACAAAAGTAAAAATCTGCAAGTACTCCACCCAATTCACATGTTTATGGTTCAACTTATGTTGCTGCATGATACATTATAACTCGGAATTGTCTGAAAACAAGAAAAATTCATTAGCCAGTGAATAATGTCTCCAACGCTTCAGTGCTTGGATGACCTCATAAAATTCCTTGTCATAAGACGTGTACTTCTGCCTACTTTCGTTTAACTTCTCGCTGAAATAGGCTACTGGATTTTCCTCTTGGCTGAGTACTACACCAATGGCTGTCCCACTGGCATCACAGCGAACTTGAAAATTTTTGTTAAAGTCTGGTAATCTTAGAATTGGTCTTTCAATTATCTTATTTTTCAATAGGTGAAAATCCTTTCAGCCGATTTTGTCCAATAAAAAGGTTGGTTTTCCTTTTTGATGGTGTCCACCATAGATGCACAAATTCAACTGAAAATTTTAATAAATTTTCGATAGAAACTTGCCAATCCATGAAAACTTCTTACTTCAAACAAAATCTTTGGAGATGGCTAGCTAACTATGGCTACAACCTTCTCCAGATCCATCTTTAACTCATTCTCAGAGATCAAAAATCCCAAATAAATTAATTCCTTCTTAAGAAAAGAACATTTTTCAAATTTATCAGCAATCTATTTTGTTGCAATTTTTCTAAGACATACCTGACATGTCGAAAATGTTCTTCTTTCGTTTTTCTGAATATAAGTATATCATCCAGATATACAACCACAAATTTTCCAATAAACTCCTTTAGCATCTCCAAACTGTTTGGCCACGGAACTCTACTCTGGAGAGTTGTGCATTCCTATCCTGTTTTTAAACATCTATGGGCCCTGTATGGAAAGGGAAAGCTTCTGGAATTCCTTCTTCAATCTCTCTTGTCTCTCCCATCCCAATCTCATTATAGGGGGTGACCTGAATTTTTCCCTTGGAGATTCGGAGTCCTGGGGAGATAATGCACACTCGGACCACCTCTCTTCTTTCTTCAGAAATAAATTGGCATCCTCACTTCTGGTGGATGCTCCTCTGATCAAATTGCGCCCCACCTGGAGGAATAGACGAGTTGGAGCAGATTGGGTGGGCAAAAGACTTGATCGCTTTCTTCTCTGTGAACCTCTGGTGGAATGGCTTTCAGTTTTCTGACACTGGGTTGGGGAAGGGGGTATCTCGGACCACTTCCCTGTTCTTCTCGAATTAAAAGGAACCTCAGGAAAACCTGGAATCCCTTTCAAATTCAATTCCGCCTGGTTGACGGATGCCTCCTTTGAAGCCCTCTTCCATGATACATGGAGAAAGGACACCTTTCAAGAAGAGGGAAGCAGAAGCACCTGGTTCTGTAATAATCTTAAGCGAATGAAGAAAGCAACAAAAGATTGGGCGAAACAGAGGCACTTGAAGGAAGAAGAAGAACTCAAGAGTCTAAATTTTGAGCTGGAACTTCTGGAACAATCGGATGGAATTGGCTATGAATCTTTCGAATCCCGGAAGAGAATAAAAGACCTGGAAGCAGCCCGGAGGAAAATTCTCCAGCTTAGGGAGGAAAGTTGGAGATTGAAAAGCAGAGCTATTTGGTTGCAAGCAGGAGATGAAAACTCCAAGTTCTTTCAGAATTATGCAAAGGGTCGAAAGATAGCTAACACTATCTGGGAACTGAAAAAAGAGGACGGGGAAATGGCAAAATCCTTTGAAGAGTTGGCAGCCCTTGGAGTAAATCATTTCAAAAATCTCTTCAAAGCTCCAGAGGAAGTCTCCATAGCAGAGATCATCAGAGTTGCTCAATTTTTCCCAAGATATGTTGAGGAAGAAGAAAATGACTCTATCATGGAAGTTGTCTCTAAGCAGGAAGTGGAAGACATTCTCAAGGAAATGCAGAAGGACAAAAGTCCTGGGCCAGATGGTTGGACAGTAGAATTTTTTCTTCATTTCTTTGAGTTCCTGGGGGACGATCTAGTTGGGGTGGTGGAGGAATCGAGATCCACTGGAGCCATCTATCAACCTTTCAATTCTACTTTTCTTGCCCTTATTCCCAAATCAGATCAGCCAACCTCCTTTGATGACTTTCGACCAATCTCCCTTTGCACCTGTGTTTATAAAATCATTGCCAAACTAATTGCCTCCAGAATGAAGCCTTTCTTATCAAGACATATCTCTCCAGAGCAGTTTGGCTTCTTGGATGGAAGACAGATTCATGAAGCAGTGGGTATTGCCCAAGAAACCCTGCATACCTTAAAAAGAAACGGAAAGAAAGGGGCAATTGTAAAAATAGATCTATCAAAGGCTTATGACAGAATAAGTTGGATGTACTTGCGCCTTCTGTTAACCCACCTTGGGTTCAGAGTAGATATAGTAAGATGGATCATGAGCTGCATAACTACTTCATCCATCTCCTTGCTAATCAATGGAGCAGCCTCATCTTTCTTCAATCCGGGTAGAGGTCTAAGACAAGGATGCCCCCTGTCTCCAGTCCTTTTTTTGTTGGCAGCTGAAGGGTTAAGCTTGATGATTAACAGGGCAAAAAGGCAAGGCGAAGTCAAAGGTTTTGAAGTAGCTATTAACTTATGGATAACTCATCTGCTCTTTGTGGATGATATCATCCTTTTTAGCAATGGCAGTACAGAGGACTGTAGAGCTCTCAAGAACATTCTGGAACTTTTCCTCAAAGCCACAGGCCTCAAAGTTAATGAGAAAAAATCGACCCTCACAGTATCTGGAATGTCTTTGGAAGAGAGAGGTAGCGCAGGGGCACTTCTTCCCTTTGAAGTTAGAACTCTGCAGGAAAGTTTCAAATACTTGGGATTTTCTTTGAAACCTGACTCCTACAGGAATCAGGACTGGAAATGGCTCCTGATCAAAATAGAAAAGAAACTAAATCTCTGGAGCCATAAATGGTTGTCTCGAGCAGGGAGGCTAGTCCTAATAAAATCAGTTCTGATGGCCATTCCGGTGTACTGGGCAAGTCTAATGTGGGTACCCAAAGGTATACTAGCCTCTATAGATAAATTGTGTAGCAGATTTTTATGGGCTGGAACCAAATCAGAACATGTGACACCTTGGGTTGCTTGGGATAAGATCTCGAGACCAAAATATTGGGGCGGTTGGGGAATCAAGCAGCTGTCCTCCTTTTCAAAATCCCTAGCAGCAAAACTAACATGGAGATTTATCTCGACTGATTCTCTATGGTCGATGGTCACAAAAAGGAAGTACATAGCCCCGGCCTCTGTTTTAGAATGGGCCCGCAATCCTACAAAGTCTTCCAAAAATGCCTCAGTAGTTTGGAAGGCAGTAGTAGCTTCGGCACACATCATAGAACAAGGTCTTGCGTGGAAAGTAGGAGAAGGTAATGGGGTGAGAATTGGCTGTGACCCCTGGGTGGGGTGCTCAGAAAGATATGCCCTATCAAACGACCTGAGACAGTTTTTGAATGCAAGGGGCTATCAATTTTTGAATCAAGTGGCAAACCCAGGGACAACATCCATATGGAGACAAGGGTGGCTGACAGGTGCTGATCTTCTTTTGGAGGACAGGTGGAGGGAGGAATGGAGCCTTTATGTGACAGACCTTCAAAACTCTTCTGTGCGGATTTCAGAAAGAAATGATGAGTTAGTTTGGGTGCATGCACAGACTGGAATCTATTCCCCTAAGATGGGTTACAAATGGATGATGTCCCAACAAGGATGGGAAGACCCTGCCTGGTGGTCTAAGCCCCTTTGGAAGCTAAAATGTCCAGCAAAAACCAGACTTTTCTTCTGGTGCATCCTTCAGAAAAAGGTACCTACTTGGGATTTCTTGCAGAAAAGAGGGAAAATTGGCCCTGGCTGGTGCTCTCTTTGTAAATCACATGAGGAATCTACTCTGCACTTGTTTCTAACTTGTCCTTACAATGCCAGCCTGTGGGCAGAAACTTTGAGACTTATCAATTCACCTCTCAAATGGGAAGGAGACAGTATACAGCAAGCTTGGCATCGATGGTGGCAGTCAACCTCTGATGACAAAATCCGCTCCCTACCTCTCTTGATCTCTTGGGGCATGTGGCTAGCAAGAAATCAATTAATATTCAAAGATCTCCTTTTCCCTATCGGGAAATTGGCTGTGACAGGGGTAGCCATTTTTGACAGCATTCCATCCTCATCAGGTCAATCTAGCTCTCGCTTCATACAGACAGAATTCATCAGAGAATCTGTTCCATGGGCTTTTTTCGATGGTGCAGCAGATCAAAATGGTCAATGTGGAGCTGGTTTGGTTATCCATGAAAACACCGATAAATCCTTACGAGCATCAGTAGGTCTGGGACAGGGAACAAATAATTTTGCTGAACTCAAGTCTTTACATCACTTACTATGTTGGCTCTCCTTGAAACAAATGCGACAGGTTCAGATTTTTGGTGACTCAAAGAATGTTGTGAACTGGTTCAACAGGACCCAACAATGCAGAAATTACATTTTACTTCCTTTGCTTAATGAGATTATGAATATCAAAAGTTTTTTTCATGATATTACTGTTTGCCACATTTACAGGGAAAGAAATCAGGAGGCCGATACCCTATCTAAAGCAGGTGTACAGCAAGCTCTGGGGACCTGGGCAGTAACTGAGATGGATAAGGGGGTGATCTCTCCTCTGGATCAGCCAGAGTTCGGATGATGCTGTGTTGTCAGCATTATGTTTTTTTATTTTCTGCAAAGTTTGTGTTGTTTTAAAAAAAACTTTCTGGTTATATTTCATCTTTACTGTAATGTTTTTGTATATTTTTCATGGACCATGTTGACAGACTTCCCACAAAACAGGCTGTTTTCCTCGTCCGAGGAGGCCTGTGTTAACAGTCAAAAACAGTCTAAAAACAAAACTATTATTATGCTGCTTTTTGAGAATTTTCTGGGTTTGGAACAGTGACTACTACCGACCCCAGCAGTGTTTTTATGTACCATTGCACAATATCCGGTAAATGTTCCTTGATTTTCTGAAGTCCTGGCTTCTTATACCTTCCTCATCTCTGTTTCGGCATCATGCCGGGAGATAGGAATGACAGGAAGCGAACAGTTTGATGACTTTTTGTCTGTTTTTCTGCTATGGCCGCCTTTGTAGTGCGATGAGTACACAAGGTAGTTGTAACCGCCTTATTACTTCCCTTCTCGAAGGGTATCAGGTTGGTTTTTTGTAATGCTTTTGCATATGCTCTGTGATTCTCTAATATATAGAAAATCCGATTTTTTTCTGTGGAAAAAAAAAAAGCATCTCGTTCATCAACCGCATAAATGTACTAGGAGCATTACTTAGTCTAAATGGCATGACTAGCCATTCATATAAGCCTTCATTAGTCTTGAAAGTTGTTTTCCACTTGTCACCTTCCCGAGTTCTAATCTGGTGGTATCCGCTCTTCAAAACTATCTTTGAAAATTAGCCGCCCCACTCAGACAATCGATCATGTCATCCATCCGTGGTAAAGGAAATTTGTACCTGATAGTAATCTTGTTTATCGCCCGTGAGTCAGTGCACATCTGCCACTCACCTCCTTTCTTGGGAGCTAAGACAGTCGAAACAGCAAAAGGACTCAGAATTTCCCGAATCAACCCTTTGTCCAAAAACTCCTGCACTTGTTTCCTGATTTCCTCATTCTCTTTCGGAATCATCTGGTAAGAAGCCTTGTTCAGTAAACTGCCTCCAAGAATGAAATCAATCTGGTGACTAATGCTCCGCTTTGGTGGAAATTTTTTTGGTAGATCATCTGTCACAATATCATTAAACTCCTATAGGATGTCCTATATCTCTTCAGGAAAATTGGTAATTTCAGTATGTATCAATACTGTTCTTGGCCTTCACACCACTGCATAGTTTACCTGACTATCTTCAATCTTTCGCAGAAAATCCTTTCCGCCCATCAACAATTCTTTTGTTCCACCATTTTCCGCAGTATCCTATTCCTTCATGGGAACTAGCGTATGCTTTATCCCATCTTTAACAAACCCGTATCAATTATTTTCTCCATCATGGATGACCTTCCTATCATACTGCCATGGTCTTCCTAGCAGAATATGGCACACGTCTCTTGGGATAATATCGTAAATCACTTTTTCCTTGTACTTTCCAATATGAAACTTTACTTCACATTGCTCATCAGCCAACAATTGGTGTCCTTTCTGCAACCAAGACACCTTATATGGAGTTGGGTGTTTCATCTTCTTTAATCCCAATATTTCCACCATTTCAGTAGCTACCAGGTTATCAGTATTTCCACTGTCTATTATCAACTTACATCATTTTCCATGTGTTTTACACATAGTCCGACACAATGTTTTTCTCTATGTCATATCAGTCACTTCCTTAGTTGGTTTTAACAAAACCTTGTTCAACACCAAGGCTTTTCCTATTTTAGGCATATTTTCCACCTCCTATGGAGGTGCCTCTGCTACATCTGGTTGAGAAATATATGCTCCTCTTTGTCCAGCTGGTTCATTTTTAGTACATTCAAAAGACCTGTGTCCCCACTTGTGACACTTGTAACACTGATAGGAATTTCCTCTGCCTCTGCCACTACCTCTTCCCCGTTGGTATAGCCTTCCTCCTCTAGTGTTACCTTCCCTCTCGGTCTACCTCGAAGCTTTCAAATTGTTGCCTTCTTTACTGTTGTTGGCAGTTCTACCTCTGTCAAAGAACTGTCCTCTTCCCCCTCCATAACCATGTACTCTTCTTGCATTTTGTTTCCTGGTGATCTTCTCTTCTACCCTCAAAGCACTCTGATATGCTTCCTCTATAGTCCTAGGGGAAAGAATACTAATTTCGTCTAGGATCTCCATCTATAGACCATTTGCAAACCTCACTATTTTCTTTGGGGTATCTTCAGCATACCCAACTCTCAGATTTACTTTGTAAAATTCTTCAGTATATTCCTTTACAATCATCATTCTTTGTCTCAGGTTCTGCACCTGTTTGTAAATTTCAATTTGGTAATCCTTAGGCAGAAATTTTTCTTCAACTTTGCAATAATTCTATCCCATTTCTTTATCAATGGTTTATTCAACCTCCTTCCTTTTGCCTATACACTATCCCACCACAGTACTGCATGTCCTTTCAACTTGGTAACAACAAACCTGATATTCCTATCTTCACTGATTTCTTCATATTCAAAGTATTTATCTAACTCGCTTATCCAGTCCAAAAATGCCTCTATGGACAAACTACCATCGTAATTAGAAAGCTCTTGTTTTGGCTTACTGCTAGCCATCAAGATTGATCTTAACAATTTAATCTCTGGTCCTTCTTCATCCGACCCTTCTGTCATTACTGTGTTTTCTTCCTCACTGTCATCTGCACCTTCAGGATCTTTGTGCCTTCCTGCCTCAACTGCTGCCAAATGTTCAGAAAATGTTCTGATCTCTTCCCGTAGCCCTTGATCTACTACTCCCCTGTTGGCTCTACCTCGAGCTCTTCTTCCTACTTCCATCCTTACTAGGAAGAGAAAATTCCTCTGATACCAAAATTTGGTGGCGACAGTCTCGAGGACGCAGACTTCGATGTTATTTAATATAATATGGTTAAATTAACATAACAAATGTAATGTTATTAACTCAATTTAATTCTCACCTGCATTTACTCCTTCCGAGGTGACTTCTCGCATATGATCGTGGTTAAGACCATAGGCTTATTACTCTGGTTAAAAACAATAATTTTTTTAATCTTCTTGGTTATTTGTCATTTGATGTTTGTCGCAATTTTCTAAGCGGGAGATTCATCAAGGGTTGTGAACCCTAGTATTTGGTAGTTGGTATGACTACGCTGTCTATGTGAAATGGTCTGCTTCTATGAGTGTGAGACCTTTATTCTGACAGAACGCGCTGGTACATCTACTCTGTGACTGTTGTAAACTCATGAAGCTTCTATGTCTCTGCAAGGTGATCTTGGCTCATTTTTATGGCGAGGTTTTCTATCCTTTTAAGTTACATTCGTTGGTAAATTGCTCGCTGTCTTTTATCTTTCAATTATGGCTTAGTCTTTCTCAATTCTATGGGTAACTGGTTGTAATGGCTTTCTGCTTGTTGACAGTCTCTTTGCTTCACTCTTGGCAACACAGGTTCTTCATACACTAGTAAGCTCTTATTTTGGTTATATTTTAAAATTTTTATTGTTCATTCTACTAACCTCTTGGCTCCTTCATGAGTAGGTGAAATTTTTTAAGAACCTAACTATAACGGTGCTCTATTCTTGCTTATCATTTCCACCTCTCTTTCTGGTCCGAATCCTGGTAAGTATTAATACAAAACTTCTCTTAAATTATCTTCAGTGTTATTCATCTGATGCTCCTTCACAAAAATTTCCAAGTCAATGTTTCGTTGTGGTTGGAGGTCTAGTACTAGGAGGCTTCGGCTGTCAATGAACCCACAATTTCTTTTGTGTAAAAAAAATGGTTAAGGTCTTTTCCCTTTGCGGGTATCACCTTTGATTTTCGTTAGGTCCTGAAAACCCTAGGAGGGTTTCACCGTTCTGTAATTTGATATAATAACTTGTAACCCTTTTACGCTATTTGAATGTGCTTTAACCTTGAACATAGGGTAAAACCCTGGTCATGTATTAATACGTATGTAATAGTTTCATAACCCTACGAGGTTTGTTGTCATATTTTTATTTGGAAAATTATTTCAATGTCATTATGTTATTCTCTGTAAACGAAATTGATTTATAAAGTTTATTTGCTAAAAATTTATAAATGTTGTACCTGGGACCTCTCCTTGTGTGCTTTCTTCGTATGGTTTATCTTTGCTGTAAGTCTGTTTCAAAGAACGTCTTTCTTGTCTGGTTCTTATTTGGAAATGAAAGTTTGAATGGTTGTCTCTCTGTGTCAACTCGAACGGCTTTACTTGTTTTTTCTATCTTTCCACACTATAGATTTATGTTCAGATAGAGCACAGACTGTTAAATTTGAAAATAATAATGGTCACATGATTACAGGAAATTTACAAAAGGAAATGGAACATTTCACACACAGTTCACTAAATTATTTAACTTCTTATTATTCTTCTTTCAGTCGATGGCAGCCCCCACAATGTGGGTTTGGTTTGGCTCTTAAGCCTTTCCTGGACTTTCCACATGGTTGAGAAACTGTCATTTTAGTTATTGAACAGTTTTTGAAAACAAGTTCTTGGTATTTAACTAATCCTATTTTAATGTACTTTTAATTTAAAATGAAAATTGCTGTGTCAGCCCAAATTTAAATAAAAAAACAAAAATAAAATAAAATTCACAAAACTCTTCTTCTAGCTGTCGCCTTTCAGTTGGAGGCTCCTGCATCAGACTCCCAAGGTAAATTAAATTCATGGCTCCTGTCCATGAGCTCCTCAATAGAATACCCGACACTTTGAATCTGACCATCATCCAACCAAGAACTATCCTCAATAGGACGGTCCTTCCATTTGACCAGGTACTGTAAATATTCCTTCTTCCGAGTCCGTCTGGCCACCTGTGTGTCTAGGATTTGTTCGATCTCTAAAGGCTTTGCTGGTGGCATTTGTCGAATCCATGATTCTTCATCCTCTTGGGTGTCCCGTGTTCGTCTCTCCAAACTGTCTTCTTCTGTAGCAACAATGTAAGGGTACAGATCTGCCACATTAAAAATGGGCAAGATTCCTATACCTAGAGGTAACTGCAACACATAAGCGTTCGCAGAAAAATTCCGAGCAATTTTGCAAGGCCCACTTTTTTTTCATTTTTAGTTTGTTGTACTAGCCTTTCAGGAACCTCTCCTTGTGCAAGTGTGCTAGTATTAGGTCTCCTACCTTGAATTGTACCTCCCGCCTTTTCAAATATGCCTTCTTCTTATAATTTTGGATGATTTCCTGTGGCTTTAATTTTACTTTTTCATGTAGATCGTTGATTTCCTTCACGAAATCCTCACCATCAGCACTTCTTTATTCCAACTAACCCAAATCCCGCAATTCATATACCCCACGTGGATGCATTCCATATAGGATTTGGAAAGGGCTTTTGCCTGTGCTTCTATTGGGTGAATCATTATAAGCAAACTCCGCTTGTGCAAGCACATGATCCCACTGTATCGAATTTTTACCAATCAGACTCCTCAGTAGGTTTCCCAGACTTCAGTTCACAACTTCAGTTTGTCCATCGATCTATAGGTGATAAGCTGAGCTGAAGTTCAATTTGGTGTCAAACTTCTTCCATAAGGTTCGCCAAAAATGGCCTGTAAACTTTACATCCCTGTCTGGGATGATGGACTTTTGCAAGCCATGTAATCTAACTATCTCTGTGAAGAACAAGTGTGCTACATGTGTGGCATTACTGGTTTTTCTACATGGAATGAAATGTGCCATATTGGTGAATCGATCCACCACCACCATTATGGAATCAAATCCACGATGTGCCTTCAGTAGGCCTAAGATAGAGTCTAAAATGATTGAGTCCCATGGTCTGTTCGGAATGGGTAAGGGTGTATACGGCCCTACATTCTGGCTGCATTCCTTTGCATGTTGACACACTTTGCATCTACTCACGAACCTTTGTACATCTCTACACATCCTCGGCCAATAATAAAAGTGGCTCAACTGATCCAAAGTTTTTTCTATGCCAAAATATCTGGCTATGCCCCCATTGTGATTTTCTAGGATCAAATTCTCTCTCACAGAAAATTCCGGAATGCACAACTGTCCTCCCTTGAACATCAATCCTTCCTACATATTATAATACAACTAGGGGCTATTATCCCTCAACCGTGGATTTTGGCATGCTTCATAGTCTTCCTTAAAATCAACATCCATTTCATACAAGTCTTTAAGATGTTCAAATCCTAATACTTGTACTGTAATTTCCTATAGGATCAAATTTCTCCTGCTCAATGCATCTGCCACATTGTTGGCTTGATCATTGATATGTTTCAAAACAAAAATAAAACTTTGCAAGTACTCCACCCACTTCGCATCTTTATGGTTCAACTTATGCTGCAACGGGGAATTTTCTGAAAACAAGACAAATTCATTAGCCAGTAAATAATGTCTCCAATGCTTCAATGCTTAGACGACTACATAAAATTCCTTGTCATAAGACGTGTACTTCTACCTACTTTGGTTTAACTTCTCACTGAAATAGTCTACCAGCTTATCCTCTAGGCTGAGTACTGTACCAATAGATGTCCCACTGGCATCACAATGAACTTGAAACAGTTTGTTAAAGTTTGGTAATCTTAGAATTGGTCTTTCAGTTATCTTCCTTTTTAGTAGTTGAAAACTCCTTTCAGGCGATTCTATCCAATGAAAAGGCTAGTTTTCCTTTTTTATGGTGTCCACCATAGGTGAACAAATTCCAGTGAAAATTTTAATAAAATTTTGATAGAAACTTTCCAATCCATGAAAACTTCTTACTTCAAACAAAAACTTGGGAGATGGCCAACTACTATGGCTGCAACATTCTCTGGATCCATCTTTAACTCATTCTCAAAGATCACAAATCCCAAATAAATTAATTCCTTCTTGAAAAAAGAACATTTTTTCAAATTTATCAGTAATCTATTCTATTGCAATTTTTCTAATACATACCTGACATGCCGAAAATGTTCTTTCATTTTGTTGAATATAAGTATATCATCCATATATACAATCACAAATTTTCCAATAAAATCCTTCAGCATCTCATTCATCAACTGCATAATGTACTAGGAGAATTACTCAGTCCAAATGGCATGACTAGCCATTCATATAAGCCTTCATTGGTCTTGAAAGTTGTTTTCCACTCGTCACCTTCCAAAATTCTGATTTGGTGGTATCCGCTCTTCAAATCTCTCTTTGAAAAGTATGTTTACCCACTCAAACAATCCATCATGTTATCCATCCATGTTAAAGGAAACATGTACCTGATAGTAATCTTGTTTATTGCCCATGAGTCAGTGCACATCTGCCACTCACCTCCTTTCTTGGGAGCTAAGACAGTCAGAACAGCACAAGGACTCAGAATTTCCCGAATCAACCCTTTGTCCAACAACTCCTACACTTGTTTCTTGATTTCCTCATTCTCTTTTGGAATCATCTAGTAAGAAGCCTTGTTCAGTAAACTGCCTCCAAGAATGAAATCAATCTGGTGACTAATGCTCCGCTTTGGTGGCAATTTTTCTGGTAGATCATCTGTCACAATATCATTAAACTCCTGCAGGATGTCCTATATCTCTTCAGGAAAATTGGTAATTTCAGTATGTATCAATACTATTCTTGGCCTTCACACCACTGCCTAGTTTACTTGACTATCTTAAATCTGTCGCAGAAATTCCTTTCCGCCCATCAACAATGCTTTTGTTCCACTAGTTTCCGCAATATCTTCTTCCTTCATGGGAACTAGCGTATGCTTTATCCCATATTTAACAAACCTGTAGCAATTCTTTTCTCTGTCATGGACAAACTTCCTATCATACTACCATTGTATTCCCAGTAGAATATGGCACACGTCCATTGGCATAATATCGTAAGTCACTTTGTCCTTTTACTTTCCAATATGAAACTCCACTTTTCATTGCTCATCAACCAGCAATTGGTGTCCTTTCTGCAACCAAGACACCTTATATGGAATTGGGTGTTTCGTCTTATTTTATCCTAGTTTTTCCACCAGTTCAGTAGCTACCAGGTTATCAGTACTTCCACTGTCTATTATCAACTTACATGATTTTCCATGTGATTTACACACAGTCTGGAACAATGTTTTTCTTTGTGTCAGATCAGTCACTTCCTTAGCTGGTTTTAACAAAACCTTGTTCAACACGAAGGCTTCTCTTGTTTCAGGCATGTTTTCCACCTCCTGTGTTGGTGCCTCTACTACATCTGGTTAAGCAACATATGGTCCTCTTTGTCCAGCTGGTTCATTTTCAGGACATTCAAAAGACCTGTGTCCCCACTTGTGACACTTGTAACACTGATAGGCATTTCCTCTGCCTCTGCCATTACCTCTTCCTTGTTGGTATGGCCTTCCTCCTCTAGTGTTACCTTCCCTCTCGGTTTGTCGTAAAGCTTTCAAACTGTTGCCTTCTTCACTATTGTTGGTCATTCTACCTTTGCCAAAGGACTATCCTCTTTCCCTGCCAGAACCATGTCCTCTTCTTGAATTCTGTTTCCCGGTGATCTTCTCTTCTGCCCTCAAAGCGCTCTGATATGATTCCTCTATAGTCCTAGGGGAAAGAATACTAATTTCGTCTAGGATCTCCATCCATAGAACATTTAAAAACCTCATTGTTTTCTCTGGGGTATCTTCAACATACCCATCTCTCATATTTACTTTGTAAAATTCTTCAGTGTATTCCTTTACAGTCATCGTTCTTTGTCTTGGGTTTTGCACCTGTCTTTAAAGGGAAATTTGTTAATCCTTAGGCAGAAATTTACTCTTCAGCTTTGCAATCATTCTCTACCATTTCTTTATCAATGGTTTATTCAACCTCATTCTTTCTTCCTGCACACTGTCCCACCACAGTACCGCATGTCCTTTCGACTTGGTAACAACAAACCTGATCTTCCTATCTTCACTGATTTCTTCATATTCAAAGTATTTATCTAACTTTCTTATCTAGTGTAAGAATGCCTCTGTGGACAAACTACCATCGTAGTTAGAAAGCTCTTGTTTTGGCTTGCTGCTAGCCATCAATATTGATCTTAAAAATTTAATCTCTGAGCCTTCTTCATCCGACCCTTCTGTCGTCGTTTTTTTTTCTTCCTCACTGTCATCTCCACCTTTAGGATCTCTACGCCTTCCTGCCTCCACTGTTGTCGAACGTTCAGACAATGTTCTAAGTTCTTCCTGTAGCCCTTCATATACTACTCCCATGTTGGCTCTGCCTCGACCTCTTCTTCTTACTTCCATCCTTACTAGGAAGAGAAACTTCCTCTGATACCAAAATTTGGTGGGGACAGTCTCGAGGACACTGACTTCAATGTTATTTAATATAATACGGTTAACTTAACACAATAGATGTAATGTTATTAACTCAATTTAATTCTCACCTGCATTTACTCCTCCCGAGGTTACTTCTGACATATGATCATGGTTAAGACCATAGTCTTATTACTCTGGTTAAAAACAATACATTTTTTTATCTGCTTGGTTATTTGAAATTTGTTGTTTATCGCAAATTTTTGAGCGGCAGATTTGTCAAGGGTTTTGAACCCTGGTCTCTGGTAGTTGGTATGACTTTGCTGTCTGTGTGAAATGGTCCGCTTCTCTGAGTGTGAGACCTTTATTCTGACGAAACGCGTTGTTACATCTACTCTATGACTGTTGTAAACTAGTGAAGCTTCTATGTCTCTCCAAGGTGATCTTGGCTCCTTTATATGGCGAGGTTTTATGTCCTTTTAAGTTACATTCATTTCTAAACTACTCTCTGTCTTTTATCTTTCGATTTTGGCTTAGTCTTTCTCAATTATATGGATAACTGGTTGTAATGGCTTTCTGCTTGTCGACAGTCTCTTCGATTCGCTCCTGGCAACACAAGTTATTCATACACTGGTAAGCTCTTGTTCTGGTTATACTTTACAATTTTTATTGTTTGTTCTACTGACCTCTTGGCTCCTTTGTGAGCAGGTGAAATTATTCAAGAACCTAACTGTAACAGTTCTCTGTTCTCTCTTATCATTTCTGCCTTTCTTTCTAGCCCGACCCCCGGTAAGTATTAATACAGAACTTCTCTTAAATTATCTTCAGTGTTATTCATCTAACGCTTCTTCACATCAATTTATAAGTCATTTTTTTGTTGGGGTTGCAGATCTGGTACTGGGAGGCTTTCGCTATCATGGAACCCACAATTTCTTTTGTGTAAAAAAATGGGTAGGGCCTTTTCCCTTTGTGGCCATCACGTTTTATTTTCGTTAGGTCCTACAAACCCTAGGAGGGTTTCACCGTTCTGTTATTTGATATAAGAATTTGTAACCCTTTTGCACTATTCAAATGTGATTTATTCTTGAAGACAGGGTAAAACCCTGGCCATGTATCAATATGTATGTAACTGTTTTATAACCCTACGGGGTTTGTCATTCTATTGTTATTAGGAAAATGATTTCAATTTCATTCTGTTATTCTCCGTAAACGAAATTTATTTATAAAGCTTATTTGCTAAAAAATTATAAATGTTGTACCTGGGACCTCTCCTTGTATGCTTTCCTCGTACGGTGTATCTTTGTTGTAATTCTGCTTCAAATAACGATGTTCTTGTATGTTTCTTATTTGGAAATGAAAGTTTGAATGGTCGTCTCTCTTTGTCAACTTGAATGGCTTTAGTGGTTTGTTCTGTCTTTTAGCACTATATATTTATGTTCAAATAGAGCTCAGACTATTAAATTTGAAAATAATAATGGTACACATGATTACAGGAAATTTGCGAAAGGAAATGGAACATTTCACACACAATTCATTAAATTATTTAACTTTTGATTGTTCATCTTTCATTCGATGGCAGCCCCAAAAATGTGGGTCTAGTTTTGCTTCTAAGCCTTTCCTAGACTTTCCACATGGTTGAGAAACTGTCATTTTAGTTATTGAACAGTTTTTTGAAAACAAGTTCTTGTTATTTAACTAATCCTATTTTACTGTACTTTTAATTTTAAAATACAATTGATGTGTCAGCCCAAATTTAAATAAAAAAAAACAAAAATAAAATAAAATTCACAAAACTCTTCTTCCAATTGCCGCCTTTCATTTGGATGCTCCTGCATCAGACTCCTAGGGTAAATTAAATTCAGGTCTCCTTTCCATGAGCTCCTCAATAGAATACCTGATGCTTTGAATCTAACCAGCATCCAACCAAGAACTATCCTCAATAGGAAGGTCCTTCCATTTGACCAGGTACTGTAAATATTCCTTCTTCCGAGTCTGTCTAGCCACCTATGCGTCTAGGATCTGTTCGATCTCTAAAGGCTTTGCTAGTGGCATTTGTTGAATCCATGATTCATCCTCCTCTTGGGTGTCTCGTGTTCGTCTCTCTGAACTGTCTTATTCTGTAGCAGCAATGTCAGGGCACAGATCAACCACATTAAAAATGGGCGAGATTCTTATACCTGGAGGTAATTGCAACTCATAAGCATTCGCAGAAAACTTCTAAAGGATTCTGCAAGGCCCAATTTTTTTCATTTTTAGTTTTTTGTACTCACCTTTCGGAAACCTCTTCTTACGCAAGTGTACTAGCACCAGGTCTCCTACTTCGAACTGTACCTCCCGCCTTTTCAAATCTTCCTTCTACTTGTAACTTTGGATGCTTTCCTGTAGCTTTAATTTTACTTTTTCATGTAGATTGCTAATTGCCTTCGTGAAATCCTCACCATTATCACTTCTACGTTCTAACTGACCCAAATCCCGCAATTCATATACCCCACGTGGATGAATTACATATAGGATTTGGAAAGGGCTTCTTCCCGTTCTTCTATTGGTTGAATCATTATAAGCAAACTCTGCTTGTGCAAGCACACGATCCCACTATCTCGAATTTTCACCAATCAAACTCCTCAGCAAATTTTCCAAACTTCAATTCACAACTTCGGTTTTTCCATCAGTCTGCGGGTGATAACCTGACCTGAAGTTCAGTTTTGTGTCTAAATTCTTCCACAAGGTTTGCCAAAAATGGCCTGTAAACTTTACATCCTTGTCTGAGATTATGGACTTTGGAAAGCCATGTAATATAACTATCTATGTGAAGAACAAGTGTGCTACATGTGTGGCATCACTTGTTTTTTTGCATGGAATGAAATGTTCCATCTTGGTGAATCGATCCACCACCACCAAAATGGAATGGAATCCACGCTGTGACTTCGGCAGGCCTAAGACAAAGTCTAAAATGACTGAGTCCCATGGTCTGTTTGGAATGGGTAAGTGTGTATATAGCCCTGTGTTCTAGCTACGTCCCTTTGCATGTTGACACACTTTTCATATAATCATGAACCTTTGTACATCTCTACGCATCCTCGGCCAATAATAAAGGTGGCTCAACTGATCCAAAGTTTTATCTATGCCAAAATGTCCGGCTAAGCCTCCACTGTGCTTTTCCTAGATCAAATTCTCTCTCATAGAACACTCTGAAATACACAACTGTCCTCACTTGAACATCAATCCTTCCCACATATTATAATCCAACCAGGGGCTATTATCCCTCAACAGTGGATTTTGGCATGCTTCATATGCTTCCTTAAAATTTTCATCCATTCCATACAAGCCTTTAAGATGTTCAAATCCTAATACTTGTATTGTACTTTCTTTTAGGATCAAATTTCTCCTACTCAATGCATCTGCCACTTTGTTGGCTTGACCGCTGATATGTTTCAAAACAAAAGTAAAACTCTGCAAGTACTCCACCCAGTTCACATGTTTATGGTTCAGCTTATGTTGCTGTATGATATACTTCAATGCAGAATTGTCTGAAAACAAGAAAAATTCATTAGCCAGTAAATAATCTCTCCAATGCTTCAGTGCTTGGATGACTGCATAAAATTCCTTGTCATAAGACATGTACTTCTTCCTACTTTCATTTAAATTCTCGCTGAAATAGGCTACTAGATTATCCTCTTGGCTGAGTACTGCACCAATGGATGTCCCATTGGCATCACAACGAACTTGAAAAAGTTTTTTAAAGTCTGGTAATCTTAGAATTGGTATTTTAGTTATCTTCTTTTTCAGTAGCTGAAAAATCCCTTCAGCCGATTATATCCAATGAAAAGGCTAGTTTTCCTTTTTGATGGTGTCCACCATAGGTGCACAAATTCCACCAAAAATGTTAATAAATTTTCGGTAGAAACTTTCCAATCCATGAAAAATTCTTACTTCAAACAAAACCTTGGGATATGGCTAGCTAACTCTGGCTGCAACCTTCTTCGGATCCATCTTTAAATCATTCTCAAAGATCACAAATCCCAAATAAATTAATTCCTTCTTGAAAAAAGAACATTTTTTCAAATTTATCAGCAATCTATTATGTTGCAATTTTTTTAAGACATACTTGACATGCCAGAAATGTTCTTCTTTCGTTTTTCTGAATATAAGTATATCATCCAGATATACAATCACAAATTTTCCAATAAACTCCTTCAACATGTTGTTCATCAGCCGCGTAAATATACTAGGAGCATTACTCAGTCCAAATGGCATGACTAGCCATTCATATAAGCCTTCATTGTTCTTGAAAGTTGTTTTCCACTCATCACCTTCCCGAATTCTGATCTGGTGGTATCCGCTCTTCAAATCTATCTTTGAAAAGTATGTTGCCCCACTCAGACAATCCATCGTGTCATCCATCTGTGGTAAAGGAAACATGCACCTGATAGTAATCTTGTTTATCTCCCGTGAGTCAGTGCACATCCGCCACTCACCTTTTTTCTTGGGAGCTAAGACAGTCAGAACATCACAAGGACTAAGAGTTTCCCAAATCATCCCTTTGTCCAACAACTCCTGCACCTACTTCTTGATTTCCTCATTGTCTTTCGGACTCATCTGGTAAGAAGCCTTGTTCGGTAAACTGGCTCCTAGAATGAAATCAATCTGGTGACTAATGCTCTGCTTTGGTGGTAATTTTTCTGGTAGATCATCTGCCACAATATCATTAAACTCCTACAGCATGTCCTGTATCTCTTCAAGAAAATCGATAATCTCAGTATGTATCAATACTTATTGAAGAAATCTCTAGATTTCCAACAGTGTTTGTTAGTCATCAATAATTTTTACCATCTATAGATGACTAAATATTGGTCCTAGATTTCTAAAAACAAAATTCCCCGAATATTGTGAATTTTAGAAATCTCACTGCCTTCATTATCCTTATGGAAATTTTTTCACTATTCTACCATTTTTCCATTCCATGGTCACCCTACCACTCCTAAAGGACTCCTTATGGGCTTGTGCCACTCATCTTCATCCTTTTGTCCCACTTATAACCTCATTACTATGTTTTTCCCTTGCCCATCACTCCACTTTCCATCTAGGGTTACCTATAAGCCTACTCCTTCCCATGTTCACCAGGTTCCTCAAGCACTGATGGTCTCAAAACTATCTCTATAGGCTCTTTAGATAAATCAAGTACATTGGAATTTGGTTCTTCAATTCACCACCTTGTCAAAACCCTGTTTTTTATACTTGAAGACTCCAAGCCAATTTTCAATCAAAGACCAGGTCAAAGAACCCTCCCACTAGGTCATTAGGGTTTCACACGTTGTAAGGTCATCATTGATGTTTTAAGCACTGTTTTTTCTATGTTAGAAGCTGGCTCGGATATGATAGAAGATCAAAACATGGTTATCCAAGAAAGATTATAAAATCTCCAAAGAGGACTACCTTATCAAGTTCAAGTTCTGCAAAAGGTAAATGTGAACTTTGACACTTCTGTAAGAGTGTTAAAATGACTATCAGCAGAAAGTTGGTAAGGTAAGAGGGCTGCTCCTCAATAAAGACATTCATAGCAAGGAGAGGGGAAGCAGTTTTGGTTTCAAGGAGAACTAAGGTTTTGAGCTTGATGGCCCAGCAAGTGCCAAATAGTGAAACAAATGGCAGAAATGAACATGGAGGACATACACCAAGAAACCAAACATGAAGAGAAGTTTTTCAGACTCATTATTAATGAAAAATGGAAAAATATGAGGTGAACTAGACAGAGATGAATGAACTTTAAAGGGCTATAGAGAACTTAGAAGACAACACTGATAATTTTTCTTAAGCATTCCACACACCTAGGGTTTTGGGAAGATGATCAAAGAAGGTGAAAGGGTACGGTGAAATCCATGATGACAACAAGGGGATTCTAAAGATGTCACTATTTGTGAAGATTCCAAACTTATCCCAAGAAGTTTTTCATGCCAAAAATGATCAAAAGAGGTAAACTCCATGATGCCAGCAAAGAAAGGATTGTGAAAATACTGTTGTTGTGTAAACATCCAAAGTTTTGCAAGGTAAAATGTCTCACTGCTTCAAAGAAAATGGAGGTAAAGAATATCAGTAAGAAAGGCAAAGTCAAAAGTTTTCAATCACTTGCAAAACAAAATATGATTTGACTTTAGGTTGGAGATACTAGGGTGTGGAAGCATCCTAAAAAGTTTCCAAGCTCAACCTGTCATGCCTCAAGATGAGCGAGATAGGGAAAATCAATGTGTTCAAGTCACCTACACTCAGTGGTCAAAAAGAATGAAAAACATGGTGTTGAGTTCGAAGGTGGAAACCAAAGGTGATTTTAAGTTTGTTGCTATGTAAATGAATATTTCAAGCTTTAGGAATAAAAGGAAAAGCCACTTCAATTTTTTGTGGCACTTGCAAATTAGAAGTGGCCAAAGGATAAAAACATGATCAAAACCTCATAATGCAAGAAAGAGAGGGTTTTGAAGGTGTTTCCTTATTTTTAAAGTCCCAAAGGTGTTTTAATAAGCTTGTTATGCTTCAAGGATAAACAAGAGGGTCAAAATTCACCACTGTAGACACCTACAGAGATAACAGTGTAAAACAGTCAGTAAGACAAGGTAAGAAAGACAAGTGGAATATTGTGATGAAAAAACACAGGAAAATTTGAAGAATAAAACTGTGTGAAACCCTCCAAAGAAGACATCAAATGAGCATGTAAAATATAAAGGAGAAAAAGGAAAATTCACTTAAAGTTTTTCATGTCACCTGTAAGAAAAAGTCAAAGGAATATTAGTGAGAAAGGAGAAAAGAGAAGTGATCTTGAAAAAACATTAGAAAAGTGGGTCTCATGATTAAATCAAAGTTCAAAGGATATAAAAACACATCTAACACTTCACCTAACTCATTTTCCACTTGCAAAAAGTTGGAAAAGTCCAGGAGAGAAAACTGTGAATTTTCTGAGTCGAATTCGGGCAAGTTTACCCGATGTTGCGCATTCAAGTCAGCGTTGCATGCCTGGAGTCAGGCGCTGTGCCCCTATAAGTTTTCCTCGTGGAAATTTTTTCGGCACTGCACGCCTAGAGGTAGGCGTTGCGCGCCTGGAAACGCGTTACGCATTTTCCCGAATCACCCGACAGGCCCGACAGAAAGCCTTTGGTGCTGCGCGCCTGGCACAACGCACTGCACATTTTCCCGAACCGACACCCCATTCACCTAGGCACTGCGTGCTTGGCAAGGAGGGCCTCCTACACCCCACAAACCCTAAATTCAACTCAAATCATTTTTCAGCTTCCTCCAAGGACCTCCAAAGAAATCCTGAGGGGTAAGTACACTCCATCAAGCCCTTCTTCTAGCATGTGTGGTGATTTATGATTAAGGGAATTTGAAGACCTAGGGGGGGGGAACTAATTTTCATGTTAAAAACACCACTGTTTAAGACACTCCTCCATCTGCATACTAAGAACACACAGAGGGTTGCCTTGTTGAAAGATTGCTCGTTCATCTAGGGTTGTGCCTTCACCCTCTCCATTCACTCATAAACTCTGGCCCCTACACCACAACCAGATTGAAAAATTCATTGCCTTCATTCATATCCATTTGCCATCAGTTCAAGGTGTCAAAACAGAGGTTTGAACAATCAGCAAGGGTGGTTATTGATTTTTTCCCCTCACTCACAGTCATATACCTTTACCCTCACTCATTCATCCCTCCACTTACAAAACTGCCTTTTTCATCACCCCTCCATTACCCTCTTCCATATCAGTTTCATAAGCAAAGCTCAGGTTTCAAAAGCAGTAGTGATCAAAATGTCAAGGGAAGGTGATAGTAGTAGTGGTGAGGAAGGCCAAGTGCCAAAGAGGCATCAACACAAAGGTGGGAGGATCAACAGGTTTGAACCACTAAACACAATGGAGCTAAATGCATCTCCCTTAACTATCTCCTGCTTCCAAAATGTAGGTTGCTATGGATTTTGTGAGAAATTACAGCAGGTGTAGAATCACCCCTAGCTGACTAAGCTCGTCATACTTAACCTACATGAGAAACAAGTCAACCTTGCAGGGGTAAACTTTGAGCTGTCTTCAGATGCCATTGATATTGCCACTGGGATACCTAGTGTTGGTGAAAAATGGTTCAAGTAGGAAAATTTAGACATGAGCTATTATGAGCCATTCCTTAAACCCAGATACAAAGACTACAATAAATCTATATCTCCTTTCTCACATTTTATTGAGAGGTATGCACCCATGATGAGGGTCATTATGAAATATTTCACATGTGAAGGAAGATTCTCCCGGCTTTATTCCAATCAAATCAAGTTGCTCATGCAATTTACTAGGGTTAAGATGTTGCATCTACCCTACTACCTCTATAGGAGTATTGAAAAAATCTCTTATATTGTATGGAAGAGAGATTTCCCTCACCATATGCAAAGATTATTTCATCACTCTTTAATTAAAATGGCTATGATGCATCAATTGCAACAAAGGGTATTCCATGGGAGGTTTTCATTGCCCATGAAGTGTTCACCAATCCAAAAGCCCATCCTTAGCAAAACATGCCTTCATCATCTCATCCTCCTATCCTTACTTCTCCATCATCTCCTGTTGAGCATGTTTCACCATCTAGACATATCCCTTCATCTCAGGACAATCCTCCTTCATCACTCTCTCACAATGCATCAGAAAATGAAGTGAAAATGAGCAGTCAAGTGAAAATGAGGGAGAAGGTAATGATGAATCAAGAAAAAATGAAGAAGAAAGAAAATAAGAGGAGGTCAACAAATAAGAATTCAGTGAAGGAGATGATAATTAAGAATCAAACAGTAAGGGAAGTGAGGCTGATGATAGCAGTAAAGAGCATAAAGAGGCTCACAGTAGTGAGGCTCACAGAAATGAGGCAAATAGCAGTAATGAGGAACAAAATGAAGAGAAAAAGGTTAATTATGAGGCAAAAACAATGTAAATAGAAGGAAATGAGGATGTTGGCAATGATGAGGCACATAGCAATGAGCAAAATAACAAAAAAAAAAAAGTCAATCAAGAAAATGAAGGCAGTGCAGAAAACAGTGAAGAGGCAGAAGATAGTAAAGAAAAGAGCAATGATGTCAGCATGGAGGATGTAAATGAAGCAGAGGGCATGGAAGAAAAATGAAATAATGATGATTATGATAGCAATGACACCAAGAACCAAAATTTCAGTGAGGCTCATGGCAGTGATGAAGGCAACATGGGAAGCAGACATGAAGAAAACAACAAGGAAAGTGAGGCTGATATCAGTGAGAAAGAAGACATTGAAGAAGATGTAGTGATGATATTGAGAGCCATATTAGTAGCCATGAGACCATCCAAGAAATAAGTGATGATGATGGCATTGGTGTTAGCCACCTGTGAAATTTTTTATACCAAAAGGTGGCTAAAGCTGTTTGGAGCCTTCAAGGAACAAATTTTATTGCTAAAAAGTGTTGGCTCTTGAAGACTCTTAAAGGCCTCATGCCTTTGTCCCGATATTCACTGATGTGCCCATTCTACATTTAGAAATCCTGCTGATTCCCAAGAAAGAATACTGTTGCACGCACTATTTTCCTTTTCCCCCTTCTTCCAAAACTAATCTCGTCTTTGCTTTTTCTTTTCCCATGAAATCCTTAATTTTCGTGTTTTTCCCATTTCCCCTCCACCAAAATCCCTTTGATAAGGTTTAAGACCCTTTCTTGCCTTATCGAAACCCTCAAACTCCTTTGAAAATCATTGAAAATCTGTAAAAATAAAAAAATTTAATATTATAGACTTAAGCCCCTTGGGCTAAGTCTTTAACCCTTCCCCTCTATACACCTTGGTGCTAGAACCAAGCACTAGCCTTCCAAGTGCTTATCGCATCGCCTAATTGTTATTAGCCCCTTCCTCCATAAACCCCCGGTCATATTATTTTCCAAATAACCCACGGCCCCATAGTCGGGCACCTATCTACTTCAAATTAATATTTCCCCCCAAAGTATAAACCTTCATTTGTATACATTTTTCGGTTTTTATTATATCCTAAAGTTTTCCACCGATGCAAAGTTCTAGTCACTCTCCACCGTCGATCTGATCTGCAGATCGACGGTGCACAACCTATCGCCCCGGTGGTCCCCATCAGCCACTCACTATTGCAAAACCAGGCAGAATTCATCGCACTGCTTTTGAGAGCAGGGTAGTTTTTCCTATTTCACAGCGATTCCATTCACCGCTCGATGCGTGGCCTTGAGCACTGTTCAAAATACCACCCTCATCACACGTTAAAGGTCAGATGTGGAGTGGGAGCAATATTGATGTGCGTCGTCCGATCTGAGGCCACTCATCGGACGACGCTCGCTCTTTGGAAAATCCCGTGCGATAACTCAGGGTACAGCACAGTATTAAAGGCATCTCTGCCGTCGATCTAATCTACAGATCGACGGCCCACACTTCATCACCCTGATTCCTCGTCCAGTCAAGATTTCCAGACCCGCGGTTTTATTTCGCCCTAATTTTATTGAAAATCTGAAGTTCAGGCGCGTTCTATAAGGTTTATTGGTGCCTGTTCTCTGTCGTTGATTGTGTAGGCTGATCTCATCCCATGGCCCACGTTTTTCCCAATCCCCAAACCAAATTTTATGACCATTTTTGTCCAAAACAAAGGTTTTTAACCATTTCTCTATTTCACTTTGACTTTTGCCTTCGATCCCGACTGTCGATCTCTGCACAATCGACGGCTCCAATTTAATTCCTCCCTCCATTTCCTTTTGAATCCCTCTGATCAATCTCGACCGTTGGATGATGCCATCCAACGGCCATGCTCTCCCCACGCGCCTTCTGAAGCAGTAAACCTATACATGCAGGATTTTATAATATTTTTTGTATTTTGTAGGGTTTAAAGTTTTTTTCCGCTATGTCTGAAGAAAATTCAAAGGTAGAGGGTGACGATCCTCCCGCCTTCGATTCACCAGAGGAAACCATTCGTAGGAAGAAGCTCCACGTTTCATCAATGATTCATGAAGCATTGATGCCACATGACCCCTGCGCAGCCCTGCACACCAACGAACACAACAAGTCAATCACAAATCAAAGAGTATCAGGGTCGAAGACAGAAACGCACCAGCACGGAAGACTGAAGACATATTTATGAGGGTTATGGCTAAGATTTATTATTAAAAGCCAAATCCTCCCTATTAAAAACACAGTTAAAAAGAAATCAAAGTGTTTTATCAGACAAAAGGCCTCCACCACCACATCACGCGCTAATTGAATCCCCCAGCTACCACAGAGCCACGTACAGCCTCAAAGAAATCAAAAGAAGATCGAAGTTATTACCAGACCAGGAGATATTTTGCATCAATACAGCTAAATAGCTATTTCAACCAAAGGAACTTATTGTAAACTGTCAAAATAAGTTATTACAAGGATAACCAGGAGCCTTGAAGTCAACAAATTCTTTCCAACAATCCTAATAGTTAATGTAAACCAATTAATACAGAGAAAATATCAAGAATCTTCTCCATTAAGCCCCTCAAAAGCCGAGAGATAGTACACTGTATTAATTTAACTTAGAATATATTTTATCCCATTTGAACTCCTCATTTCTTCTATAAATACTTTTGAAGAAAATGAGGACATGTTGGTTTCTTGGTTGGTTGATCACTAGTTGTAATACTAAAACTCTCTGAAATAATACATAGTCTATTGAAGTTGAAGAAGAAACTGAAGTCTTGGAAGTCCTGATGATGTTGTTGCATGCTTGTTTCTGAGAAGGCTCTATTAGTGGATCCATGAGCTTGGTTGTTGGTGAAGTATTCTAAACTGTTTAATGTTCTCTCCTATTTTCATTATGTTCCATAATTTCTTGCTACAGTAGGTTGAAAGTTTTAGGCTAAGAAATGACTCCTGGAAGCACCTTAGACCTATTCATCCTTCACTGTTTCATGTTTTCTTCTGCTGAGGTATTTTAGAGTCTTTAATCTCTCTCTTTAGTCCTCATGCTTTTTTATTTCTATGGTAGTTTGAATAAGATGGTTTCAACATGATTTATGGTTCTCCCTGCTTGTCTGCTGCCACTTAAAAGGTTGTTATTAAAGTCTCCCTGTGAAGTATTTCTGTTTACAGTAAGCCAAGGAGAACTGTTATGATCTTGCCCTTTGTCCTTACTTAAACAGTTGTCTTAAAGGTCTTTATAGTTGTAATCATAGATGTGTTAGGTGTTCCCTCTTCTATGACTACAATTATCAGTGAATCTTTTATGTTTTCTAAGTCATTTGAAATAAAATCTTTGAGGAAATAGGGTGTTCCCCGAATCTTAGATTTCATTTTAAAAGTTTTTTTGAAATCATTATTTTCTTAAAGGTGTGATTTGTAGAATTCATGGTTAGCCCTATCTATCAAATAGCTCTTTATAGTTCAAATTGTGTTGTCAAATTCCCTTTGTTGAGAATTAAACTTCTCTTTCCAAACCATTGATGTCCATCTCATTCCAAAAACCAAAGGATCCTGTGGCCAAGTTAGATTTTCCCTCTGATATCCCATATCCATTCACAAGTTTGTCATGACCCCTTTTTGACTCCATTGCCCAATGAAGCTACTACTTCCTCTTTCTACCTATCTTTCCTAGACCTTTCATATCCTACTGTATCAATTCAACCAAACAACAATCAAACAACTGTACTTAATAACTAGTCTAAAACCAATACTCTAAGCACACAAGATAAACCTTTGGAAATAAATATTTGAGAGATCCCTCTCTGAGAACAGGAGGACTAGATCCTGTAACTCTAAAGATTGGTTCTGATGTTTCCTTGTCTTTTGATTTGCCAAACTATCAAAACATGGGACACCAACATAATGGCGATCATGGTGGGACCTACTGAGAATATAGTGGTTTGAAAACCCTTCTTCAAACTTTTTAGGCCCAGTATAACATAAGTAACCTTCTTCAAGCACTACCTAACAAATGGTAATCATGATAGGGCTTAATTGAATCAGTGACAAACTAAGTAACCCTTAGGATTCCCGTAAGCCCTTATCAAACCTTGAAGGAACCAATTACCAAGCCATAAGAGTAAACTCTGTTTGTTTGAACACCTTAGCTAAGTGAAAAATCAGACTTAGAACACTCTCTTAACCTATAAGACCGAAATAACTTAGAAAAACCCAAAAAACATTTCAGTTTGGCTTCACAAATAAACTTGGTGGTGGAACCATCCGATATTTTACCTTCATAAAAGCTAAAAAGTTTCCACTTGGTGACTCCACTAGCCCCAGTAGACGTATTACTCATCTAGGTTCCTAGATCTCTTTAGGACTGTGTTAACCAGTTTGGAAAAAGTTTGGAAGCCTAGTCCCATACTAGATAAGGCATCGTGAGAGGTAAAATTTCCAAAAATGGTCCTTAAAAACCTCAACCTCTCTCATTTTTGAAAAACAGTTTGGCTTCACATAGGATCAATACTAGATCCCATCCAGACCCAAATCCTCCTTTAATCATTGACAATCCAGAGAGAATTATGTGGTAAACTTCTACATTTGGAAAATCAGCTGCTAATAGGAGCCTCTTAAGAACAAATTCTTTCCCTGAAAACATTGTTGTCTTAGAGGATTCACACTTTGATTTACATCATACAAAGAACATCCTTAGAACTAGATCTCAAGATGATTTAAACCAAACTGATCTTGACATTGCAGATTTGCAACAGAGCTTCAGTAGAGAAGATTCGCCTTCCACTCCTCCTGATTCCCAGCTTCTTCATCACTTTAGCCTTTCCCATAACAAGTCTGCTCAAAATCAGTTTGCTGGCCAAAGTGTTTCTTCCACTCCAATCCATACTACCATTGTGCAAAACACACATGTTCAACCCACTTTCCCTTTTGCAAACCCACCCCTTGTAAATCCACCCTTATTTCCAGCCATGGCAACATGGTCTGCCCCATTAGTGTTACCACAACCTCTACTTCCCTTACCAAATGATTATCAATCCAAAATCCCTCACTTCACTGGAAAAGAGTCCACAACAGCTCAACATCATGTAGATAGGATGGAGGATGCATTTGATTACATGGAGATAGAAGAAGAAACTATGAAGATGAGAATCTTCACCCAAAGTTTAGGAGGAGATGTAAATAAATGGTTTAAAAACTTACCTCCTAACAGCATAAATGATCTCCCTGCCTTGCATCAAACATTCATCAACAAATGGGAACTCAAAAATAATCCTCTCCAAATACTAGCAGAGTATAGCAGCCTTAAGAGAAATCAAGGGGAGAGTGTTCATGATTACTCCACTAGGTTCAATAGCGTCTACAATGCTCTTCCACCTCACATGAAACCTCCTCAAGGCATGGCCTTGGTAAGGTATCCTGAAGGCCTTGATGCTAAAATGACTTATCAGTTAAGGGAGAGAGATTACTTAACCTTAGAAGACATGCAGAAAGGAGCTGTGAGTGTAGAAGCAAACATAATTGAGAAAATAAATAGGTTGAGATTAGAGAAGAGGGTGACTTATAAAGATGACCTACTACCTTCAACCTCAACTTCTGACACAAGAATTGACAACCTAGTGAAGGTAATGGAGAGGATGCTTGAGAAGATAAATTTAAATGAGAGAGTGCCACCAAGAGAACCTCAAAATAACCAAAACAGAAATAGAAATCAGAATTATAGAAGAGAAAACAATAAAGATAAGAAAAAAGAAAGTGACCAACAGATTAGACCTCCCTTCCAACAAAACTATGTAGATCAATATGAGGAAGATACGGAGTTGGAAAGTTTGGGAGAATCTCATGTAAACTTGATTGGATCAGACAGTGGGGATGATGTCTTCCTCACTGAGGAAGAACAAAGTTTCTTTTCTGTTCAAAGTACAAACATCTATGAAGATTCTGATGACTATAGATTGGGGTTTGAAAATGAAATCATGGAGGTACACAAACAGTATGATATTAGGAGCAAAGGGAATGTAGACAACTTAAAGGATAAGAACACTAATAATGCTATCAAGAAAAACACAGAAACTCAGCCCAAAAAGACAGCAGAAAAAACCAACATTTTGACCAAGAAACCAGACATAAAAAAAGACGAAAGTGTCCAGCCAAATGTTGAACAGAGTACCCCTAGCACTTCAGCTAGTGGTCCTAATAAAACTGTCCCAATTACCAGTCCAAACAAGGTTCAGCAAATAAAAATTGCTGAAAGGAATTCAATTGAAAAGACAGATGTAAACATGAATCAGCAACATAGACAAACCAAAAAACTCTCCAATCTATTCTATTCAATCAAGTTTAGATTCCTTTATCTTATGTAATGAAGATGAAATCACTCAACAAGATAAGGAAAACATGGACCCAATCAGTTCGCCAGAACAATCAGATTTTCCCTCACATCAAATGCAAAACATTGAAAATCAACAGCAATGAGAGAATGAAAATAAGGATGGCATACTTTGGACAATAAAATTTGATGGATCTTGTAATAAAACAAGTGCAGGAGCAGGTGTGTGGATTCAAAATACAAAGCATAGTTTTTCATATAAATTGGATTTCCCATGCACTAACAATATTGCTGAGTATGAAGCACTCCTCCTAGGCTTACAATTTCTTAAACAATTAGAAGCCCAGAGGATATCAATCTTAGGAGATTCTGAACTTATCATAAGACAAATCAAAGGAGAATACTCAGCTAGAAATCCAAGGCTCAGGGAGTATCAGAACGCTGCCCTTGATTTATTAAAAACATTTGAAAAATATGAACTTATTTTCATCCCTAGAGCACTGAATCATCTAGCAAATGAACTCGCCTTCAATTCCAGCAACTGCCAAATACCTGAGATAAATGAACAGCTCAGCGTAAAGGTAAAACACAGGCCTACTATGCCTGATAACGAAGATCACTGGCAAGTGTTTGATTCTGACAAACACATAGATGATTTTTTAAAATCAGAAAATGATTTCAGCATACCAATATCAGAAGCCAACCATAAAGAAACTTGTTTATATATTGAACAAATCCCAGAAGTTGAAACGACATATATTGCTGATATAAATCATTATGAGAATCCTTTTGAAGAAGAGATAACTGACAACGCAGACCGAGAAGACTTGGAAGTTTTACAATGCAAAAATGATAAAATTCCAAGAGGTTTAGCACCTTTATAATACCTTTTTAATTCTAACGATGTAGCCAAAGAACCAAGAATGGAACTTGTGGAAACGAATGTAGAAGAGCATAACATAGGTAGTCTAGCAGAACCCAAGATGATCAAACTATCCAGCACTATCCCAGCTCATATGAAATTGCAATACATAGAGATGTTCAAAGAGTTTAAAGATGTTTTTGCTTGGGGATACAAATACCTAAAATCATATGATACCAGCATCATCCAGCATAAAATCCCTTTGAAGGAAAATCAAAAGCCTTTTAAACAAAAGCTAAGGAGAATAAACCCTGTTTTAGTACCTTTAGTTAAGGCAGATATTGAAAAGATGCATGTTGCTGGGATCATTGTACCAATTAGATATTCAGAGTGGGTATCAAACTTAGTTTCTGTTAGAAAGAAAACAGGGGAAATCAGGCTCTGTATTGACTTCAGAAATTTAAACAGAACCTCTTTAAAAGAAAACTACCCCTTACCCAAGATGGACCATATACTACAAAGGGTAGTTGGGTCAAAAAGGATATCTCTCTTAGATGGGTTCTCGGGTTACAACCAGGTGTTAGTTCTCCCAAGTGATCAAATTGAAACTGCTTTTACCACACCTTGGGGAACCTTTATGTATGTCAAAATGCCTTTCGGACTAATGAATGCAGGGGCCACCTTCCAAAGGGCCATGGACATAGCCTTTTCTGAAGATATTGGCTATTTCATAATCATTTACCTTGATGACATAACCGTTTTCTCAAAAACTGATGAAGAACATTTGATTCACCTAAGAAATTTTTTTGAGAAGTGTAGGAAATTTGGCTTGTTATTGAATCCCAAGAAGACACTCTTTGGTCTCCAAGAAGGTAAACTTCGTGGCCATATAATTTTGGAAGTGGGAATCAAAATAGACCCTACAAGGATAGATGGCATATTACAAATCAGCCATCCAAGAAGCCTCAGAAAATTAATCTTTCTGATACCTAATCTTGCTGAGCTATTAAAAAACATTACAAGAATGCTTAAGAAAGATGTTGGTGTAAAATGGACTTTACCAGCTAAACAATCATTCGAACTGGTCAAACAATCTCTTACTCAAACACCAGTCCTAATTAGTCCAAAATTTAACAAAGACTTTTACATCTTTTCTTTTGCATATGAGCATACAATAGCTGCAGTATTACTTCAAAAGAATGACTTGGGGCAAGAAAAACCAATATCTTTCTTTAGTAGGGCCTTAAGAGATGCTCCTCTCAAATATAACATCATGGAGAAGCAAGCCTTAGCATTAGTGAAAGCTTTAAAAGACTTTAGGGTCTATATTTTACACTCTCACATAATTTCTTTTGTTCCACATACTGTTGTCAAGGACATTCTAAGTCAAGACCCTAATGGTAAAAGGGGAAAATGGATTGCAACTATTCTTGAGTATGACTTAGAAATCAGGCCCACCAAACTAGTTAAAGGGCAAGGATTAGAAAAACTTATGGCTGAGTATAACTTCCAAGCACTAGAAATGAATATGGTAGATGTGTTGGAAGAAATAGAAGAATCTACTACTCCTTTTATTGAAGAAACATTTCTGGATTCTCCTTGGTATGCTGACATTATTTATGTGCTTTTATATTTTAATGCCCCTCCTTCTTTGTCTAAAACTAAAGCTGGATTTTTGAAACAAAAGGCTTTGAGTTTTTGCATCTTAGATGAGGTATTATACTGGAAAAATGTTGTTGGAATTTTGCTTAAATGTTTACTTGAAGATGATGCAGGAAAAACATGCATGAGTTGCATAACGGAGAATGTGGAGGACACCTCTACTGGAAGGCCACAGTGAAAAAAATTCTTAGATCTGGTTACTATTGGCCTACCCTTTTCCCAGACACTCAGAAGTTGGTCATGTCTTGCCATAAGTTTAAAATCTTTGATGGAAAAAGAAAACTTCTTCCCTTACCCTTACATCCCATCAGAGTTGAGGCACATTTTCAACAATGGGGTTTAGACTTCATTGGGGAAATTCACCCATCCTCCTCAGCTCAACATAAGTGGATCCTCATAGCCACTGACTTCTTTACCAAATGGATAGATGCTATACCCTCCAGGAATGCTAATGACTCTGTCATTATCAAGTTTCTTGAAACAAATATCCTATCCATATTTGGTTGTCCCAGAAAAATCATAACAAACAATGTTGCTGCTTTTTAAATCTAAGAAGATGGTTGATTTATGTTACAAATACCACATAACCTTGGGCCATTCCACTGCTTACTATCCCCAAGGAAATGGATTAGTTGAATCTTCCAACAAGAGCCTCATCAATATCATTAAAAAACTGATGGAAAAAAATCAGAAATCATGGCACAGTAAACTGGTTCATGCCTCATGGGCTGATAGGTTAACTATAAAGAAATCAATAAATATGTCCCCCTATCAGCTAGTTTATGGCATGGATGCAGTTTTTCCCACCTCATTAGGAGTGCCAGTCATGAAGCTCCTTCAAGAAGCACAGGTTGAAGAGAATGATATGTAGAGGAGAATAAATCAAACCATCCATTTACAGCAGACCAGAGAAGAAGTTTATGAGAGAACATAGTTGGTCCAAGAAAATATGAAGAAGCTATTTGATAAGAGAACTAAGGCAGACAATTTCCAAGTAGGAAATGTTGTTCTTAAGTGGGATTCAAGGAAATAAGAGAAGGGAAAACATGGCAAGTTTGAGAACTTATGTAAAGGTCCCTATATTGTTCATGCTGAAAGGGGTCACAATGCATTTTTCTTGAAAGAATTGAATGGAGAAGATCTGTATGGAGGTCCTGTCAATGGCAGAATGCTAAAGCATTACTTCTGCCAGGAATCATGAGTTTCAAAGCATTTTATTTTTTCATTGTAAATATCATAGTCTGAACATTGCATTCAAAGTTATAAAAATCAAAAATACAAAAACAAAGAAAAGAAAGAAAAGAGGGCAGATTTTGAAAACAAGAAAGGTATAGCCCCATACCAAAAAAGAGAAACAAATCTAAAAGTGTGCAAGCTCAAATGCCACTCCTGAAGAACACACTTCTAGTTAGTCAAACTGTCTAATCTTGACTAATTAGCTTTAAATTTTCTATTGATAGGATGGTGAATTCTATTTTCCAAAATGTTTAATCTTGGCTTATTAGTGTATAGTTTAGGATAGAAATTAAAGGTTCAAACATGCCTAAAATCTGAACCTAAAAGTTTTAAAGAGAAAATGACTCAAATCTGTTTCAAATTCTGAGTCAAAAGATGTGAAAATCTGGTTCTGAACAGCTTAAAATCTGAACCAGTTAGCAGAGGAAAGACAGCTCAAGTAAGAGTCAAAACAGAGCTGTAAAGAGGAGGAAGGAAATGCTTTCAAATTTTAGATCTCAAGCCTTCCATTTTTGCTTTTTAAATTTTGTGAAAAATAATTTCTATGTGCAATTTGTTCTTATGCCATAGACCAGCATCAAGTTAGACTTTTCAATCCTGACTTGATTGTTTTTTAGATTTCTGTTGTAGAATTTAGAGAATGAAAGTCTGTTGGAAAATTTAATCCCAACAGACAGTAGATTAGGTAGAGCATCATATGGGCTCAACTGTTTAATCTGGGTCTATGGAGAAATAAGGAGTAGAAATAGATTAGATTTCCTGCTTTCAAAAGAATAAAATGTTGTGAAAGAGTTTTCCAATCCAAGTGCACTCTAATGAAGGAAAAATGTTAGATTAGTAGGATTGGGTAGGTAGAAAGATTGTATTGATGAATATCCATTGTTTTTATGGCTACTAATATGTTTTCAAAACAATATCATCCCAACAAAGGAAGGGTATCCCAATAGATGAGGCAAATAATCAGCCTCCCAGAGAATCCAAGTTTGAAGTACTTGATGCCTTCAAGAAGGCACAATCCCCAAGTGGAGCCACTGTTAGCCACCTGTGAAATTTGTTATACCAAAAGGTGGCTAAAGCTGTTTGGAGCCTTCAAGGAAAAAAATTTATTGCTAAAAAGTGTTGGCTCTTGAAGACTCTTAAAGGCTTCATGCCTTTGTCCCGGTCTTCATTGATGTGCCCATTCTACACTCAGAAATCCTGTTGATTCCCAAGAAAGAATACTGCTGCACGCACTATTTTCCTTTTCCCCCTTCTTCCAAAATTAACCTCGTATTTGCTTTTTCTTTTCCCATGAAATCCTTCATTTTTGTGTTTTCCCCCTTTCCCCTCCACCAGAATCCCTTTGATAAGGTTTAAGACCCTTTCTTGCCTTATCAAAACCCTCAAACTCCTTTGAAAATCATTGAAAATTTGTAAAAATCACATTTTTTTATATTATATACTTAAGCCCCTTAGGCTAAGTCTTTAACCCTTCCCCTCCATACACCTTGGTGCTAGAACCAAGTGCTAGCCTTCCAAGCACTTATCGCATTTCCTGATTGCAATTAGCCCCTTCCTCCATAAACCCCCGGTCATATTGTTTTCCAAATAACCCACGGCCCCACAGTCGGGCACCTATCTGCTTCAAATTAATATTGCCCCCCAAAAGTATAAACCTTTGTTTGTATAAATTTTTCGGTTTTTATTATATCCTAAATTTTTCTGTCGGCGCAAAGTTCTAGTCACTCTCCATCGTCGATCTGATTTGCAGATCGACGGCGTACAACCTATCGCCTCGGTGGTCCCTGTCAGCCACTCACTATTGCAAAACCAGGCAAAATTCATCGCACCGCTTTTGAGAGCGGGGTTGTTTTTTCTATTTCACAGTGATTCCATTCACCGATCGACGCGTCGCCTTGAGAACTGTTCAAAATATCACCCTCATCGCGCGTTAAAGGTTGGATGTGGAGTGGGCACGATATTGATGCGCGTCGTCCGATCTGAGGCCGCTCATCGGACGTCGATCATGCTTTGGAAAAGCCCATGCAATAAATCAAGGTACGACGCAGTATTAAAGGCATCTTTGCCATCGATCTTATCTGCAGATCGACGGCCCACACTTCATCACCTTGATTCCTCGTCCAGTCAGCATTTCCAGACCCGGGGTTTTATTTCGCCCTAATTTTATTGAGAATCTGAAGTCCGGGCGCATTCTATAAGGTTTATTGGCACCTGTTATTCATCGTTAATTGCGTGGGCCGATCTCATCTGACGGCCCACATTTGTCCCGATCCACAAACCAGATTTTGTGACCATTTTTGTCCAAAACAAAGGTTTTTAACCATTTCTCTGTTTCACTTTGACTTTCGCCTCTGATCCCGACCATCGATCTCTGTGCGATCGACGACTCCAATTTAATTCCTCCCTCCATTTCCATTTGACTCCCTCTGATCAATATCGACCATTGGATGATGCCATCCAATGGCCACGCTCTCCCCACTCGCCTTCTGAAGCAGTAAACCTATACATGCAAGATTTTATAATATTTTTTGTATTTTGTAGGGTTTAAAGGTTTTTTCCACTATGTCTGAAGAAAATTAAAAGGTAGAGAGTGACGATCCTCCCGCCTTCGATTCACCAGAGGAAACCATTCGCAGGAATAAGCTCCACGTTTCATCAATGATTCATGAAGCATTGATGCCACATGACCCCTGCGCAGCCCTACACACCAACGAACACAGCAAGTCAATCAAAAATCAAAGAGTATCAGGGTCGAAGACAAAAACGCACCAGCACGGAAGACTGAAGACAGATTTATGAGGGTTATGGCTAATATTGATTATCAAAAGCCAAATCCTACGAATTAAAAACACAGTTAAAAAGAAATCAAAGTGTTTTATCAAACAAAAGGCCTCCACTGCCACATTACAGGCTAACTTAATCCCCCAGCTACCACAAAGCTACCTACAGCCTCAAAGAAATCAAAAGAAGATCGAAGTTATTACCAGACCAAGAGATATTTTGCATCAATACAGCTGAACAGTTATTTCAACCAAAGGAACTTATTGTAAACTGTCAGCAGAAGTTATTACAAGGATAACTAGGAGCCTTGAAGTCAACAAATTCTTTCCAGCAAGCCTAATAGTTAATGTAAACCAATTAATACAGAGAAAATATCAAGAATCTTCTCCATTAAGCCCCTCAAAATCCGAGAGATAGTACACTGTATTAATTGAACTTAGAAGATATTTTATCCCATTCGACCTCCTCATTTCTTCTACAAATACTTTTGAAGAAAATGAGGACATGTTGGTTGCTTGGTTAGTTGATCACTAGTTGTAATACTGAAACTCTCTGAGATAATACATAGTCTGTTGAAGTTGAAGAAGAAACTGAAGTCTTGGAAGTCCTGATGATGTTGTTGCATGCTTGTTTTTGAGAAGTCTCTATCAGTGGATCCATGAGCTTGGTTGTTGGTGAAGTATTCTAAAATGTTTAATGTTATCTCCTATTTTCATTTTGTTCCATAATTTCTTACTACAGTAGGTTGAAATTTTTAGGCTAAGAAATGACTCCTGGAAACACCTTAGACCTGTTCATCCTTCACTGTTTCATGTTTTCTTCTGCTGAGGTATTTTAGAGTCTTTAATCTCTCTCTTTAGTCCTCATGCTTGTTTATTTCTATGGTAGTTTGAATAAGATGGTTTCAGCATGATTTATGGTTCTCCCTGCTTGTCTGCTGCCACTTAAAATGTTGTTATTGAAGTCTCCCTTTGAATTTTTTCTGTTTACAGTAAGCCAAGGAGGTCTATTCTGATCTTGCCCTTTGTCCTTACTTAAACAGTTGTCTTAAAGGTCTTTATAGTTGTAATCATAGATGTGTCAGGTGTTCCCTCTTCTATGACTGCAATTATCAGTGAATCTTTTATGTTTTCTAAGTCATTTGAAATAAAATCTTTGAGGAAATAGGGTGTTCCCTAAATCTTAGATTTCATTCTAAAAGTTGTTTTGAAATCATTATTTTCTTAAAGGTGTGATTTGTATAATTCATAGTTAGCCCTGTCTATCAAATAGCTCTTTATAGTTCAAATTGTGTTGTCAAATTCCCTTTGTTGAGAATTAAACTTCTCTTTCCAAACCATTGATGTCCATCTCATTCCAAAAACCAAAGGATCCTGTGGCCAAGTTATATTTGCCCTCTGATATCCCATATCCATTGATAAGTTTGTCATGACCCCTTTTTGACTCCATTGCCCAATGAAGCTACTACTTCCTCTTTCTACCTATCTTTCCTAGACCTTTCATATCTTGTTGTATTAATTCAACCAAACAAACAATCAAACAACTGTACTTAATAACTAGTCTAAAACCAATACTCTAAGCACACAAGATAAACCTTTTCAAATAAATATTTGAGAGATCCCTCTCTAAGAACAGGAGGACTAGATCCTGTAACTCTAAAGATTGGTTCTGATGTTTCCTTGTCTTTTGATTTGCCAAACTATCAAAACACGGGACACCAACAATTGGATCTAAAAGCAGCAAAGAAGAAAACATTGAATCAAAGAGCAATGAAGCAAGAAGAAGAAATGATGAAAAAATCCATGATGACAGTAAATCAAGGGGCCATGACAGCAGTAAGGATAAAAATGGTGACGACAGTAATAATGGAAACCATAGTGAAGGCACTCAAATGATCAATATTGAACCTTTTCCTTTAACTTACCAAAGGGGAAGTAGGCATGTGTTTGCTGCCTCTAAAAGGCAAGGGGCCATGACTTCCACTTCAACCAAGCAGCTGGACAAAGTCAAAGAGAAGGTCATGGAAGAAGAAGAAGAAGATCAGCATGAGACTGAGCAGGAATTTGAACTCATTCATGTTGACAGTGATGATGAAAATAAGAAAAGGATCTCAAGAATGCTGCTCAAAGGTAAATATGCCCAAATCAATGATTTGCAAGCCAATCTAGCTAGGTCTAAGAATTTCATTCATTATTATGAGATTGAAAACAAGCAGCTAGATGCACAAAAGGCCATTTATGAGGTCAGGGCAATCAGAGCCTGGAAAGAGGCTAAAAGGACCAAGGTTAGGATAGATGAGGTCTTGGGTATTTTTGATGAAAGTGAAGATGAAGAAGGGTAGTTGTCTAGGAGAAGGCCAAGAACAATGGGTTTGAGGAAGGACTTAGCCAAGGAGAAGGAGCAAGAAACAACATTGGCAGAGCAACTCACTCCAAGTGAGATTCTTGCCATGAAGATAGAGTATGATTGGGAACCTTGGTTAGAAAGGGCTAATACACACTTGGAGGATTAGCTGGAAAAGACACAAAGAGACCTTGGCCTTCAGAAGAAGATGGCCAAGCACTATCGCTTGAGGAAAAAAATTGCAAGGGCCATGCTCAAAAGAGCCCTTGCTAAAATTCAAGCCCTAAAGGAGGAGAAAAGACAAGAAAAACTTGATATCCTAGCTGATGCTTCCCTACAGGCATCCCAAACACCATGAGGAAGATAATTTCAAATTTTGGCAAGTTTTTGATAATTTTGGTTTTTCACTGTTTAGGAGGGCCAAGGGTGCTGCGCTCTTTTTTGGGGCACATTCTTGAAGAGTGGCTTAAATTTTTAGGTTCCTCTTTCCAATTTCATCACACACACCAAATTTCAGGTCATTTGGAGCAATTTTGGTCCTCCAAAAGGGTCAAAAACATGCAAAAATTCACCTTTCTGCCCAATTTTTAGGGCTGGCATTGCGCCCTTAGAAGTATTGGGATATTTTTTTTTTGAAAATTTAAATGAAGTAAAAACAGAAAACCAAGGGCATTTTTGGAAATTAGACTTGACAAGCTATCTAACGAGCTATCACAGAGCTCATTCCAAGACCGGGAAGGCCTTCAAAATTCAACTGCAAGGTGACCTATTTTTCTGGTGCAGGCGTTGTACCCTTGCCTGCAAAGTCAACAAAAGACACAGATTTATGGAAAATAGATATTTTGTGGTTTTTTGGGAAAATCACTCCAAACTTAGGTGTTAGAATTTATTTTTCATTTATTGCATTATATATTTTGTGCCTTGGGCCTTGCATGGTCTTAATGGACAAATTTAGCATTTATGATGTATTTATGACATTTTGGGAACCCTAGTTAGGGTTTTGGTCCTCCTTTCTTGTTAAATACAACATTGAGGCCTCACTGTACATGTTGGTTGTTTGCTGATCATAATATGATATTGACTTTGAGTTTATTGGTGAAATTGGCTTTGGTGTCTTGTGATGGCTTTAGACTGAGCACCTATGGATTAAGCACATTCTTAGGATTCATAAGCTTTATTGGATGGTGATGTATTCCACCTTTGTATTTTTTTCTTCATTTTTCATTATGTTTCATGATCATAGGACATAAATTAGAGAATAGGATATGATTTCTTTGCACCCTACTTCTGCTTACCTCCTTTGATTTCTATGTTTTCCTCCTTGAAGTTTAGCTAAAGAATTATTTAATGCTCCTTGGTTTTTACTAAATGTTATGTTAAAATTCTATTTGTTTGCAAGTAAGTTTCAAAGAATCCTTAAATTCTCTCTAATTTTACTTATATGTTGTTTTTAAAGGTCTGCTTAGTACAGTTTAGTTGAAGAATCCTTCGTTTCTCTTCAAGTGTTTACTATGCTAATCATTCCTGAAAGATTTTTCTTGTTTCTTAGTATGTTAAAGGATCCTTGATTGCCCCTTAACCTACTATATTCACAACTACATGTTTATTTCACTCACACAAAACCTACTTAGATCCATTTTTCCATATTAACTTGCCCTATGAAACACCCTTGACCTATCTTTGCACTTTTCAAGACCTTTGCAGACTCCATAGCCCAATGGATTGATTCTCTCTTACTCTACCTATTTTTCTTGGAAACCTATCCAACCAAACAAACAAACAAGAAAACCCCAATCCCTATAACTAGCCTAAAATCAAAACCCTAAAATCAAACAAGTTAAATCCTTTACAAAAACATAAAGATAGCCCTCTCTGAGTCAAGGCTAGATCCTAGGACTCTAAAGACTGATTTGATGTTACCCATATGCATTTGGTCTTTCCAATCTAATAAATTACGGGGATATAACAGTGTTATAAAACATTTGTTGACGTTTCGAATCCCAACAGGGATCCATCTTCAGGACGAAAGTTGAATTGAAGAATGAAAGAAGCCCGAAAGGATTTTGCGGCCCTTCTTTCAATCTTAATTTGAGATTTTTCCAGATAACACTATGGAAAATCCAGAGATTTCTTCAATAAGTGATAACCACATAAGCTTGAAAACCATTATTATATCCCTACACGAAGGGGAGTCTTGGGAAGATATTTGCTATCTGGAAGAATCTCGAATTAAGATTGAAAGAAGGGTCGCGGAATCCTTTCAGCCTTCTTTAATTCTTCAATTCAACTCTCATCCGGAATATGGATCCCCATTGGGATTCGAAACATCGAATACTGTTTTATAACACTGTGGAAAATACAGATATTTCTTCAATAAGCGATAACCACATAAGCTTGAAAACCGTTATTATATCCTTGCACGAAGGGGAGTCTTGGGAAGATATTTGTTATCTGGAAAAATCTCAAATTAAGATTGAAAGAAGGGCCATAGAATCCTTTCATCCTTCTTTCATTCTTCAATTCAACTCTCGTCCTGAAGATGGATCCCTGTTGGGATTTGAATCGTCGAAAAATGTTTTATAACACTGTGGAAAATCTGGAGATTTCTTCAATAAGTGATAACCACAGAAGCTTGAAAACCATTATTATATCCCTGCATGGAGGGGAGTCTTGGGAAGATATTTGTTATCTGGAAAAATCTCGAATTAAGATTGAAAAAAGGGCCACAAAATCCTTTCGGCCTTCTTTCATTCTTAAATTCAACTCTCATCTTGAAGATGGATCCACGTTGGGATTTGAAACGTCGACAAATGTTTTATAACACTGTGGAAAATCTGGAGATTTCTTCAATAAGAGATAACCACTGAAGCTTGAAAATCATTATTATATCCCTGCATGGAGGGGAGTCTTAGGAAGATATTTGTTATCTAGAAAAATATCGAATTAAGATTGAAAGAAGGGCCGCAGAATCCTTTCGACCTTCCTTCATTCTTTAATTCAACTCTCGTCCTGAAGATGGATCCCCATTGGGATTCAAAACGTCGACAAATGTTTTATAACACTATGGAAAATCCAGAGATTTCTTCAATAAGCGATAACCACAAAAGCTTGAATACCATTATTATATCCCTGCACAGAGGGGAGTCTTGGGAAGATATTTTTTATCTGGAAAAATCTTGAATTAAGATTGAAAAAGGGGCCACAGAATCCTTTCATCCTTCTTTCATTATTCAATTCAACTCTCATCCTGAAGATGGATCCCCATTGGGATTCGAAACATCGACAAATTTTTTATAACACTATGGAAAATTCGGAGATTTCTTCAATAAGCGATAACCACAAAAGCTTGAAAACCATTATTATATCCCTGCATGGAGGGGAGACTTGGGAAGATATTTTTTAATTAGAAAAATATCGAATTAAGATTGAAAGAAGGGCTGCAAAAACCTTTTGGCCTTCTTTCATTCTTCAATTCAACTCTCATCCTGAAGATGGATCCCCATTGGGATAAAAATGTCGACAAATGCTTTATAACACTGTCGAAAATCAAGATATTTCTTCAATAAGCGATAACCACAAAAGAATGAAAACCATTATTATATCCTTGCATGGAGGGGAATCTTGGGAAGATACTTGTTATCTGGAAAAATCTTGAATTAAGATTGAAAGAAGGGCCACAGAATCCTTTCGGCCTTCTTTAATTCTTCAATTCAACTCTCGTCCTAAAGATGGATCCCCGTTGGGATTCGAAACGTCGAAAAATGTTTTATAACACTATGGAAAATCCGGAGATTTCTTCAATAAGCAATAACCAAAGAATCTTGAAAACCATTATGTATAAATATTGTTCTTGGCCTTCACACCACTGCATAGTTTACCTCATTATCTTCAATCTGTCGCAGAAACTCTTTTCCACCCATCAACAATGCTTTTGTTCCAATATTTTCCACAGTATCCTCTTCCTTCATGGGAACTAGCGTATGATTTATCCCTTCTTTAAAAAACCTGTAGTAATTTTTTTCTCTGTCATGGACGACCTTCCTATCATACTGCCATGGTCTTCCCAGCAGAATATGGCACATGTCCATTGGCATATTATCACAAGTCACTTTGTCCTTGTACTTGCAAATATGAAACTCCACTTTGCATTGCTCATCAACCAGCAATTGGTGTCCTTTCTGCAACCAAGACACCTTATATGGAGTTGGGTGTTTTGTCTTCTTTAATCCCAGTTTTTCCACAATTTTAGTAGCTACCAGGTTATCAGTACTTCCACTATCTATTATCAATTTACAACATTTTCCATGTGATTTACACATAGTCCAGAACAATGCTTTTCTCTATGTCATATCAGTCACTTCCTTAGCTGGTTTTAACAAAACCTTGTTCAACACCAAGGCTTCTCCCATTTCAGGCATATTTTCCACCTCTTGTGGCGGTGCCTCTACTACATTTGGTTGAGCAACATATGCTCCTCTTTGTCTAGCTGGTTCATTTTCAGGACATTCAAAAGACCTGTGTCCCCACTTGTGACACTTGTAACACTGATAGGCATTTCCTCTGCATCTACCATTACCTCTTCCCCATTGGTATGGCCTTCCTCCTCTAGTGTTACCTTCCCTCTCGGTCTGTCCCGAAGCTTTCGAATTGCAGCCTTCTTCACTATTGTTGGCAATTATACCTCTACCAAAGGACTTTCCTCTTCCCCTTCCAAAACCATGTCCTCTTCCTGCATTCTGTTTCCTGGTGATCTTCTCTTCTGCCCTCAAAGCACTGTGATATGCTTCCTCTATAGTCCTAGGAGAAAGAATACTAATTTCGTCTAGGGTCTCCATCCGTAGACCATTTACAAACCTCATTTTATTCTCTGGGGTATCTTCAGCATACCCAACTCTCAGATTTACTTTGTAAAATTCTTCAGTATATTCCTTTACAGTCATCGTTCTTTGTCTCAGGTTTTGCCTGTGTCTGTAAAGAGAAATTTGGTAATCCTTAGGTAGAAATTTTCTCTTCTGCTTTGCAATCATTCTATCCCATTTCTTTATCAATGGTTTATTCAACCTCCTTCTTTCTACCTGTACATTGTCCCACCACAATACTTCATGTCCTTTCAACTTGGTAACCACAAACCTGATCTTCCTATCTTCACTGATTTCTTCATATTCAAAGTATTTATCTAACTTGCTTATCTAGTCCAAGAATGCATCTATGGACAAAATACCATAGTAATTAGAAATCTCTTGTTTTGGCTTGCTACTAGCCATCAAGACTGATCTTAAAAATTTAATCTCTGGTTCTTCTCCATCCGACCCTTTTGTCGTTGTTGCATTTTCTTCCTCATTGTCATCTCCACCTTCAGGATCTCTGCGCCTTCCTACCTCCACTACTGCCAAACATTCAGACAATGTTATGATCTCTTCCCGTAGCCCTTCATCTGTTCTCTTCCCATAGCCCATACACAAGTTGAAGAAGTAGGTGAATTTTGTGCTTGCTCCTCCTCCTCATCTTCTCCACTAGAATTTACTGGTAATGAATCATAATTAGCACCCCACTCATTTATGGCAGAAGTAATAGAATTAAAAGAATGTGTCAAGAAGGGATGATATTAAGAAAAAGATAGGCCAGATATGATCTACTTGTAATTTTGACAGGTTAGACACCTAGGTCACCTTTTCAGGTTAGATACCCTAGGCTACAACTTCTCAAACCTAAAATTAATGTAAATAAAAAGTTTATCAAATAAAAAATTAATATAAAAAAAAAAATTATGGCAAGGGCCAGATTCAATCACAATGCATAAACTTGAACTTGCTTCAAGAATAAGTGCCTCTTTATATAGAAGATAAAAAACCGGGTTGTGTTTCCAGCAAACTTGCTAAGCTTTGCTCAACAACAACATGCAGTGTGTTTAGCCTAAGTTTTTATATTTAAGGCCGCGTTATTTTTAGTTTTATGGTTGTTTTTTATTTTAAACAATATCTCATGCATGTCTATGTGTGTCTAGTTTCATAATATCTCATAAAATTAAATTTGTAATTTGTAATTTATAAGAATAGTAATCAATTTTAAAGTTATTATCAAAATTTCAGGCTTTAAATTTTTTTTTTTAAAGTTTTTGGGATGTTGGCTTGGTTGTTGAGGATATTGGTTTGAAGGTTATATGCTTCAATTGCTCAATCGAACTCCAATACTCTAGGTCTAGCTACCTAAGATGGTGAGTTGGATATTTAATAAAAAAATGGCTCAATCGAGTCTTAGGGTTCAATCCATAATGCTTCATTGAGCCTTAGAGCTTGATTGACCTATAAAGTTCAATAGAGGGTTTGTTTCTAACCCTCTATCTAGTTATTTTTTTAAAGCCCAAGGGGCTTGATCAAACTCTTAAAAAAGGATTGAACCATATTTTTTTCCACCTAAACATACCCTCTCTTGCGAAAAAGTGTAACCCAACTATATGCTTTCACCCTCATACTACCCATCAAATCTAGGTACATTGAAATTTAGTTTTTGAAAAGGAACTTAAATTAAATGAATTCTTTGGTCATAAAAAAACACCATGTGAATTTGGACTACTTGACCCTTTTCTCACTCCTAGGTTTTTAATTTTGGCCTCAAGTGTAGGCTTTAGCCTTGTACAATTAATTTCTACGAATAGTTTTTTGATAAAAAATAAAATAGACAACATAAAACGCACAAATTAACATAAATATTTTATCTTCGAAACTCAAAACTAGGAAAATCAACAAGATTTTTCAATATATATATCGGCATCAATAAAATGTCAGTCCGTTTACCTTGGATTTGAATACAATTGTAATTCCTTAAATGAAACTACAAAACCATGTGCAAAACCACCATGTGCCCCAAAGTCACTAAGGGAAAAAAACATGTGCCAAAAACCATAAAAAAAAAAGCAAAAAACCACCCAAATAATTTTTCAAGACAACTACCCCCAAACCTAGATGCAACATACAACACATGAGGATAGCCATGCAAATAATATAACACACGTACCCAATATTCTCCCACTTGTTTTCTTTCCACATAGGTGGTCACATGAGTACATGTGTGGTGCTCCTTCCCTATTTATAACATCTACTTGCTCAATACTCCCACTACATGTTTAATGTCTACTCTAGTACGAACCATTGCATACATCAAAATACCAAATACATAGGCACACAGAACACAAGACTTGTCTTCTTCCTCTTCTTGTCATGGGTCATTGTTACGTAGATAAGTTTATATATACAGGAATAGAGATATTTACTCATTTACGTTTCTACATATTAAAACTCTACAAAATTGTTTCGACATATTTCCTTTTATTTAACCAAAGTTTCATGTTTCCTTGATCTCTTTTAATTTCCATTCGCAAAACAAAAAATTTATTACACCAATATCCTTCATGTTGAATTTAGTTACTTAGATAATTTTATGTATATAGGAATAGAGATATTTACTCATTTACATGTCTACATATTAAAACTCTACAAAACTGTCTCAACATATTTCCTTTGATTTAACCAAAGTTTCATGTTTCCTTGATATTTTTTAATTTCCATTCACAAAATGAAAAATTTATTACACCAATATCCTTCATGTTGAATTTAGAGGACCATTGAGTTTCCACTTACTCAACGATTTCCTTGTCATTTACAATTAACAACATAACATCCACATACAAAACCAAATAAATATGATGATCACAAACTAATTTGCAATACACATAGTGGTCCACTTTGCTCCTTATGAAGCCAAGCCCCAATATATAAGTATCAAATTTTTGATACCACGTCCTTACTGGTTTCCTTAACCTATACATAGACTTTTTCAACCTACATACTAGTTATTTCTTTTCTTTAATAGCAAAACCTTCTAGTTACTTCATGAAGATTTTTTTTCCAATTCCCATATAGCAATGTTGTCTTGACATCTATCTATTATGCTTCAAAATAAAAAACAACAACAATAGAACAAAAAAATTCCATAGAACTTAACTTGGCAACATGAGAAAAAATCTCACTAAAGTTGCATTCAACTTCTTCTTAAATACACATTTGCTTCCAATGAGCTTTCTTCTAGACGACAACTGCACTAGTCCCAAATCTCATTCTTTTTTATAAATGTTATTTCTTCAACCACAACCTTTTTCCAAAGTTTTCCATCCTATGAATCCACTTACTAAATTAGAGTCTATTTTATTCTAAATTCCAAAGGTATATTGACTATCCTTTATCTTGATTATAGATTTTGAAATATTCTCAATTGGAGATCAAGAAATATTCTAAAATCCTTAGCGTGGAGATCCTAATTGACATATTTTATAAATATTTTGGAATTTGAAATAGAGTTAATTTTAGCTCTATCTTAATGACTTTACAATAAATATGCCCTCTTACTTGCAACTCTAGCTTAAGTCATATACTTGTTCCAACATTCTTTGGCATAGCCACCACTATCTTTTGAATGTAAAGCTTTTCATATCTGTCACATATTTTCTACTATATACTTTTTTATACAATATTTATTAATTTATAATTCAATATATTTTTAGTGTAAAAGTCTTCATATCTTTCACATATTTTCTACTCCATAAGTTTTCATATAATATTTATAAATTTGTAATTCAATATTTTTGGAAAATAAAAATGTAGAAGGAAAATCCAATATGATATGGTTTTTTCAAGGAAATTGCTTGAGAAAAAAAATTCATAATAAAATCTTTAATTAGGTATTTTTTTCCAAAATCTTAAAATTTTTCTCATTTTTTTTTATGAATTTATAAAACTTTTTTCTTTAATTTGTAACCATACATAAAAGTTTATAAATATACTTTCATTTTTAAGAATTAAAAATTTATTTTCCCACGTATATATATAAATTAGAATTCTTAAAATATATACATTACCTAAAACCAATTTTGAAAGTTATTTTATTCACTGTAAGAAACTGAAAGTCCTGACAAAATGCATGCATTTTCATGCGTAGTTTTCAATTTATAATACATGCAATTTTATACATAGTTTTCGTTTTTCTTACGTGCAAAGAAACTCGAGGCCTGCAGTGTGCTTGCAGCGGCATGCCACAAGTGGACGGTACTCTCAATTCCATGTCTAATAAACAAATCCTGTAATTGATTGTAGCCGATAAATTTGGTAAATTATTTGGAGTTTTGTGAAGACAAAAATACATATTAACTCTTAATGTTACTATGTAATACTCCTTTAAATTTGTTATCACCGTGTATATATTTAAATTTTATTTATATGATATTTGGAAAATAGATTCTTTTAATTGTAAAGGGAATGGGTTGATTGTTATATGAGAGTGTAAATTTTTGTGATTCATATTTATTTTATGAGAAATTTTCAGGGAATTACATTATCATTTTAGAAGCCAAAGTGTTTCTAACTACTGAGTATAGTTCATCATCATCATTAAGGGAAATTTAAATAGAAGTCCTCTTGGAGTGCTATTTCTTGTTTCCATTTCAACACTCCCTCTCAACAAGAAAAGAATTGTTTGCTACCCTGATCTTGTCTCTACGGAACTTGAATTTGCTTCTTGAGAGTGCCTTCGTCAAGATGTCTGCATCCCGCTCCTCCGTGAGAGTGTACTCTAATGACATAATCTTGCTCTGCACACAATCTCTGAGATGGTGATACCATATATCAGTATTCTTTGATCTATCATGAAAAAATGGATTAACCGAGAGTTTGATGCAACTCTAGTTTCACAATAAATCACCGACAGATCCATCTGTTGACCAAACAAACCAACAGGTATCTTCCTCATACAGATGGCCTCACATGTTGCCTGAATGGCTACAATGTACTCTGCCTTTGCTGAATTGATTTCAACTGATCTTTGTTTCCTGTTGTACCAAGAAATTGTTATTGATCCTATGTTGAAGATACCCCCTGATGTGCTCTTTCTGTCGGATGGACTCCCTACCCAATCTGCATCAGTGAAGCTTTGAAGCTTCACTCTCTTTGTGTGTCTGTACCATAGCTTATACTCTATAGTGCCTCTAAGGTATCTCACCACATGCTTTCTTGCCTTCTGAAAGAGCTTGGTAGGCTTAACCATAGCTTGAATAAGCTGGTTAATTGCATAGCATATGTTTGGTCACATGTTCACCAAATACATGAGTGAACTCACAAGCTGCCTATAAATAGTAGCATTTACTACTTTTCTTGAAGTAGCATCCTCCTTCCTCTATTTTCCTACTAGAGGAGTCTCCATGGATTCTCTTCCCTCCATGTGGAACTTTCTGAGGATCACGTTGGCATACTTGCCCTGATATGTAAATAGCTCCCCATCTATTTGCCTTATTTCCAATCACAGGAAATCATGCAAGAGCCCAATTTCCTTCATCACAAAGCCTCTTGCAAGATCCTTTTTGCAAGACTTAATGATATGCTCATCACTTGTTAGTATCATATCATCAAAATAAAGTACAATAATCAAAACCTTACCTTCTACCACAATATGATAAAGGTTTGCATCTGCTTCACTCTTGTTGAAGCCCAACCCAGTGAAATAGTTGTCGATCCTGGTGTACCAAACACGAGGTGCTTGCTTCATCCCATAGAGTGCTCTCTTGAGTCTCCACACATGTGACTCCATGTCTAAATTCTAAAAACCTTCAGGCTACTCAATTTACACCTCTTCCTCAATTATCCCATTGAGGAAGGTTATCTTTAAATCCATTTGACGTATCTGCCATCCCATCTGCGCTGAGAGTGCAAGGATGGATCTGATTGATGATTACCTTGTGATTGGTGCAATAGTCTCATCATAATCAATCCCATCCACCTGAGAGAAACCTTTGGCAACAAACTTGGCCTTGTGCTTCTCCACACTCCCATATGTTGTTTGATTCACCTTGTAGATCCACCTAGATCCTACAACTAACTTCTCGTCTATTCTTGGGACAAATTTTCATGCAATGTTTCTAATAATGGAGTCATACTCCTCAACCATGGCATCAACCAAAATTTTTTGTTGCACTTCTTCCTCAAAAGAGGATGGTTCTATCTCCACACCTTCACTCATAAGAGCCATCTATCCATTGTACCGCAATTGGGAACTTCTTTGTCTGCACTGTGATGTGGGTACTCCCACATTCTCTATAGCATCAAGCAACAACCTGCAATCCTCTATGGTGCGCTTCCTTCCCTCTCAGGATGTCTTTGTTTAAGTAAGTGCTTCCACTCTCTGTGCCTCTGCTTATGGCTGCTCCACATCTTAAGGTTCTTCTCTTGAATCCAAGAGCTCCTCAACTACATGCAACTGAAGCTCCCTCTCAAGGGAAATTTGCATGGTCTTCTCTTCATCGAATTTCACATCTCTTCTAAACACTCTCATCGTGTGTGCTGGAAATTACACACCAATATTTGTGAGGTTTATTAGTGTACCCCACAAAAATACCCATCTCAGTTGTTGGCTCTAGCTTCTTCCTATCATATTTGGTCACATGGAAATAAATTGATGAATCAAAAATTTTAAAATGCAACACATTTGGTCTCTTACCTGAAGAATATCCTCTGGTGTACTCATACTGAGTATCTGATGATGACTTTTTTTCTGCACAAATACTGTTGTATTGCATGCTTCTTCCCAAATATGCAATGGTAGGCCCTAATCATGCAACATAGCTCGTGATGCTCGCAAAATAGTTCTGTTATTCCTTTCTGCAACCCCATTCTGCTATGGGTTATGGGGTGTTATCAATCTCCTTTGAATTCCTTTTGAAGCACATAAGTTCTTGAATTCATTAGAGATATATTCTCCACCATTTTCACTCCTAAGAGAATCCACCTTCTTCCCTATATCTTTCTCGACAAGTGCCTTGAACTCACAAAACTTGGAAAATGTTTGATATTTCTTCTACATCAAGAAAATTCAACACTTGCATGACAAATCATCTACAAAAATCACATAATATATGTGTTTTTTTGTGGAATCTGTCGAGAATAGTACACACATGTCTAAGTGAACTCTCTTAAGGATCTCCTTTGCTCAACTTTCCTTATCATGAAAGGTGGCTTTGGTATACTTCCCCAATGTACACCATTTCGATGTATCTTGCTACACAAGTGCACCATTTGGAAGTATTGTAGAAATCTGTTGCATGATCTTCAAAGTGCCACCGGTGTAGATGGCCCAATATCCTGTGTCATACCTCACTAATGTCTCATCTCTCCACCTTCTCTGCTTTCGTGCTCAAGGCAACACATATTTCTACATCTAATTTGTAGAGGTTATTTACTCGAACCCCAATATTTTTCACCTGTCTCATGGCTTCGTGATGATGAAACACCTTTCCTTCACTGAATATCACATCATAGCCATGGTCTTCCAACATAGCAACATAAAACAAATTCTTCTTTAAACCAGGAACATACATGACATATTTTAATGTGAGAGGATTACCTGACTCCCTAAGAAAGGTAATTGTACCTAGACTAGTAATGTTATGCCTCCCATCATTTCCCATCTCGATGTGCATTTGGAGATCCTTCTCCTCCAAGCTACTGAAGAATTATTTGTTTCCAGACATATGGAACGAAGCTCCACTATCTAAGTGCCACATAAAACCCATCACCGATGACACCATGCATGCGATGAGGGTGAAATCCAACTCGAACTGTGAAACAAGTACTTCACTTGCCACTCCTCTTGAGGTCTTCTTGTGCAGACACTTTGTAGCATAATTTCCAAGATCGTGACAGTGAAATCGTTTTACCTTTGACAAGTCTCGCTCCTTACCTTCCTAATCAAAATCTGATTTGGAATGAGACGTATTCCCTTTCCCTTTCTTCTCCTCTAGTCTTTGATGAGGATCCATCTCTGGTGTTTCGCTGAATTTATTCTTTTAGGACGTTGGACCACAATCACTCCCAGTCTATTACCTTCGCCCTCCCATTCACTGAGTCTCAGTAGCTATTCCAGCTCTTGAGAAGGCCTATAAGTGCAAGGCTCACCAAATCATCATGGGAAATTTCTACTCCAACACTTCCAAGATCATCTTGACATTGAGAGAACTTCGTTAAGTATTTTGGGATCGTGCCGCCCTTCTCCATCTTGATCTTTCCGAGCTTGTACTTCAACACTAATTGGATGTGGTTGTTGTTATTCTAAAACATATCTGTTAAGGTCCTTTGCATAGCATATGGAGTTTCCTTTCCATGTAGGTTCGAGACAATATGATATCAAACTCCTTCTAATAGAATCCTTCTTACCTTTGCTACATTCATCTTCCATACATCAAGAATTTGAGCATCTGCTACTGCGGCCTAGGGAATATCATTGTCTACGAATTCCTTTAGTTCTTTATCCTATATCACTGCCTCCATCCTGTCCTTCCATGCCATGTAATTCAAATCCCCCCCAAGGGAATATTTGAGTCTCAAGGCAATGAAAGACATCTTGATTTTTTGTTGGTCCTGAAGAATAAATCTGCAAATTTGATGTACCTGTTCAAAACAAACTATGGTTATTCTATTCTATTGTGATTCCTTCTCTGATACCATGTAGAAATATCTAAATAGATTAAAATGGTCTTGTAATGTACTAAAAAAAATACTCAATCAATTCTACAAATTGCGAAAACCAATTTCGACAACATAATCACATAAACAAGTAAGAGAAATAATTATCAATCGCACAACACAATATGTATCTACGGAAATACTCAACTAAAACCCTGCTATTTTTATATTGCATAAATTCAAGAAAATGAAATAATATAATGATATTTCTCTTCTTGAGAAACCTTTGCACTCTATTGACTATCTCACTCTGATCTAATCAAGTTTGGTCCAATATTTAACTAGTTTCTTGCCTCTTCTTGACCAACGTTGATTACGCATTCCTGGGATAATTGAGCCCCTATTGATTATAAAATTCCCAATTAATTATTTTGAAATACATCCAAGGATTCCTGATGACCTCATGCATGACCTGTACAATTTTCTAATTATGAAATTGATAGTTATCTTCCCTTTAAACCCAATCTCAACTGGGCCTTCCTTAAACCTGACATGCAACAACTATTTATAGCGAATTATCATTTAAATCATTGGTCACTGCATGTGAATTAAACTATATATGATTCACTATACCTATCACTAGTGCATCTCTCAATTAGAACTAGTTAAATTGATTTTAACTCAGATAATTGAGTTAACTAGTTACAACTCACAAATAATTCAACTAGGGCTCCTAAAAAGCAAGAGACACCCTACATGCCTCTAGTTTGGCCCTCTACTCGAATTGAATGAGCTAACTAAGTCTTACTAGCTTATTTAACTCGTATAAGCTGTCATAAGATGCAGAATTACAATTTACTTGAACTAATTTAATTAAGGGAAAATTAAATCAGAAGCCCCCTTAGGGTGTGATTTATTGTTGCCATTTCAAAATCAATATTTCTCCCAGCGCGATAGAATATGCGTCGACATGTATGTGGAACTACTTACTCCAATCTTGAGAAGACTATAATAGGAATTGATACCATATTCTATTCAAAGTGTCCAAAGCTTGTTAGCATTCGTTGATCCACTGAAATTCTACCCCTTCTTCAATAATATTCCATGGGCGTGGTAATCTTAGCATATCCTTATATGAACTTTTGATAGTATCCCTTATGGCCCAAGTTGATATTAGTTTTCGTACAGTGGTTAGTGGTGATAGGTCCACGATGATGGAAATATTTGGCCAAATCTACCAGTAGCCCCTACTTGCATACAACTTCCCCCAATAAGGTGCTAAAGGGAGTGTAAAATATACACTTCTTAAGGCTTAACAATATTGGTAGTTGCCTACATCTATCTAGTATCAAACACAACATTTCAATATTCATTTTAAAAAGTTTGAACACTATCCAATTGTCCAAATAGACTTCCAAGGATTTACGAATAAACTCCTTAAACGCTGCCACCACTATTTTGGAAAAGATAGCTAGTGCATTCTTCAAACCAAATGGCATCACTATATACTAGAAACAATGCCAATCTATCCCAAAGGTAGTTTTATGGTGATATTCTTTAGAAATCCTCACTTGGTGGTTTCCTAAAAATACATCAGTAAAAGAGTAAGCTTCATGTTCTCCCATATTTTCCAAAATCTCATCGGTGAATGGGGTAGGAAAGGGTTCATGCGCACATGCATCATTCAAATTTCACAAGTCCACACACATTCTTATATCACATGTTTTATTATTTTGAACTACCATCATGCTGATCCATTCTAATTCCTCCATTGGTTCGATGATCCTTTCCTACAACATATTCTCCCATTTTGTCTTGGACTTTTCCTTATAAGTTGGATTCAATCGATAGGGTCGCTTCTTTACCTTCTTCACATCAGGTTTTAAGGGAATCCTCATTTCGCGCAGCTCTTTGATAATTCCTTTCATCTCTTCATAGGTAATAGGGAACAGGTCTTGGTATTCGCACAATAAGTCTGCAACCTTTTTGATAGTGTCATTGTTTCAATAATCTCCAATGGTTGCAATATTGGAATTTTCTTCGATCTTGATGTTCATATTCCTAGTCATGATCGTCTACACATACTCCATGGTTTGTAATGGTGGTCCTTATACTGTGCGCTCACCTTTAACTTCCGGAATTTAGATGTTCATGGGATCATCATCATCCTCTCCCTTCTTCGTTATATTGTAGCACTCCAAAAACTCTTGTACATGCTGCAAATGTTGATGCGCAGAACACAATGACCCACTCCTGATCATTATTGGTTCATTAGCAGTAAATATCCTCTGTTGCAACACCCTCAAAGCTTCTATCATGAACTAATAGAGACATTAGCTAGTTGGAACCATGCACACAATAATGCCAACAAGAGTGCCACTACAAATAGTTTTTTTCTCATCCAACTCATTTTTGCTTCAAATAGGTTAAACACATACCCACTTGTATATCATATTTGATCTAAATCTCCAACTTAGTCTACATTAACAAAGTCATGTACGTACAACATTTTCTCCAACCCTGCTCTTCCTTGGTAGCACAATCCATAACGAGTAGTGCTATGAAAATATCCAAAAAATCTCCTTTAATGATTGCCTAGTGCTCCTTCCCTAGATATGACATATACCTGCTCAACGCTCCCACTGTATGTTTAATGTCTACTCTAGTAAAAACAATTGCATACATCAAACTTCCAAATTCATATGAACATGGAACACAAGACATGTCCTCTTCCTCTTTTGGTATTAGGACATTGTTATGAAGATACATTTATACATACATGAATAGAGATATTTATTGGTTTACATTCCTACATATTAAAAATCTACAAAATTGTCTGGACATATTTCCTTTGATTTAACCAAAGTTTCATGTTTTTTTTTATTATCTCTTTTAATTTTCATTCCCAAAATGAAAAATTTATTGCACCAATATCCTTCATGTCAAATTTAGAGGACAACTGAATTTCCACTTACTCGGTGACTTCCTTGTCATTTTCAATCAACAACATATAATCCACATCCAAAACCAAATAAATATGATGATCACAAACTAATTTGAGACACATAGTGGTCCACTTTGCTCCTTATGAAGCCAAGCCCCAATATATAAGTTTCAAATTTTTGATACCACATCCTTAGTGATTGCCTTAACCTATACATAGACTTTTTCAACCTACATACTATTTATTTCTTTTCATTAATAGAAAAAACTTTTAGCTACTTCATGTAGGTTTCTTCTTCCAAATTCGCATATAGCAATGGTGTCTTTACATTTACATATTCTACTTCAAATTCAAAAGAAACAACAATAAATCAAAGAAATCACATAGAAGTTAAGTTGGCAACATGAGAAAACATCTCACTAAAGTCAGTTTTGTCTACCTAGGAATAACCTTTTACCATTTATTGAGCCTTGTATTCCTCTACTCTAGATTTTGCATTCAACTTCTTTTTAAATACCCATTTGTTTCCAATGGGTTTTCTTTTAGCTGACAATTCCACTAGATGCCAAATCTCATTCTTTTTTATAGATGTCATTTCTTCAACCAAAACCTTTCTCCAAAGTTTTCCTGTCCTATGAATCTATTTTATATTAGAGTCTATCCTTATTTGATAGCAAATTCTAAAGGTGGAATATCCTTATCTTGATTATAGATTTTGAAATATTCTCAATTGAAAATTCTGAAATATGCTGAAATCCTTAGCAACAAGAGAAAAGTCAAATAATTGACCTTGCTCCTAGTTGACATATTTTATAAATATTTTGGAATTGAGTGAAATTCAACTTTATCTTAGTAACTTTACAATAAATATGCCCTCCTACTTGCAACTCTAGCTCATACAATATTTGCAAATTTGTAATTCAATATTTTTTAGTGTAAAGGTTTTCATATCTTTCACACATTTTCTGTTGTATAAATTTTCATATAATATTTGTAAATTTGAAATTTGAAATTTAATGTTTTTTGGAAAAAAAAAAATACTCTTTAGATACATTAGAGTGGAAATACCAATATGATATATTTTGTTTGCAAGGAAACTCCTTGGAGTGAAAATTTATGATAAAATCTTTAATGAGATATTTTTTTCAAATTTATAAATTTTTTCTTTTATAATAAATTTATATGTAAGTTTATAAAACTTTTTCTTTAATTTCTGAATTATATAAAAGTTTATAAGTATATATTCATTTTTAGGAATAAAATTTATAAATAAATTATAATTCTTAAAATAAAAGCATTATTTAAACTCAAATTTGAAAGTTATTTTATTCTGAGTTGTTGTTAGTGAGATTTTTTGGATGTTTTTTGGGTATATTTTTCCAGTGTAATTTCTCTAAAATCCTGTAGGAATTTATTGAAATCACAAGTTTGATGGGTAACCTCTACACAATCAAAATGCCCTACAAAATTTTCAGGTGCTAAATCCATATATAATAAAAACCCAATTTAAATAACACATACCAATATTTCACCTCAAATTTTGCGACCAAATTCAAACACTAAACAATCCAAAAAAATTTACTAAAAACAACTCCATTTTATTCACGGTAAGAAAAATCCAATCTGATACATAGTTTTCAATTTAAAAAACATACAATTTTATACAGAGTTTTCATTTTTCTCACGTGCAAAGAATCCCGTGACCTGTAGTGGCCATGTCTAATAATTGGACGCTACTCTCAATTCCGTACCTAATAAACAAATCCTGTAATTGATTGTATCCGATAAATTTGGTAAATTATCTGGAAATGTGTGAAAACAAAAAATACTAATAACTCTTAATGTTACTATGTAAAACTACTTTAAAGTTTTTATCTCCCTGTCTATAATATTAGATTGTAAAATATATTCTTTACTTCTAAAACTGTATTAGACATATTTAAATTTTATTTATATGACTTTTGGAAAATAATTTCTTTCTATCGTAAAGGAAATAGCTTGATTGTAATATATTTTATCCTGTAATTTGCACGTATTTTAAATATTATTGTATTCGAGATTTTATGTACTTCTACATAAGGTTAGTCAAGGTAATCATACTTATATGAATTTATATTATTAATTGTAATTTAAATTGGAATAAATTGTAAGGTTAAATTGTTCTATATTGATTTTATTTAGAGGAAAAATAGTTCGTAAGTTGTTTTTTATAATGACATTATATAAAATTGGTTTCCAATATCGATATGTTTTATGGATAATTTATATTATCAGTTTCTACGAGAGTTCTCGGTGAGTCATCATAATTTTTCAAAGTACAAAGGGGCCTTAGTCAAGGATTCACCTTATCTCCGCTCTTATTTATTCTCATAATGAATGCCCTTAGTAGAGGCATTAAGTTGAAATCTGAAGTAGGTGACATTTAGGGATGTCGGATCTCTATAGGATGCAATCTAACACATATAATGTTTGTTGACGATGTATTATGTGGTGGAGTTGCTAAGATTTTGGTGTGGGAATCGTTCTATAGGATATTTGTGGACTTTGGCAATGCATCTGGTCTCTTCATCAAGAAACATAAAACAAAATTAATTTCAGATAATGTGGAAGACCCTGTGACAGTAGAAATTGCAGATTTATTTGGGGTCAAGATAAGCCCATTGATAGAAGGTTTTAGATATTTGGTATGTTTCCTTAGACCTTGCAAATATTCTAGACAAAATTGGGAATGGATCATCACAAAATTTAAAAAGAAATTGATTGTTGGGATTAGAGGGAGCTAACGATGGGTGGCAAGTTAATTATGATTAAGGAAATCCTACTTAGCATTTCTATTTATTGGATGCATATTTTACACTTGCCCCAAGTTGTCCTTAAAAAAATCGATTCAATTTTTGCTAAGTTTCTATGGTTGGGTGTGGGAGCTGGTAAAAACTTACATCTATTTGAGTTGAAGAAACTTACAAGGACCATGACACAAGGTGCGTGGGGTATAATTGAATCCAAAATTTTCAACTTGGGTCTCTTGATTGCGAGTTTATGGAGACTTTTCTATGTCCAGGGTATGTGGCAAGGTATTATGTTTGATAAATACATTCATCACGCTGATTTTGTGGAGTGGATTGTTGCAGGGGTACCATCAACAACCTGCTCTTCAATCATTTGAAGGAGCCTTTGTATTGTCATTCCTTGGCTTTGTAACAATCTCAATTGGTTGGTTGGTGATGGGAAGAAAATAATAGTTGGTTTGGATGTCATTAAAGGTCTTAGTCGCAACCATTTACTATCATTTCCAATCATCAACCTTGTCAACTCACAAGGGATTGACTCTCTGGCCAGACTATGGGAGAAGACTAGTCACTCCAGTGATGCGAACAATTGGCCACATGCGTGGAAGATTTGCCTTGAGGAGGTTATCTGGGCTGAATGGGAAGAATATCGTAGCAACATGTGCTTGGCTGACATAAGGCTATGTTAGCGGCCAAATTTTCTAGTGAGGGGTGGACATATTAGATATCTCAGGATTCCTGTCAAAGAGGGATATGATCATATTACATCATCCTTCTAATCGGTGTCTTTCATAGAGTACACTTCAAGGATGTGGAAGTGGAAAGCCCCATTAAAAATAAAATGTTTCGCATGGTTAGTCACACACAACTATATATTGACATGGGAAAATTTACTCATGAGAGGGTTTGTTGGTCCGAGTAGATGCTCGTTGTGTAGGGGAGCGTCAGAAGATACCAAACATTTATTTTTACATTGTATCATTGTTTTTGGGGTGTGGGAGGAGGTTTCTACTCTCCTAGGAGTATATATTTTCAGAAATCCTTATTCTATGCAAGAAGTTATTGGTCTTTGGAGTCTCAAAGTGAAATCTCATAGGATTGTTCCCCTTTACATCCTGTGGGGTATTTGTACATCCAAGAACACTCTCATTTTTTATGGAAAAGCTCATGTTGTCAAGGATGTTGCACTAGGTATAGCAGCATATTTAAATGAAATTGGGCCCTTGATTCCTAATGTTCCTCATAGATCTATCTCATAGGTTGAGATGGAAGGGATTTTCCCCATATTTTATCTTGATGGTGCCTCATCTAACGGGTTTGCGAATGTGGTATATTGATCCATATTGATATTTCAGTGTATTACCATTTTTTCTGGAATGTTGGCAGGGGGCACAACTGTAGAGTCAAATTAATTGCTCTATGGGGTGCCCTTCAATGTACATTATGGCTTGGGACTGACTCCATTCTCATCATCGGGGACTCTCTTACCACGATCAACTGGATACAAGGGATGTGTTCTCTTGAGGTCCCCTCCATGTGCAATTAGAAATAGTTCATTCAGACCATCAAGCCAAACTTCTTGGAGGTTACATTCCAACATGTCTACGGGGAGAAAAATAGGGAGGAAGATTTTATTTCCAAACGTGGTCTATACAATTTTCCTGGTTTTGTGTTTTTTGAAATGTTTTTAGATGGAAGTGGCAGTGGTTTGGGTTCATTTGAGATATAATTATTTTCCAACTACTGGTTTTTTTGGCTCTCTCAAGCGATTTGAACTCTATGTTTTCCTCTGTTATATGTCTATTCACATGTCCTTTGTGGAGGGGTTCTGACCCTCACTTAGATTCCTTTTGTCTTTTGTTTTCTGTCTATTTGTGTGATGTATTCTGGATTGAATCCAATAAGGAAAGATGAAAACCACATAATCAAGACTTTGTAAACCTTTCTCTTATTGAATGAAAGTTTTTTTTTTCTCTTGAAAAGAACTTGTATACTTGTAATTTATATATAAGAAAGCTATAGAAAAAAATTGTTTATATTTACACCAAAATTGTTAGTCTCAAGAGGTTTTGATAAGAAAACTTATCCAATCCCATAAACATAATCTTGTCTCCTTCCTCCTTGTTAAAATCTAGGACAATCTATTGGTGAAAAAGGAGGTCTATAGGCAAGACCCAAGTTCAAGCTAAGAGCCAACAAGATTTTGTTGTAGTCTAGGACAACACCGACATTTTCACCTTTCTTGAGAGAGCAAGGAGTCTCACCTGAGGCGTGCCATGACCTTACTGGGATTGAAAGATAGACCATTAATACCAAAGAGTGATCACTAACAGCTATTCATACATTACACTACACAGAGCATATTTATCACATATGATTTGAGAGACAAGTTATCGTTTAGCAATAAACAATACGAACATAAAAAAAATTTAAAATATCTGAACATGCATCTACCAACTACTATCATACATCTCAAATCCCACAACTCAACATCACGTTGTTATATTAATTCAGCCAAACATTACATATCATACTCTGTAGAGTTCGACATAACATAACACAGTACACACAAGCTCCGCGGAGCTCCCTAATACCTAGCCCTCCCCTCGGACTCACTCTTTCCTTGCTTATATACTCCTGCCAACTAACATTGTTAGTCTTTGCCCCTTCTTCGCTCAGCTCTTCCCTTGTGCTCCACTGCTTCCCGTCTCTTTTCTGAAATTGAATCTACTTCTGGGAGTCCTTCTATTTGTTTGTTGTTCCCTGTTCCTGCCATCTGTGTTGTCACATGTCTGTGCTCCACCATTTGTCTGCAGGTTCTCCGCAACCGCAACGACTTCTTTCCTTCCTTAATGGTGCTCTGCCACCTGTTCTTTCCTCTCCTAACCTTCAACAACTCAAAATTTTGTTGTTCAAAACAAAGCACGCTATTGAATCGTCCCAAGTCAATCTTTTTCCCCTGTTGCGGTCCCCGGTTGACCATCGGCTTCTGTTGCTGGCTGAGTTTCCTCGATTGTCTCCCTTTCCAACCCCCTTTTTTGATTGCCCCTCCTTTAACAAAGGCACCAACTCCAGAACCTTGTTCATGGCCTCTGTCCTAAGCTACGTGAGCTTAGTGATCACCTATTGCCATACTTTCATCATGAGGTCTGTCCCAATGACCACCTTGTTGGCATGAGTGGCATCCATTACCTGTGGCATATCATTAACCATGCTCTGAATTTATGGTCTGCTTCGGATGCTAGCTGTTGAATGGTTTTTGCGTTTTGTTTGACTGGTTTTTTTAAGTCTCGGAGGAGCTGTTTTGTTCTTGTTGTGCCTTCTTCAATTTTATGTATCTGTAGTTGAAGTGCATCGACTTGATCATAAAGTTGGGTGCTGCTGATTGGATCTAATGTTCCTCTGATATCGATAAAAATATTCTGTAGTTGTTTGAAGATAGGTTTTTCCTTCATAGAAAGGGAGTTGGAGTATTCATGGAGTTGCTCCAGTAGGTTGTATGCCTGTGTGACTGTGGTTCCTAGCATTTCCCTGAGGTCTTTCATCTACTTTTGCCTTTGCACTACCTTTTTTGCATATACCATAGAAGGGTCTGGTCGTGTTGGTCTGACTGCAAGGGCTTCCCTTAATTCTTGATTTTCATTACCCAAATTGGCACATGCTATGCTTACGTGTATGGAATGTTCAACCACAGAGCATGCTGAAATGTATGTTGGTGCACTCTTGTCTACACTGGTGATCGTTTCCCATAGTTCCTTGAAATTATCCGTGACTTGATCAAGCTGCTGCTAAAGGGTATCCCTCTCTTACTGGATTTTATTGTGTTCATCAGTAAGCACGATGATCTATAGTTGTTTTTGTTCATACCTCTGTAGAAGATTATTGTTGAAGAGTTGTACGGGTCCCCAATTCTGCATATCTCCACTACTTGTCATCTCTAGATTTTGATTACGTTCTCTGAGTGGCTTCCCACTAGAAATGGAATGTTCTAACTGGCCTTGTGGAGATGTGGGTTGACTTGGCGAGACAGTGTGTGATCCCGGAATATGATAACTGGCGAATGGTGGTTTGAATACAAATGGTTGTAGCAATAGCATGGACTGTTGAAATGGATTAAGTGAGGTCTCAGTGAGTGAAGTATTAGAAATGGGTGGCCCTGCATGGATTAATAGATCTATAAAGGTACCCAGCCCTAATGTGGTTGAGTTAGCCTCGATTACGTTTGTTGTACCTGAGTTAACCTCTGCCTCAACATCAATGGCCATTAAGGTGCCTGCTAGTATTGCATCGGAAATGGTCACGAAAGTGGGTGGAGTATGTGCCTAATGGTATTTAGATGCAAAAAATGTATGTGGCGATGAATTTTGTGCATTAGGTGGTGATGACACTGGTACATTGTGTGATGATGATGGGTTGAATTGCAGAATTATAGAGGTGGTTTGAGTGCCTACCTTTGGTTCTCCTGTAATTAGGATTTCAGTGGCCAATTGTTTTGTATTGTCCTCACCTGTGAGGTCCACTATTTGATCAGATTTCATGGTCCGGAATCTTTTCCCTTTCGGTGTTAGGATGGGAGGTTTGGTTGGCTGCGGATGTGAGTGGAATGTCGTGGAGGGTATTGCGGTGAGGACAAGGGTTGTTGATGATGGAGATCCAAAATTAAGTGTTTGAAACTCAGAAAATGACGGAAATATAATAGTTTTTTCCCCAAAAGTTCCCATTACCTTATTAAAATCCTGCACCTGGGTGTCCAACTTATATATCAACGACTACAGCTGCAATTGTGAAACCCTCTGGGCTATCTCGACCGACGTTTATCTCAATAGAGGGTGTGGAAGCATAACATCAAACGAATACATGGGCTCTCCATCTCTAATTTCTACCACTGCTGTTAGCCATGTAGAGACCTATGTGTGGAATTCTTCCTCTCTTATCTAAAATTTTAGTGGCTTCTTGTGAAATGTCTCAGCTGCAACAAAGTCAGGCCGAATCCAAGTACGGTTGTGAGACACCTCGAACCATACTTGAGGAAAAAAATTGTCCAGCAGATTCCAAAGGACCCTTTGTTAAGTTTTGACCACATCTATACCATTCTGATAATGCTTCTTCATTTATCTCCTTGCTACTTGGATCGCCAGACACTCTCCAAGGTGTGAACCTTAGGACCATCAGTTGATCTTCAATGATCTCTGCAAGTGGCAGCCTTCCTGGTGGAATCCATTTCCACATCGCTAGAGCCATAATCAAATATTCATATATGAACCCTGTGGCCCTCTTAAAATTATCTTTGCATGCCTCGAAGAGCTCTTGCCACAAGAAAGCACACCAATTCAACTGTGCTCCCTGTGTACAGTGCTCCACAACTGATATTGTATCGAGGGTACACTCTCCCTTGGTATAGTGCCTCATTGTCTTGCCTGCGATTAGATAACATTCAAATTTCACCAAGGGGAGATTGATAGGATCGATCTTTGCCCCCTTTCCCCCTCTTCTTGTCTCATATATCCTGTAATAATTGCAATCTCCCACTTTCTTTGCTCTTTTGGACGTATTTTGGAACGTCGTTGAAACATTCTTCTTTACTGCTGATAGTCTAGTAATCCTGTGTATATCTTCCACATGGATTGGAATCTCCCTCCCAAGCCAAAGTGACTCGTTCTAAATCCTGCTGATGAGAAAATTTGTACACTGCATCACTGCTCCTATCATTCCAAACACTGGTAAGCTTCTTAGATGTAGAATTGTGGACCTTTGGATGCCTTTAAAGTCCAGATACACCCTTGCTACCTCACTTCCCCCTTCCTTCACATGGTTTTAGATATATACCTGACTCTTTAACGCTGGGAATTGGAACGAATCAGTGAAGTCAGTGTCTATGAGGGTCACGTTATCATACTTTCCGACCAATGGTTCTAACTTCTGAATTCTTTTGTCAAGCTCTGGCTTGATCACTGAAATAATCATCTTCATCATATTCCTTCTCCTGCAGTATAACAATAATGATTCTATTTTTTTATTCTGAGCTCTTAATATTGAAGTCAGGCTAACTGTTATAGTAGTTTCTTTCTCTTGCAATTCGGAATTCTCGGGCACTTTGTTGTTTCCCTCCTCCATGCAGATTAAGTAGGACTTCTGGCATATAGGATGTTGATGTGACGCCATAACTAATTAATTTTTCCAGTCTCCCCATGTGGCTTTAATCGTGTGATTAGTTACTCAAGTGAGGTGGAACTTGACACTGCTGATGGTGGCTTCGAAAGTTGGGTGGACGTGATGGCTGATAATTACTGCTTAATGTGGAAACTTTATTACAACATGGGGTTACTAATTATGACAATTATTTTTCAAATTTTGGCTGATCCTACGGACTAACATCTATATGATGGCTCATTATGACAGAATGATGGCTAACATGCTTGGTCATATAGTCACTGTAACACTGTAAACCCCCCCCCCCCCCATAATTGGTTGCGGTATGGTCCCCATGCCACAACAAGGTGATGATTCACCTTGCGTAGTATGCGAGTTATGATATTAAGGCTCCTACTCTATTGGATGGAAATGGCTTATTTTATGAACTAAAACTAAGCTACTCTATGACTCATCTCAGTTACGAGAGAGTTATTGACTCTAACCTATTGACTCCTCTCAGGTGCGAGAGTTATTGGAAATAAAAAGTTTTGTTGCTTACTCATGATAGGGCTTTAGGCGTGCGTCATTAACCCATCCCTGAATTATATCTCCATCCAGTTGCGCTAGCTTGACTGCTCCTGAGTCATGGATCTCTACGATGTAGTACATGCCCATCTAATGCATCTGGAGTTTTCTCGAGAATTTTTGGAATTTGCTGTCATAGAGCAGTACTTTGCCACCAATCTTAAATGTTTTTCGCTTGATGTAGCAGTCATGCCAGGCCTTCTGTCTTTGTTTCTACACCAATTGATGAAAATCCGCCAGAAATCTTTCTTCTTCTAGTTCCTGTAATTCATGAAGGCATGTAGAGATGGATTATTCTTCCATCATTTGTGTTGTTATAAAAATTAAGAGACTTCAGACAATAAATTCAACTGGAACCACTGCTTCCTTCCCGTACACCAAATGAAATGGAGTCAGGTTGTGTAATATTTTTATGGTAGTCCTATATGCCCATAACATGGCTAGTATTCTTTCGTCCCAGTCATCGTGGCTAGCATTGCATATCTTAGTTAACCCTTTCTCTAAGATCTTGTTGAAGGCTTTGATAGTTCCATTCGCCTATGGGTGATATAGACTGCTCTTGTGGTGTTGTATCATGAAAATTTTTAGTAGTGATTTGACTGTAGCATTAATGAAATGTCTGCCCTGATCACTTATTAGGCTCCCTCGGTAACCAAATCTGCTAATAATCTTTTCAAAGATAAATTTGGTCGTTGTATCTACTGTAGAGTCCTTTACTGTTGGTGCCTCTACCCACCTAATCTTGTACTTAGTTGCGGTGATTGTGTATCTTGCTTGTGAGTGTCGTGCAACCAGTTTAATAGGCCCTACAAACTCGACTGCCCACTTTTCAAATGATTGCATAACCCTTATAGGTTGTAGGGGTAGCTCGTCGCGATGTGAAGGTTTCCCTGTTCTTTGACATACATCGCATTTCTTCACATATTCTTTGCTGCCTTTTTGCATTGTCGGCCACCATAATCCAACCTACAATATCTTTCTTGTAGTAGGTTTTTCACCCACATGGCCTCTTGTAACTCCATTTGACATTCCCACAATATATATTCTCTTTTTTGATCTAATACACACCTTCTTAGTACTTGATCCAGGCCCATTTTGTACAACTAACCCGCTATGAGTTGGTAATCAGTTGCTTTAACAACTAAATGCCTTCTTTAAGATGTTGTGTATTCTTTCGGGCATTGTCTTGTAGCTAAGTATATTTCTATTTGTTTCAGATAACCAGGGAGAGATTCTACTTAGAAAATATCTGCATCTGGTAGCTGATCATCAATTGGTCCTCCGTTTTCCAATCTTGACAGATGGTCAGGACCAAAATTTAGTTTCCCTGGCCTTACTATGACTTCGAAAGTAAATTCTTGGAATAGTAGAAGCCACCTGCAGATTTTTCCCTCCAGAATAGGTTTATTTACTAAATATTTTAGTGTAGAGTGATTTGCGAAGAATTTAAAAGTACTTCCAAGCAATTAGTGGCGGAATTTCTGTAGAGAATAGACCATCTCAAGAGCTTCCCTCTCCGTGGTTGTGTAGTTCTTTTCTGCCATTGATAAGTTTCCTCTTGCGAAATACACTGGGTGGTCTATGATGGTTTCTCCTGGCTTTGCTAGCACGGATCCCAAAGAAATACTTGAAGCATCAATGTGTACATTGAATTGTTTGTCCCATTTTGGATGAGTCAAAATAGGTGCACTTGCTAATTTCTCCTTGACCGTGTCCAATGCCTTAATGCATTCATCATTCCATGTAAATTGTTCTATTTTCCGCAACATCTTCTCTAGTGGTGCTATGATCAGAGCACAGTTGCGGATAAACCTCCTATAGTATCTTGTGTGTCCAAGTAATGATCTTAATTGCTTAACATTATCTACAACATCCATATTTACAATTACCACCACCTTTGCGGGGTCCACGCATACTCCCTGTTTATAGACAACATGTTCCAATAGTGTTCCGAATGGTACTACAAATATGCACTTGTTGAGATTCAACGATATTTGGAGTTTCCTGCACCGATAAAACATTATCTTTAAAAGACTTGCATGGTTTTTCAGCAAAATATACATCGTCCAATCATCCATGTATACTTCTAGAAACTTGTGAATATAGTCTCTGAAAGATGCTATCACTATCCTTGAAAATATAGTTGGTGCATTATTTAACCCAAAAGTCATGACGTGATAAGCATATGATCCCCATTCAGTTGTGAATGTAGTTTTTCTCTTATCCTCCTATGTTATTCGTACTTGGTGATATCCCGAGAAACCATCTATGAATGAGTATGCTTCATTTCCCGCCACGTTGTCAAAAACTTTGTCACTAAATGGTTTTGGAAAATGATCATGGATACATGCGTTATGTAGACTCTTGTAGTATACACACACTCTGATTTATGATTTATATTTTTTACTCTATATCACTATTGGGTTGACCCATTCTGTCTCCTCAACTGGAAAGACCAATCTTGCACTCAACATCTTGTCTATTTCTGCTTTGACCTTTTCTTTCACCCTTGGGTTCAGGCGGTAAGGTCTATGTTTTACTAGCCTAGCATCAAGTTTCAATATTATGCGCATCTCCCCCAAATCTCCTTTAATCCCTTTTAACTCTACTACTGAAGATGGGAATAGGCCTTCGTATTCTTTCAATAGATAAAAAATTTCTTTTGTGGCCTTTGTATCCCAATAATATCCTATAGATGTGATCTTGGGTTTCTCCTCATTCTAAATATTGTGTTTCTTTGTCTTTAAAGGTAGCAGGTGTAGTCCTTCAGTGTTAGGTTCCTCCTGTATTTCTCGTTCTCCTTCCTTCTCCTCAAAAGACAAATGTCGAAGATTTTCCAATTCATCATCAACTATCTCCCGGTATATCTTTTTGCATGTTACTGCTTCCTGATAGTTAGACTTGGCCTTCTGATATGAAATAAGCGTCTCTTAAGTTTCCTCAAGCTCTGGGAAAAAACACGTTCTTTTGATTTCTTGTAGGGTCTCCGTAATCTCCTCTGTATCCCCCTTGAAAGAAAAACTATAGATAAACCTTTCCGCAACTATCTCCCAGATGTCTGTTTGTCTCTTCTTTTCTTCTGTCAGGTACTAAGCTTGTGGGATTGTGTCTAATGAATGTATGAAGTTATGTACCCACAATGATTTTAGGTATATTTCCATTTTCCTCTTACATTCATAGGTATTTATGTGTACTTGGGGATTTGAATCTCCTCTGTACTTTTTCTCTAGTTGCAATCTTGAAGCCGTTTGAAATATTGTTTTCAATGCTCTAGTTACATCCTCCCACCTACTGAGAGAATTGGGATGGTTTTCCCACCATCTTGCTAAAGTGGATTGTAATGCTACATCCATAAGAGAAATTACATGCTCTTCTGGTACCTTATCTTCATTTTTTTTTATGAATGTGTTCACAGTTTTCATTTTTCTAAGAGTGGGGTAACCCCTTACCTTTGTGTTGATCCAGTTAACTCCATGAACAATGGCACATCTTCTAGTGTTGATCTCGTATCCTCCTTGTTTCCAGTCATCCCTGGAAATTTCCAATCCCACGTTGGAACTCTAAACACTCCTCCAACTTATTGTTCCTCATGTTGTAGGATTAATGTAATATTCTCTTTTGCCTACCATCATTTGGTAAAGTTGATCAATAAGTTCTGCTTCTTCTCTGTTTTCTATAGTTTATATGTACCGAGGTCCCTAATATGGATCTAGTGTTGGACCAATCTGACTTCACCATCTTCAAATATCATAAGATCCTTCTTCAAATCAATAACAACATAATTTTCAAAAGCCCAGCCTATCCCCAACAGGGTTGGGTAGGGATCCTTGTTCCCCATAATATCTATCACTTCAAAATATGTATAGGTTTTTACTCCCACAACATCTACTTCAACTTCTTCCAACCTCCCTACTCGTATAATGCAGTATTGATTTTCCATTCTTAGCTGTGTACGAGAGTATGACAACTTTGTCTTTCTCAATGCTCCCCATGTCTTTCTAGGAAAAATATTGACATATGAACCTAGATCCAGCATTGTGTCCCTTATCTGGAATCCTACAACTTGAGCATTTATGCAAAACTCTTTTCCCATTTTCCTCTTGTTTCTTTTTACTCTTCTTATATACTTTTTAGGGAGGCTAGCGTTACTTGAGTCATCATGCTCTGCTCCCCCTTGTACTACTATTTTTAGATTTTGATTCAACTGCTCCATCATCTGTCCATCATTTACAATATCTAGGAAAAATCGAAACCATTCCTCTATAAGTTTTCCTGTGGATGGTTGCATCAGCTCCATACCCTTGTAACCCTCCATCTTTGAGAAGGTTTTCAATTCTTCTTTAAAGTATCGTTTATGTCACTATGGATTAAATTTTTTTTTGGGGGATGCAGGTTTGACTAGATTTACCAGGTCTATTTCTCGTGCATTCTCCCCTGTTTTATTTCCTCCTCGAGTTATTATAGCTACACTTGGAAAAGGTTGTGTCTCGACTACCATTGGCTCTACGTTAACCAGATTGGCTCCTCGTTTCCTGGTTCTTTCTCCCATCTTTTGATCAGCTCTGGACAATCCTCAGTAGCATGTGCATCCACTCTGCATTGGGAACACCATGATTGTCTTGGTAGCAGACACTCCCTCGCTACGTGGCCTTCTTGATCACAATTATAACATCTCATAGGTCCTCTTCCTCTAGTTCTGTTGCCTCTCATTCCTCCTCGTCCTTGTCCTCTCGAAGTCTCATTTACTCTGTCTGATGATCTATCTAGCTGGTCTGCTAATGCATCCAGGGCTCTGCATTGTTCTGTATGATGAGTTTTTGAAGCACAAAACTCAAAATATACGTTGTTTGGAACATTTGAATACTTTTGCAGGATGGGGCACAAATGTGGATGATGACCAATACCTTTTCATATTTCACAACATTTTGCTGCTGTTTGATTTTGCTGATTAGGAAATCCTGGGAAATGGGGTTGTATTTGGCATAGCCCTTGAGTATTTACTTGTGAAACTCCTACTGGTAGGGGGCTAATATTCGCAGGTGGGCTAATTTTCCATGCTTTTTCCAAAAAAAAGATTCATCAATTTCCATTTTTTTCCAAAATGATTCGCCCAAATTTTACAGTACAAAATTATTTTACCTTAAAAATCGCCAAAATATTATATCAACTAATATAAAATCATTGGAAATCTAAATATTTCTAGAAAAATATCACCAAATTTTTTATAATTTTCATATTAGGGACTAGTAAGATTCGCCAAGGTTTCTAAACTTTAAGTTAAAATTCCATCCTTAAAATTTTCCGTGGCTCCAACCGCCAAAGTCCCAACATTGGCTCCCCGCAACCTTGGTCATTTCGTAACTACATGTCCTTCCAATAGACAATGTCTACACCACACATTAGGTTGTGCGGGTTGCACCGACTGAATATCTTTTAGCTTCTCCGTCAAACTGGCTATTTGATGCTACAATCAAAATATAGATGGGTCTTGTGCAGCTACTCCCCCTCTAAATTCTTGTGGGTAGCCATCAATTTCTTCTATTTTCATTGCTTGCTCTAGTGAATCTTGAAGGGTATCAATCTTTTGCTGGGTGAAAGGTGTTCCTGTCAAGGGTAAAAGTGCTTTAATGGACCAGTATCGTTGGTGATTTGGATCAATTCGGTAACTTAGTTTCCCAATTGTGTCTTTAAACCTTCTCATCAGATCCCAGGACATTTCTCCTTCCCTCTGTTTAATTTCCCATAATTCAGACAATCCCTGCTAATTATTCTGGGTTAGCTTGAATTCTTATACAAAATCTCTCTTAACATCATCTATCGTTGGGTTCTGGTGCACCTCTGACCATTTGATAAACCAACGTAAAGCTATTTTCCTCAGTGTAGTTTGAAATTCGATTAATTTAACTACATATGTTGTCTGTCGAGCTCTCCAAATTGATTCACACATATACCAATGTTGCTCCACATCATCATTACCTTTTCCAGAAAATTTCGGGTATTGGGCAAATGATCCTACCATCGTCACTTGTGTTGGTGGGACTAAAATGAACCCTCTACATCCTAGTTGAGAGATCCTCTTGCTAGTACTAATGCTAGCTGCTATATGTACTGTAGACTGAATACTACACAACTTGCTAGACTCTCGCAATATTATCAAGAACTTATCAGGTGGATGGTAAAGTACCAGGGGATGGTTAGGACTAGTGCTACTTGAAACCTGGGGAATAGGATTACCTTGTGTTATGGTTGCCGACCTCTCTTCGAACAATTGCCCCATCGTAACATGCAGCTCCACATCAGACTCCTCTTTGGGGCACATGTCCTCCTCTTCACTGGAATTCTTTCATTTCTCCCTTCGGGATGGGCTCCTATGAACTTGGCTAACTTCTTTGACAGACTCTGTAATATTCCCACTTTAGCATACAACTAAATGGAATATTAAATTTTGTTGTTTACACATAGGAGGTAAATAAATGGGTAAGGAGGCCCATACATTGCAGAAGAATGAATAAAATCCCTCATAATATGAGAAGGGATATTCAAAAGATCTGGATTTCATACCCTCAATTATGAAAGAGGACATTTGCATGAGGACAAGGTCAAGTTTGACCAAGTCAAGAGCGTTGGGATAAGAGGTGGAGACCACTTGGAGAGACAGTGTAGTGTGAATGGGAGGAAGTTTCCTTGGTGGAGGAAACCTTGAGGAGTGGGAGCCATGGGGAGAGAGTTCTCACTTGTTTAAAAGGAGGGCAAGGCAGCCATTGTTACTCATGTTATGTATTATTGATTTTATGGTCTGTTTAGACTCTTGTGCAGTCTCCTACTTTTTAGCAGAGTTGCAGTGTTTTTTAGCACAAGGATCTCCTATTTAGGAATCCTTCTTTGAAGGATCTTGTACCTCATTCTCCACATTCAGGCTCATGTCCAAGCCACCTCCTTTAGCTACAGTGTTATTTCTGCTCAAGTATAACGTTGTGTTGCAGGGTGTTGCAGTGGAGGTCCCACAACACCATTTCCAGAGCTGTTTTTCAGAGGAGGGAGCTTCCATTCCTTTGGAAGGTCAGTGAGGAAGGTTTTAGAGCTTATTGTAGATCTTGGCATTGGGCCAACTCATTCCCTTGCCCCTACAACACAGTATCCCTCAGTGATTGCGTCATTTCCAGTGAGCATTTGCAATGGGGGTTTTGCAGATTGTTTGGAGGGTGAGATATTCAGTGATAGGATCAGCCTTTCACTTGAGAGATCCCTTGGAGGAGGTTTTTTTATCTAATGTAGCATCTTCTGTCATCTCCATCCAGTTCCAGTTCTTGAGTTGCAGCTGCTACCCTGCAACTCCGACATTTCTGCAGTTTTGCACATTTCAGCCAATCCTTCCAGGATTGACTTGAAATAGTCTTTGGGAGCTTAGATATTATCTCCCATCATTGTATCAGCCATATATATGCAGATATATGATTTTTTGTATTTCCTGTAGTAGTGCTCTCTCTTTTACTGCGCAGTTTTGATTCATAGACATTCTGCTATGCAGCAGTATTTCACTATTCACATGTGTATTCATGGGAGGCTTGTTTTCCTTGATCATCTGATGTATATTGTACTTATTTGCTGCTGATATATACAATAAAATGGCTTTATGGTTTTCATACATCTTGGTATGATCTTATCACTGCTATTCCATGTTTATGTTTATGTATTGCTGGATCCCAACTCTAGAATATCTTAAGATATTCTCATTATTGTAGAAAATCCCTATTTTGGGATATTACAGACTTGTCCATTCTTTTGGGTACCACTTGTCCTTCTCACCCTTATTTCATCTGTGGTGCCTCTTCCTTTCTCTTCTTATTCCTTTATTTCTTCTCAAAATCTCGTATTGCCCTTTCCTGCCACTTCTCAGCAATCTACGCCCTCCGATGTGCTCTCATATATCTCAACCTACTGGAGGTTCCAGCGTCCATATCCCTATTCCCCTTTTTCCTTTATTCGTAGCATCTTTCCCTCAGATCCTTCCTCCAGTACTGGAGGTTTCAGCTTCCATCGTGGGAATTTGGAACAACATTAGCCCTCCGTCTACCATTAAAACTTTAATCCACAATGAGAATTCTTTCAAAAAAATTCCTCGCAACCTAGATTTAAATATACCTTCTGATTTTGTGAAATATTGATAGCATTCAGCTGCAAACTCTACAATGTACCCCTCCAAAGTAGTCTACACCCAAAATTCTACTGCTCAAATTAAGTCTATATCTAATCGGTGTAATGTTGCCAGGTTTGTATGCGTCCAAATATGATGGGATTGAAGCAATCCTCCGGGAAGTGACTTGATATGGAGTCTTCACAACCAGTTATGGGGCTCTTCATGAAATTTTCCCTAAAACATTTCGTACAAATCACTCGTTGAATCAGAAAATAGAACTTGGTCCTCGACAGTCTTTTCCTTCTTCTGTCGAAGCTACGACTGTTGTGATATGAACTGATCTACATGATTATCCCACCAATTACACAATTCTCTTTCATAGATCCTCAATTCCATGATCTAGCTTCGAGTTAAGTTTTTAGGGCCCGACAACGAAACCATTTGTTGGTGAAAAGGGAGGTATCTGGGCAAGACCCAGGTTCAGGCTCAAAGCCAACAAGATTCCATCGTATTCTAGGACAATGCCGACATATTCACCTTTCCTGAGAGAGAAAGGAGTCTCACCCGAGGCGTGTCGCAACCTTATTGGGATTGAAAGCTAGAACATTAATACCGAAGAGTGATAACTAACAACTATTCATACATTACACTACACAGAGCATATTCATCACATACGATTTGAGAGACAAGTTATCGTTTAGCAGTAAACAATACGAACATCAAATTTTTTAAAAGATCTAAATATGCATATACTAACTACTATCATACATCTCAAATCCCACAACTCAACATCAGTCTCTTATATTAAAACAACCAAACATTACCTATCATACTCCGCAGGGTTCAACATAACATAACACAGTACACATAGGCTCCATAGAGCTCCCTAATACCTAGCCCTCCCCTCAGACTCACTCTTTCCTTGCTTATATACTCCTACCAACTGACATTGTTAGTATTTTCCCCTTCTTTGCTCAGTTGTTCCCTTGTGCTCCATTTCTTCATGTCTCTTTTCTGCAATTGAATTTTCTTCTAGGAGTCCTTCTATTTGTTCGTTATACCCCGTTCCTACCATCTTTGTTGCCGCCTGCCTGTGCTCTGCAATTTGTCTATAGGTTCTCTGCAACCGCAAAGATTTCTTGCCTTCCTTAATGGTGCTCTGCCACCTGTTCTTTCCACTCCTAGGCTTCCGCAACTCAAAATTATGTTGTTCAAAACAAAGGCCCCAAAAAAATCGTATTTATGTCTACCTCCTGGTTAAAATATGGCACATGGATAGCTAGCACCCAGCATATTTGAACGCACTGCCACCACCCGCTCAGGTTATGCCACTCTGTCTACGCTTGCAATTGGGAAGGAAACATGCAAACATACACCACTAAGCTATGCCAGTGAAGGAGTGAGGGAGAATGAAAGACTAAATGCCCAGATGCAAAAAATTAGCTGGAGAAGGGGATGCCTAGAGGTGATTTAAATTAAAGGCTTAAATAAAAAAAGGAAATCTGAATGACATAAAAAAAAGGCTTAAATAAAAAAAGGAAATTTGAATGACTTGATTTTTTTTTTTTTGAAAACAGTTCTCTTAAATTCCAGAAAATAAAAAAGAGGGGCTTAAAATTTGACCAAAATGGGGCCCAATATACAGTTGTGCTTAAAGAGTGTAATGTAATATGGAATCGAATCAGTCCATATAGACAAAATTGAAGTAACCCATGTTTTGAATTTAATCAAGGAATCTACAAAGGTGAACAAAATTGATAAGAAAAATCAGAAATTCAAACACTTTTGGAGAACTGGAAAATGTTGAAATTCAATAGCAAAATGCACCCACATTGGTGAGGAATTTATGATGCACATTGGTGAGGAATTTTTGATGCACATTGGTGAGGAACTTATATTGCACATTGGTGAGGAAATTATGATGCACACTGGTGAGGGATTTCCGATGCACACTGGTGAGGAAAGTGGGTCGTCTATTTTTTTCCCCTTAAATAAATTAGACAATAAATTGTAATTTTATCTCATAACAACTTGTATCAGTTAACTAAGTCATGATGACGGAGTTAGCTCATGAACTTCGATTTGAGTGTCTAATATGAGGCATGTAGAGTGATCCTACTATTTTTGGGGTCTAATTGCAGTTAATGCACTAGTGGGGTGCAAGTGAGAATCAGTTAACTCAATTAATTGAGTTAAAATCAGTTTAACTAGTTATAACTAAGTGATGAGTTAGTGATAGGTCTAGTGAATTAAATTAGATTTAATTCACAAGTAGTGATAAATTAGATAACTCATAATTCACTATTAATAGCTACATTCATGTCAGTTATGAGGAAGACCCAGTTAAGATAGAGGTTAAAGGGAACATATCTATCCGTTTTATTTATAGAAAATTGTTCGGGGTGCAATTATAAAGTCATGATGATGGATGATGAATTGCACAATCAAG